>CM053763.1:16501657-16525790 GCA_028658305.1 Pachyuromys duprasi
CACACCACTCTCAACAAAGGACAGGTCACCAAAACAAAAATTACACAAAGAAACAATATCTCTAACAGAGGTAATGAATCAAAGGGACCTAACAAACATCTACAGAACCTTCTACCCAAACAAAAGAATTTACTTTCTTTTCAGGATCCCATGGAACCTTCTCCAAAATAGACCATATAGTCGGTCACAAAGCAAGCCTCAACAGATACAAGAAGATTAAAATAATCCCTGGTATCCTATCAGACCACCATGGCCTAAAACTGGACCTCAACAACAACAGAAATATCAAAAAGCCTACACACACATGGAAACTGAACAACTTGTTACTCTGTGACAGCTGGGTCAGGGAAGAAATAAAGAAAGAAATTAAAGTCTTCCTAGAATTCAGTGAGAGCAGGATTTAAGGCTTGCTAAGCAAGCATTCTAACCTAGCCACATTTTAGACTCCAAATTAGCTATTTCCTTAAGATAAAAATAAAAACTCTTTTTTAACTATTATTTATGACACCATTAAAATCACAGAAGTATGCGATAGAGAATCCTATGCTACATAAATATAATGTATAATTCTTTATTATTATAGGGACTGCTTAATCTAATTATTAAAATGATTTAATTAAATTTGGAGAGAAGATTCCACAATATTTTGACCTTGCTAAATTTGTTAGGATATTTGTAGAGTCTTCCTTGGTGGAAGAATGATCATAATGTCTAGTATTAAATTTCATAGTTTTAATGAACAGGAATGCACTGTAAATACAAAACTCTATATTTACATTACAAAGTTCACTGAAGTCTTTGTTTCTATTGTTTTACCAATAGATTTTCAATCTTTTATGATCACTAAATGATGAAAAAATGTAAGTAAACATAACATTCATTTTTATGCACAGTTTTGGTTAAACTTCCTTCAGTGGTTTATTCTTCAGTGATTTCTGGACATTCTTTCTCTTATGTTTAGGATGCTTTGATAATTTAGGAGTAATTAGATGTCACAGGATTGTAGCTAAGAATAATTTGGAAACCTCTTCTAGACACGGTGCTCTGCCAAACTGAGTCTTCTTTTCTAAGCATAATTGGGTGAATATTATTTCCATATTCCTCAGTAATATTGTTTTAAAATATATTTGCTTAACAAGAAGATATGTGAAAATTATTTTGACTCTTCTTGTAGCAATATGCAAATGTGAAAGAAAATGCATTTATCTTTTCTGCCAAATTTGCTATTTATAATTTTCATGGATCCTAACTGAGTAGGCCAATTTGGAATTTTACACTTAGCTAGAAACAGGTTCAGAGGAGCATTCTATTATTATCTTCATTACCAATTAAAATCTCCAAACCTCAGTTTGCTAGAATGAGAAGAGAGTCCAAGTAAAATAAAACATGGTAAATGAGATACAGCTGGGTTGCAAGGTCAGTGGCAAGGCATTCATTCAGTGGGTTGCATTCATGATGTCTCTTCAAATTTTAATAAATAGTGTCACCTTACTTCTCATGAGCACCTTTTGTGAGTGAACTTACTGCTCCTGTTCTGGAGATTTTAAAGTTAAGAATGTTTTTCTATTAATACTTAATGAACAAGTCTTTGTATTGTCAACCCTGTCTAAAAGAATGTAGGCTTTTCTCATCTTCTTATCTCTATTATACATGTGCAATCACTATTACTGTTCCACAACTCAATTAACATTGAGTAATTTCCTTTATTTCTTTGTTCCATGGGTCCTAGGTCAGTTAGTAATGAATGAATCCTGTCAAGCTATGACATTTATTTCAAATATCTTTTACTCAGTGCCAGATGACCTCCCACACAAAGTAATGTTCTTTCCAGATTAACTCAGGGTCTGAATGAAGTTTGTAGAATAGAAATCTGAGTTGTCATTTTAATGCACTGGGCAAACGATTAGGTTCTCCAAATTATTGGCAGTTTTCTGGGGTTTGTTGTTTGTTTAGTTCTGTCTAGTTTAAAACTGGCTGTCCTAGAACTTACTTACTTACTTGCTCTGTAAATGAGGATGGGCTCAATCTCACAGAAATCCCCCTGTGCTTGCCTCCAGAGTGCTGGGATCAAAGGCATGAGCCACCAGTGCCTGACCACTGCTTTATCTGGCTGGGCTATGGTGTGTTTTCTTTTGTGTTCAGTAAGCACAAAATTTGGAACCACACACCATGGTTAAAATATGTCAATTTGTTGTTTATGTAAAGAATTCAGGACATTGCTTAAAGAGAAATGAACTTTGTATTCTTCTCTTATTTCTGGGTGCTAGGCATCTGAGTGTCGGCTGTAACAGTCCTACCATTTCTGTTGTAACAGAATGTGGCTCCCAGTGTGTTAAACAAACATAAATTGTAGCAATGTTTCTAATTTTGCAGTTGTGATTGCAATTGTATTTCTGTTGATATATGTATCCCTGATTTTCTTCCTTTTGTTAATGAAGAAATTAGGAAAATGCTATGACTATTTTCGTGATTACTATTTTGGGGACTGCCTCTGTTTCTCAGTACCTATTTCCATCAAAGAAAGTGACACTTCAGCTGATGCTTAGCCCAGTTTTAAAAGTGTTTTTGAAGAAAAATGTTTCCATAATCTACATATTTCACTTAAATTTTAGGGAATTTGACTATTACTTTTGAGTGTTGTCTTCTCAAGACATCAGAATGATTTCTTTCATGTAGCACATACAAAATGTCCATTCCAAGTACTATATGAAACACTACAGAATTATTTTAGTAAACCTTATAATTTATACCTATAGTACCTACCTCACACAAGAAAGGGGCATTCGTTTTTGCACATATTTTTTTCTTCCAGAAGTAGTTTGTTCTATTCTGCTCTGTTCTCCCATCAGTGTTTGGTGAGCATGTATTTATCTCTGCTAGGTCAAAGATGGAATTAACAATGTTATTAAGGCATAAACGATTCATGAATAAGCCTCACTATTCTAAGATAAATGTTGTCCTAGGAAGACACACACTGGTCACATGTCTGAAGTATGTACCCTTACTAGGGAGACTGAGAAGCCTCTGGACTACATCAAAGTCTAGGTCCTCTCCATGCAAGGTCCTTGGTTAGCATATCATTCTCTGCAGGCCCATCTGAACCCAGATTTTGGCTCTTTTGAGCTCCAATGGAGCTTCTGTCTCCTCTAGGCCTTTCTTCCATAATATTCCCTGCACTCTGCCCAAATTTTGGCTATTAGTCTCGGCATCTATGAGTCTTTCAAGGTCCACTGTGGTAGGCTCCTGTCTTGTTTCCAGTTTTCGCCCACTTCTGATGTCTATCCTGTTTGCCCTTCTGAAAGGTGATTAAACATCTTCCCTAGGGTCCTCCTTGTTTAGCTTTTCTAGGACTGTGGGTTTTACTGTGTTTATCCTATAAAATATGGCTAATATCCACTTATAAATGAGTGTATACCATGTGAGTCTTGTCGCTTCTGGGTTACCTCAGTCACTATGATCTTTTCTAGTTCCATCCATTTGCCTGCAAATTTAATGATTTTCTTGTTTTTAATTGCTGAGTAATATTCCATTGTGTAAATGTACCACAATTTCTGTATCCATTCCTAGGTTGAGGGACATTTTGGTTGTTTCCAGATTTTGGCTTTTATAAATAAAGCTGCTATATATATTCTGGATATTAGCCCTCTGTCAGATATAGGCTTGGGTAAGATCCTATCTCAGTGTATAGGCTGTTGTTGTTTTTCTGTTTACTGCATCCTTTCTTTACAGAAGCTTTTCAGTTTCATGAGGTCCCATTTTTTGATTGTTGATCTTAGAGCCTGTGCTGTTGATGTTCTGTTCAGGAAGTTGTCTAATGTGCTAATGAGTTCAAGACTCTTCCCAATTGTTTTAACAGATGTACTGTCTCTGGTTTTATGTTGAGGGCTTTAATCCATTTGGAATTTACTTTTGTGCAGGGTGATAAATATGGATCTCTTTGCCCGTACACATAGAGTTAGACCAGCACCATCTCTTCAACATAGTACTATACTAAAGAAGTATTGAGAGAGTGGGCAGCCTTTCCTTGTCCCTGATTTCAGTGGGATTGATTTAAGCTTCTCTCCATCTAGTTTGATGTTTGCATTTACTATGATTAAATATGTGCCTTTTATCCCTAATATCTCCACATTTTTAACATGAATGGATGTTGGGTTTTGTAAAATAATTTTTTCTCCTCCCTTCACAGTCCCACTCTCCCTCCCTTCCCCTTCTCCTTTCGTACCACCCTTTGCCATCCACCTTTGCTTATCATGTTGCATCAGGACTGAGCATGTCCTTTTCCCCTGTGGCCTGGTAAGGCAGTCCCACCAAGAGGAAGCGATCAAAAAGCTGGCAAGTCCGTGTCTAATGTAGACCCTACTTTCCTTCCTAAGAGGACCCACATGAGGCCAAAGCTGCCCATCTGCTATGCCTTTATAGGGGGTCAAGGTCCAGTTCCCTTAGTTGATGCTTCAGTCTCAGCAAACCTCTGTGGGCCCTGGCTTGTTGGCTCTGTTGGTCTTCTTGTGGAGCCCCTGTTACCTCCAAATCCTTGTCTCTTTCCTCACACTCTTCCACAAGACTCCCTATGCATTGTCCAATATTTGGCTATAAGTCTGAGCATCTGTTTTGAAGTACTGCTGTGTAGAGCCTCTCAGAGCAAAACTCTGTCAGGCTTCTGTCTGCAGGCTTAGAAAGTGTATCATTCATAGTGTCATGCAGATTTAAGTTGTATTATAGTGTGACAAGATCTGAGTGGTTAAAAAGGTAAATAAAGGATATTCCTATACCTATCTCCTATATACTCTGACCTTTTTAAGTTCAGGAAACATGAGCCTGCCTTGTAACTCCCACCACTGTCAACCATTATCTTTGGAATTTTCTGCATATGCTGATGGCAAGGTCAATTTCCAGAGAATTAATGAACTGCTGTACTCAAGAAGTGTGAGATACTGATAATACAAGTGATATTTTCCAACAATAGATTTGATAAGAGTTCTCATTTTGGAGAGACAGACACTCAAAACTCAGTAATGACTTGCTGTTTGAAAACACAGTGTGTGCATGTGTGTGTGTGTGTGTGTGTGTGTGCATGTTTATGTGTGTATACATGCTTCTGAGTCTCTCTTTAACTATTAATGTGTATGTTTGTCTGTAGGTATGTATGGCTGCTTCCAGATGTCGATGTGTACCTATATTTTTGTCTATTCCTGTGTGTGTATATATGTATGCATGCATGTGTGTGTTTACATGTATTTATGTTTTCCTATGTGTCTGTGTATATGTGTTGTGTGTGTTTATTTCTATGTCTTTGTGTGTGTCTGCATTTGTATACAATTGTATATGTCTCCTGGTGTGTGTACATGAGTTGTGTCTGTGTATGCTCTAAATGAGTCTCCCATGCTGTTATAACTTCTCAGTCTCATCTGCTTGATTCTGAAAGCACAGGTTAGAGGAAATGACCAGAGAGAGCTCTTTAATCCTAACTTATTTCACAAGTTACTAATACATTGAAGAACCTACCATTCTTTTTAGTTCAGTACTGCTGAAGGTGTTGGTTGTGTGTTCTTCTACCAACTCTGCTTATTGATTTTATGTTTATTTATTGTGTTGATGTGTTTATTTCAAGGAAATAACAAAATAGTGAAAGCTTGGAACCAAACAGCACCACTGTCTACCATACTTGCAGGCGCTCAGATATAATTTATAAACACTTTAAAACCAACTGTGGAGGGTGTATTATCCAAGAAGGAAAGGGAACTTGGTTTTGTTGATACTTTTGTGTTTAAAATAATTAAAAGTATCCTTGAAATTCATAGTCACATATTTTATAAGATGCTCACCATCTCTATGTGGTAAGCATAAGTTTGCATTTGTAGACAAAATTTTAACTGTTACTGTGTAAGTTTCTGCCCTTTAGCAGCTAGAGATGTCACTAAGTTTGTATTAATTTAATGTAACTGTCTCAGCAACACATGATACAATTTTACATCTCCTCCTGCTAAAGGGACTGGAGGGATGGCTCAGTGGTTAACAGCACCGGTGTTCTTCCAGAGGTCCTGGCTTTAGTTCCCAGCACCTACTAGGTGGCTCACACTCTCTATAATCCCAGTCTCATATGATATGTGGCTTTGTTCTGGCATCCATGGGCACTGCATTCATGGGTATATGTACATTAAACTGAAGGCAAAGCTCCCAGACACAGATCTTTCCAAAGAATTCTATCATAAAATTTTCATCTAGAACTCAGCACAAAGTGGCTTATCACAGACCCTGTTTTTTAAGGAGATATACTATAGAGCAACAGTAATAAAAACTGCATGGTACTGGCATAGAAACAGAATGGAGGATCAATGGAATTGAATAGAACACCAAGAAATAAACCCACACCTGTTAAACGAAAAAGTGTAGAAGAGCCTGGAACTCATTGGCATGGGAGACAACTTCCTGAACAGAACACCAAAAGCATAGGCTCCTAGAGCAACAATCAACAAATGGGACCTCATGAAACTGAAACGCGTCTGTAAAGCAAAGGACACTGTCATCAAAACAAAACGACAGCCTACAGACTGGGAAAGGATCTTCACCAACCCTATATATGACAGAGGGCTATTTTCCAGTATATATAAAGAACTCAAGAAGTTAAACACCAACAAATCAAGTAATCCAATTAAAAATGGGGTACAGAGCTAAACAGAGAATTCTTTATAGAGGAATATCCAATGGCAGAGAAACACTTAAAGAAATGTTCAACATCCTTAGTCATCAGGGAAATGCAAATCTAAATGACCCTGAGATTTCACCTCACACCCATCAGAATGACTAAGATGAAAAACTCAAGTGACAATGTAGAGATGTAGAGAAAGGGGAACCATCCTCCACTGCTGGTGGAAATGTAAACTTGTACAACCACTTTGGAAATCAATCTGGTGCTTTCTCAGACAATTAGGAATAGTGCTTCCTCAAGATCCAGCTATACCACTCCTAGGCATATATCCAAAAGAAGCTCAAGAATACAACAAGAACATTTGCTCAACCAGTTTTTAAATTTTTATTAATTACACTTTATTCACTTTGTATCCCCCCATAAACCCCTCCCTGCTCTCCTCTCAACCCCATCTTCCCTCCCCCTTCTCCACACATGACCCTCCCCAAGTCCACTGATAGGGGAGGTCTTCCTCTCCTTCCTTCTGATCCTAGTCTATCAGCTCTCATCAGGAGTGGTTGCATTGTCTTCCTCTGTGGCCTGGTAAGGCTGCTCCCCCATCAGGGTGAGGTGATCAATGAGCAGGCCAATCAGTTCATGTTGGAGGCAGTCCCTGTTCCCCTTTCTATGGAACCCACTTGGACTCTGAATTGCCATGGACTACATCTGTGCAGGGATTCTAGGTTTTCTCCATGCATGGTACTTGGTTGGAATATCAGTCTCAAGAAAGACCCCTGTACTCAGATTTTTTGGTTCTGTTGCTCTCCTTGTGGAGCTCCTGTCCTCTCCCTATCTTACTGTTTCCCACATCTTTTGTAAGACTCCATGCACTCTGCCCAACAGTTGGCCATTTTTATAGCAGCTTTATTTGTAACAGCCAGAAGCTGGAAACAGCCCAGATATCCCTCAGTTGAGGAATGGATACAAAAATTGTGGTACATCTACAGAATGGAATATTACTCAGTAATAAAAAACAAGGAAATCATGAAATTTGCAGGTAAACGGTGGGAATAGGAAAAGATCATCCTGAGTGAGGTATCCCAGAAGCAGAAAGACACACGGGGTATATACTCACTCTTAAGTAGATATTAGACATGTAATATGCTATAAACATACTAAAATCTGTACACCGGAGGACTCCAGCTAAGATGATCAATACCCATTCAAAAAGTCAGGGAGCATGGACATTGGAGGAGGGAGAAAACAGGGAATAGAACAGGAGCCTACCACAGGGGGCCTCTGAAAAGCTCTACTTTGCAGGGTATTGAGGCAGATGCTGAGACTCATAGCCAAACTTTGAGCAGAGTGCAGGGAATCTTATTAAAGAAGTGGGAGATAATAAGACCTGGAGAGGACAGGAGCTCTACAAGGAGAGCAACAGATCCAAAGAGTCTGGGCCCAGGGTCTTTTCTGTGACTGATATTCCAGCCAAGGACCATTCATTGAAATGGTCTGGAACCCCTGCACAGATGTAGCCCATGGCAGTTCAGTGTCCAAGTGGGTTCCATACTAATGGAAACAGGTACTGCCTTTGACAGGAAATGATTGGCCTGCTCTTTGATCACCTCCCCCTGAGTGGGGAGCAACCTTACCAGGACACAGGGGAAGATAATGCAGCCATTCCTGATGAGACCTGATAGACTAGGATAAATGAGAAGGGGGAAGGACCTCCCCTACCAGTGGATTGGGGGAGAGGCATGGATGGGGAATAGGGAGGGTGGATGGGATTGGGAGGGGAGGAGGGAGGGAGCTACAAGGGGATATACCAAGTGAATAAACTGAAATTAATAAAAATAAAATAATTTTTAAAAGTTTTGAATGCATAAAAATAATATAAACACAATTTTAAGAGTCTGCATTTGTTTTTACCTAATATTCTGGAAGTATTTGCTTTCACTATACTATTTACTTGTCCAGACAGAGAAGCCAGGGGAAAAATGTGACTCACCAAACAATGAATTCCATATGCCATTGTGCTGCCTCTTGTGTTGTTATTTAAAGCTGACAAATTGTATTCAGATCAAACCTCTGAAAGCTAATGATTGCATTGCTGAATAAGCTACTTACCTTTTTTTGAGTTTCAGTTTTCCCATTCATAAAAATAGCATCATGAAGTCTGAAGATTATCCTTAACATGTGAAAGCACTTAACATACACGCTGAATGATAGATTCCCAATAGATACTATTTATTTTATGCTTTTCCCCCTCATTTTGTTTTTTCCAATGTTCTTGCTTGGCTGTGTAAGTAAAATATGGGTTAATTATGAATATATATGTTCATAGCTACTAAATGGTATAATAATGAACCTTATATCATATAGTAATATGTCAAATTATATGTGACACATATATTGCACATACATAATTATACATGTATCTGAATACACCAGACCAACAAGAAGGCTCAGCAGGTAAAGATACTGTTGCTAAACCTGACATTCTGAGCTCTATCTTTGTGAACCAAATAGTGGGAGGAGAGAACAGACTCCTGTTGTTGTCTGGCACAGCCCCCAACAAAAATATAAAATAAAATTTATGTGTTTTTTAAAATGAAAAACTCTAATTGATAGAGTATGCACACATATATACAAATATACACATATACATGCATACATATTTTATGTATTTGATACAGTATCAAATTTTGTATTTTGTATTTTTCATTGCAAAGGTACTAGTATATCCTGTTTCTTTAAATAACACTTCTTTACAAGGCACAAAATCTTGAAGGAAAATTAATTAACCAAACACTTTTCCTTCTGATCCCTGTTCTAGGTTACTGGGGTGACAATAACGTTGAACTCAAAGCTGGACACATTAAAGAAGAAAAACTTATTGCTCCTCAGTTCTGGGCAGTAGAAACACAGAGTTGTCACCAAAGCTGCATTCTTTTCAATCTGTGAGGGAAAATTGACTCAAGTCTCCTATTCTGGCTTGCGGAAAATGATCCTATCCCTTTATCTACACATCATCTTTCCTCTTCTTGTGTGTATCCAAACTCACTTATCTTCTCGTCCAAAATTTCTGTTCTTCATATCTTAATATCAGCTTTCACTTAATTACTTTCATTTCATAGAGCAGATACATTCTAATATGTTTTTGGATCGAATTTCAACACAAATTTGGGAAGGTAAATAATCAACTTCAAAGTACCCTGAAGACTCCTTTGTATCTCAATTATCAGATGCTTTATCAAATTCTGATAGAACAATTCAAACCACATTCACACTCCACCATGTCTTGGGGAAACAATTTAATTGTCAGAGGTTTACTTCCTCAGTATGCACACCTACAAACTTACCTGTACCACATATTTCTTATTTTTGCCACCCCCAAAAGGTTTTACTTTCTGTGGAAGATTTATTCTTTCTCCTTGTTCATCTCTAAACCTTTGGTTCTTTCATGTGAAGGTGACTCCAGGGATAAGGGACATGTCCTCCTTATGAATGACATTTCCTTTCCTGGTTACTCCTGACTGGCTGGCTCCCCTTTATCATGCAAAATAACAAAGTCTCTAATCTGATGACTCTTGGAAACACTCAGACAGATGTGTCTTCAATTATGAAGCACTCACTCTCTCAGGTCACATTTGCATTTCTATATCTTAACAACATCTGTAACAATTGCTACACCGACACCTCATTCACGAAGATCACCAGTGACACTTCTCAAGTAATAATTATCAATTTTCAGTGACTTTATCTTATCAGTTCCAAGCCTTGGCATCTAATGATGTTGATGACTCTGTTTATTTTCTTGAACATTCACATGCGTGTGCCTGTGCCTGTGTGTGTGCGCGTGTGTGTGTCTCTGTGTGTGTGCATTCAGTCACAACTGCAGATAAGCACACATGAGAAGCCAGGAGACAACATCAGTTATTGTTACACCTGGACAATATCCATTCTTTTTTTTTTTTTTTGAGTCAAAGTCTTTCTCTGGCATGGAGCTTGTAAAGTCAGCTGGTTTATCTGGTGAGTAAGACACAGGTATCAGCTTGTCTCCTTTTCCTCAGCACTGCCATCACAAGCATGCTAGCATGACAGGCTTAAAAAAAATTCCAGTAAGAAAACTCTCATCCTCATGCTTGATGGGCAAGCTTATTATTAACTGAGCTATCTACAGAGCCATACTATAACATTTTTATTTATTCTCCATTCACCATTGTTGATATGTTCATAGTGAACAAAAGTTTGAATACCCAAACATCTGCATATAACCTTTACATGATCTAAACTGCTGGTGTGTGATGTGGGCACATTTTAAAGAGTCTCAAAAATATTTTTCTTGTAATTTCACTGTTGTCATACACAACACTGCATTAATTTTAGAATCTAAGACACCAGGTACATGAGAAATTCTTAATTCTGAAAGTTAATATTGTAGAAAAGGAAAATAATAGAAGGAAACAGAAATGCATTTAATTTCTTAAAAGATTTAACTTTCTACTCTAAAGATTTAAGTATCAGAATTTTAACAAATGTATAGAACAAGAAGGAGAAAAGTTAACAAGGAAAGCAATGGTCTTGCTTTGAAGTGAAGACCAACAGATGCAATTCCATACATATGTACACTTAGATGTATATTTGTCTGTGGGTTTTTACATTGTTTATCACTCTTCATTTTTTCTTATATCAGAGAATTATTTGCACATTATATTTCTAACTACTGATCACTTATACTATGAGCTAAGGAATGAGTAAGATAAATAGAAGAAAATATTCATTACCAGTTTCCTCCTTATGGAGAAGGAAAGCAATTCCTGTGAGATGATGTCACGTTTCATAAGAAGATCACAGCCCCTCTTATAAAGTCTTGTGTGTATTAGATTCTACTCTTGCAGTTAGTTCTCCTCTCAATGACATTTCCAGTTTTAAAGGAATTATCACCCTCCCTGGTACAAGGCCAAGGACGGTGTGCTGTTCAGCATGATTCTCTTACACACTCCCAACACCTCATAAATAGCCCTCTATTTAAATCTGCTCAAATAATCCTTATTTGTAGACTCCATCTGTTTCTTGCTGTGACACTGATTGATACAGAAAGCCTTTGAAAGTTTTATGAATGCTGGGAAATTTTTTCCTCAAAAATAAAATTAAACACAAACACAAATCTATAATTCTTTATTCATTTTTCTAAGCAACATTGTGAATTCTTATGTAAACAAAGGCCTTAGATAACATTTTGTGTCTCCAAACAGAAAAACTGTTTTTTTCCAGTTGATTTCAACAAACAATGAAATTAATATCAATTTTCAGATAGTCTCAGCTAATCCGAGTCATACAAAATACAGCGTCCTTCTTAGTATCTGTTGGATAGACTACTGTTTCCAGAAGGGGGAAAAAAAAAAAAAACAAGAGACAAAATATAATTCTCCCAATTCTTCTGGACTTGGCTGGGTGTTTTGACCTTTCCAGTTACTAAAAGACTTCAGTTATATTTGGAAAGCTCTTTCAAAATGGTTTTCTAAAGACCATTTAGAATCCTTTGACAATTGTAAATTTGATTCAATAGATTATACTTTAATGAAAAGTCAATCTTACTTTTCTCAGCTTCTGTTTTTAGAATACATATTCATCACTTGATATTATCTCTTCACATCCATGTGGCAGAGGTAATATTAACAGCAACACAATGTGAGCGCACAGGCTTTCGACTGATCTGGTGCTGGAAGAATGCAGAAGAGTGTTTTGAGACAGCATCAGTGTGGAGGGCAGCTTTGCCTTGCCACTCACCGTGATTGTGAAAGGGATTTGCTATTGTTAACATTCCTCCTTGGAGAAGAGAGGGCACTTTGGGGTCATTATTAGATATGGTCTTTTCTCAAATAGTGAGAATAAATGCTAAGACATGCAGTGCTGGTCCTTATCCAGGGCTACCCTGAAGAAAAACCATAAAGTGAATGTGCTTATTAACATTCTTGAAAAATCTAAGAGAATATTTTTCTAATTCTACCTTACAAAAATACTATTTATTTTGGCCAAGTTTCAGTAGAAATGATTTTTCACTTAATCTCATTCCTTCAACATCAGTTGATAAAACATGATACATTAATTATGAATGAATATAGACATTTTTACACAAGTTTTATTCATAACCATCCTCTATATATACAGAATGAACACAATTAGAAGCCTAAAGAAATGTCATTCTTAGTGCATGCCTGTCACAATTTCCTCACCAAAACTGCCTTTGTTGCTATGATCCTCTCAGGGATGAGAAAGCCCTCCATGTATTCCTCATCTACCCCTCCCAAGTTACAATTCATCCCAAGTTAGCTTTAAAAATGTAACTAGAATGTGTTTGAAAACAAAAAGAGAAATTTAACCAAATTCATTTACTAGAAATATACAAATTAGAAAATAAAAGGTATACTTTAGAAATTAAGAAAAACAATCAATCTCTTTTCATCCAACATAAGGAGATTAGGTAGATTCAATCTGTCCTGTAGCCTACAAAACTGAAGGCTAGCAAGCTGTTATCACTTCCAAAAAGGTGTAAAGAAGTCATTGTATTATATTGAATCTTAGTCAAAAGACCAAGATGAAATATGAGTTAGAATTCTAAAGAGGAATAATTTAAGAACATGATTGATAATTATTAATAATAATTCATTAGTCAAATATGTCTTCAGATTGGAGGCTATATGTTAAAAGTCCAAAGGTCTACTTATAAGAGAGCATAAACCATGTGAGTCTTTCTGATTCTGGGTTACCTCACTCAGGATGATCTCTTCTAGTTCCATACATTTGCTTGCAAATTTCATGATTTCCTTGTTTGTTTGTTGTTTTAAATTTCCTTGTTTTTAATAGCTGAATAGTATTGCACTGTGTAGATGTAAACAGTTTCTGTATCCATTCCTCCATTGAGGGACATCTAGTTTGTTTCCATATTCTGGCTAATACTAATAAAGCTGCTATGAACATAGTTGAGCAAATTTCCTTATTGAACAGTGGGACAGATTTTGGGTATATGCCCAGGAGTGGTATAGCTAGATCTTTTTTAAAGTTAAATTTTAATTTTTTTTATATTAACTACAGTTTATTTACTTTCTATCCCTGCTGTAGCCACCTCCTTTATTCCCTCCCAATCCTACCCTCCCTCCCCCATCTCTTCCCATTCCTCTCCTCTAGTCCATTGGTAGGGGAGGTCTTTCCATCTTACCCTAGCTTATGTCTCATTAGGACTGGCTGCATTGTCCTCCTCTGTGGCCTGGCAAGGCTGCACCCCCCTCGGAGGGGGTGGCTAAAGAATCAGCCACTGAGTTCATGTCAGAGACAGTCCCTGTTCCCCTTATTAGGAAACCCACTTGGATACTGAGCTGCCATGGGCTACAACTGCTCAGGGGTTCTAGGTTATATCCATTAATGGTTCTTGGTTGGGGTATCAGTCTCAGAAAAGACCCCTGTGCCCAGATATCGATGTAGTGCTAGTCCCAATTTTCTGAGAAAGCACCAGATTGCTTTCCAAAGTGATTGTGCAAGGTACCATTCCCACTAGCAATGGAGGAGAATTCCCCTTTCTCTGCATCCTCTCCAGCATGTGTTGTCAATTGAGTTTTTGATCTTAGCCATTTAGATAGGTGTAACATGTAATCTCAGAGTTGTTTTTTGGTTGTGTTGTTGTTGCTTTTAATCACAGGTCATTCACTTGTATCCCAGCTGTAGCCTGCTTCCTCTTTCCCTCCCAACCCCACCCTCCCTCCCTCAGTCCTCTCTGCCCCCTTCCAAGTCCACTGATAGGGGAGGCTCTCCTCCTCTTCTATCTGACCCCAGCCTATCAGGTATCCTCAGGATTGGCTGCAATATCCTTATCTGTGGCCTAGCAAGGCTGCTCCTCCCTTGGGAGGGAGAGGGATATCAACGAGCCAGTCACTGAGTTCATGTCATAAATAATCTTTTTCCCTCTTGCTAGGATACCCACTTGGATACTGAGCTTCCATGGGCTACATCCAAGAAGGGGTTTTAGGTAATATCCATGCATGGTTCTTTCTTGGAGAAACAGTCTCATAGAAGACCCCTGTGACCTCCACAGGAGGTCCTTGTGGAGCTCCTGTACCCTCCAGGTCATACTATCTCCCCCTTCTTTCATATGATTCCCTGTACTCTGCCCAAGGTTTGGTTATGATTCTCAGCATCTGCTTTGATACACTGCTAGGTAGAGTCTTTCAGATGCCCTCTGTGGTAGGCTCCTGTCCTGTTACTTATTTTCTCCTACTTCCAATGTCAATCCCCTTTGTCTTTCTAGGTGAGGACTGATCATCTTACCCCTGGTCCTTCTTCTTGTTAATCTTTTTTAGGTGTACAGTTTTTAATATGTTTATCCTATCTTATAGGTATAGTACCCACTTATAAGTGAATATATACTGCGTGCATCTTTCTGCTCCTGGGATAACTCACTCTGGATGATCTTTTCTAGATCCCACCATTTACCTGAAAATTTTATGATTTCCTTGTTTTTAATTGCTGAGTAGTATTTCATTGTGTAAATGTACCACAATTTCTGTATTCATTCCTCCGTTGATGGACCTCTGGGTTGTTTCCAGGTCCTGGCTATTACAAACAAAGCTGATACAAACATGGTTGAGCAAATGCCCTTGTTGTGTACTTGAGCATCTTTTGGATATATGCCTAGGAATGGCTCAGAGTTGTTTTGATTTGCATTTCCCTGTTGACTAAGGATGTTGAGCATGACGTTATGTGTTTCTCTACCATTCAGTATTCCTCTGTTGAGAATTCTCTGCTTATCTGTATACCCCATTTTTAATTGGATTATTTGGTTTGTTGGTGTCTAATATCTTGAGTTCTTTATATATTCTGGATATTAGCCCTCTACTGAATGTAGGTTGGGTGAAGATCTTTTCCCATTCTGTAGGCTGTTGTTTTGTTCTGTGGACAGTGTTCTTTGCTTTACAGAAGCTTTTCAGTTTCACAAGGTCCCATTTATTAATTGTAGATCTTACAGCTTGAGCTGTTGGTGTTCTGTTCAGGAAATTGTCTCCAGTGCCAATGCTTTTGAGGCTTTTCCCCCACCTCTTCCAACAGATTCAGTGTTTTTGGTTTGATCCACTTGGATTTAATTTTATTGAGCAAAGTGCAAGCAGTCTTATGAAGGAAGAAATATGTGGGAATAGAGGGACATGTAGTGGACAGAAATCCCATTAGGAAACCAACAAAATTAAAATTCTCAGCTCAGGGCATCCTGCAGAGACTGTCGCACCAACTGAAGACCATGCATGCATGGAGAGGACTTAGCCCCCCTGTTCAGATGTGGCCTGTTGGCAGTTCAGTCTCCATGTGGATCTCTGAGTAAGGAAGCAGGGGCTGCCTGTATCATTAACTCAGTTGACTGCTCATTGATCACTTGCTCATAATGATGCAGTTTGAAATGCCACCAAGGAAGAGGATCCAGGGAGTCCTGATGAGACTTTAAAAGCTATAGGCAGATGGCAATAGTGAATTCCCTCTTTCAGTGGACTAAGGGAAGAGGATGGGGGGAAGAAGGAGGGAGGGAGGGTCTGTGGGGAGTTGAATGAGGGAGCTTCAATCGGGATACATAATGAATAAATTGTGAAAAAAAATAATAAAAATTTTAAAAAGCCCTTAGTTAAAGACGTGATAAAAGTAGTAGTTAGTGGAATCATTGTGATCTGAGGTTTCATAGAGTTGGGTAGGCCAATGGTGCTGTGTCCTTAGAAGGCATTGGAAGACCAGCACCTTCTATTCATTTTACTATGTCATCAATCCCACTATTATATGTATGCTGATTTACACAGCCCTTAAAAATTAGGGCCAACCAATCATGGAATAAAATCTCAAAAACCATGGCCAAAATATTTTTAATTTTTATTTATTATTTAATACAATTTATTCATTTTTGTTTCCCAGCTGTAGGCCCCTCCCTCTACACCTTCCAGTCCCACCCTTCCTCCATTTTCTCTACCTATGCCACTCCTGTAGACCACTGAAAAAGGAGGACCTCTTCCCCTTCTATCTGACCATAGCCTATCAGTTATCATCAGGACTGACTGCATCTTCTTTTTTTGTGGATTGGCAAGGCTGCCTCCCCCTCGGAGGTGATTCAAAGAGCTGGCCACTGAGTTCATGTCAGAGACAGCACCTGCTCCCCTTACTTGGGTAAACATTTGTAGACTGGTGTCGATGCAGGGGGTCAAGGTCCTCTGCATGCATGGTCCTTGGTTAGAGGCCAAATCTCTACAGACCTTTCTGGGCCCAGATTTTTTGGCTCTCTTGGTCTCCAATGGAGCTTCTGTTTCTTCCAGGCCTTTCTATCCCCCCCCCCCCTCCCGTAAGATTCCGTGCACTCTTCCCAAAGTTTAGATATGAGTCTCAGCATCTTCTTTGATACCCTGATGGGTAGTTTATAGGAGGCCCTATGTGGTAGGCTCCTGTCCTGTTCCTTGTCTTCTCCTACTTCCTATGTCTATTCTGTTTGCCCTTTGTAAAGAGAATCAAGCATCTTCCCTAGGGTCCTCCTTGTTTAGTTCCTTTCGGACTATAGATTTTGGTATGTTTATCCTATCTTATACATCTAATATCCATTTATAAGTGAGTATATACCATATGTGTCTTTCTGCCTCTGGGTTACCTCACTCAGAGTGATCTTTTCTAGTACCATTCATTTGCCTGCAAATTTCATGATTTCCTTGTTTTTAATTGCTGAGTAGTATCCCATTGTCTAAATGTACCACAATTTTTGTATCCATTCCTCAGTTGATGGACATCTAGGTTGTATCCAGATTCTAGCTATTATGAATAAAGCTTCCATGAACATAGGTGAGAAAATGTCCTTGTTGTATAGCTGAGCATATTTTGGAAAAGTTCCTAGGAGTGGTATTGCTGGATCTTGGGGTAGCACTATTCCTAATTTTCTGAGAAAGCTCCAGATTGATTTCCAAGGTGGTTGAATCAGAAGCACTTCTGTACACAGAAGACAAATAGGCTGAGGAAGAAATTAGGGAAACAATAACCACAACTAAAATAAAGTATGTTTGTGTACCTCTAACCAAACAAGTGAAAGACCTGTATGGAAAAACTTCAAGTCTCTGAAGAAAGGAAATTGAAGAAGATATCGAAAGATGAAAAGATCTCCTATGCTCATGGACTTGACCATCCTACCAAAAGCAATCTACAGAATCAATGCAGTTCCTGTCAAAAGAGCCCAAAGCATTTAAAAGGAATTTTATAGTAGTAAAAAGCTAATGAACACATTAGAAAACTAATGAAAACAATTAGATACTAATATGGGTCTAGCAGAATGTATATATCTAGACTCATACCTAATCTGAAAGAATGTCTCTAAACAGCTTGTTCTCAGAATTGAAAAAAAAAACATGGATTTTTCTATGAATAACTACAAATTAATAATACATCAGATGAAGACTGAACAAATTGCTCTAAAATTACAAAATAGTAATAAAATAATCTTCCAAAGAAAGATACACAGAACTATGTTCTTTGCTTTATTAAATGCCCTCTAACTATATACAGCATTTAAAAATAAAAATGCTTTCTAAAAATATGCTTGCTAAACTCTAAGAAAATTAGTATTTTATCTTCATTGCTATGTTCACAGGCTGATAGTTTCCTGAATTATAACTTTATAGATTAACTAGTAAATATGACTAACTTCTCTGTGCTACGCAGTTATGATCAAGTTTATTTTTTCTATAATTCAAAAAATTTCTAAAATTTCAGGCACTACTCATTTAATTACTCAATATACCCAAACAGTAAAATGTCATTAGTTATCAAGATCTAGATTTGAAAGATGAAATAAAAAGTTATGTTTTCTGTGGGGGATTGTTGTATGTAATAACATCCTCTCATTTAATCCTACATAGTTTCATAGACATTTTCTGAAAAAAAAATTCAGTATCATAGAGATAAAGTCATAGATTGGATTGAAATTTATTCTCAAGATATTTGCATTACAGGTATACTCATTTCCTCATTAACTCTAATGCATGTTTCCCATAGTTATTTAATGACATCGAAGAAAAACAAAGGAACTACTGCATTCAATATATTTCCTGTTATTGTGATTTTCAGGGTAAGTGAACAGTTGTAAGTATCCAGTCATGCTTAAAATGTTTATCTGTCAAGCATGGTGGTGGACAAAGTAAATGTAATAGGTAGAATATCAAGAGAGGTATTATTACCTGAGTCTTCTTAAGCTACAGTTATGTCCTCCCGAGACAAACTTGGATATCTCTGCATTTCAGTTTCTGTATTTATATGGGGAAGCTCTATCTCTATGTATATTATTCATTTGTTTTGAGGGTAATATGTTAATACACAAATACGGGGACATTTGATTTAAGAATTCTGTGGGTGTCATTATTTCTCCATTTACCTTCTGCCTCATACAAGCAACCTAACAACACACCTGAAAGCACTAGAAAAATATAAAAAAAGCAGATGCATCCACGAGAAATAGACTGTAGAAATAATCAAATTCAGAGCTGAAATCAATAAATTAAAAACAAAGAGAACAATTCAAAGAATCAAGGAAACAGAGAGCTGGTTCTTTGAGAAAATCAACAAGACAGACAAATCCTTAGCCAAACTAACTAAAAGACAGAGAGACACCATACAAATCAACAAAATCAGAAATGAAAAGAGACATAACAACAGACACTGAGGAAATCCAAAGAATCATTAAGTCCTACTTCAAAAGCATATATGCAACAAAATAGGAAAGTCTAAATGAAATGGACAATTTTCTTGATAAATTCCATTTACCAAAGTTAATCACAATCAGGTAAATAAATTAAATAGTCCTACATTACCTAAGGAAATAGAAGCTGTCATCAAAAGTCTCCATTCCAAACCCACCATGGGCCAAATGATTTCAGTGCATAATTCTATCAGGCCTTCAAAGAAGAGCTAATTCCAATACTCTTCAAACTATTTCATAAAGTAGAAAAAGAAGAAGCGTTATCAAACTCATTCCATTAGTCAATAGTCACCATGATACCTAAACCACACAAAGACTCAACAAAGAAGGAGAATCTCAGACCAATCTCTCTTATGAACATTGACACAAAAGTTCTCAATGAAATACTCTCAAACTGAATCCGAGAACACATCAAAGATATCATTGACCATGACCAAGAAGGCTTAATCCCATGTGTGCAGGGGTGGTTCAATACATGGAAATCCATAAATGTAATCAACCATATATACAAAATGAAAGAAATATACATATAATCAATTTCTTAGTTGCCAAAAATAAAAATCAACAAAGTCCAACACTTGTTCATGTTTAAAGTTTTGGAGAGATCAGTGAGTGATACAAGGCATATACTTAAACATAGTAAAAGCAATGTACAGCAAGCCTATACCCAACATCAAAATAAACAGAGGGAAATTTCAATCAATACCACTGGGATCAGAGTCAAGGCAAGGCTGCCTAATCTCTAAGTATCTCTTCAACATGGTACTTGAAGTCCTCGCTAGAGCAATAAGAAAACTAAAGGAGACAAAGAAGATACAAATCAGAAAGGAAGAAATCAAAGTATCACTATTCACAGATGCTATCATAGTATTCACAAGTGACCCTAAAAATTCTATCAGAGATCTCCTACAACTGATAGACACTCTCAGCAAAGTGGCTGGAAACAAAATTAAATTTTAAAAATCAGTAAAAACCCTTGTATACAAAAGAGAAAGGGGCTGAGAAAGAAATTAGGAAAAAACAACCCACTTCCCAACAGCCAAAAATAATATAAAGTACCATGGTGTAACTCCAGCCAAGCAAGTGAAAGATTTCTTTGAAAAAACTTTAAGTCTCTGAAGAAAGAAACTGAAGAATATGTAAGAAGATTGAAAGATCTCCCATACTCCTGGATTGGTAGGTTTAACATTGTAAGAATGGCCATCTTTCCAAAAGAAATCTATAGATACAATGCAATTTTTATCAAAATACCAACACAATTCTTTACAGGCCTTGAAAACACAATTCTTCACTTCATATAGAAAAAAAAAAAACAGAATAGGTAAAACCAATAAAAGAACTTCTGAAAGTACTTCTAGAAGAATCTCCACCCCTCTTCTCAAATTGTACTACACAATAACACTAATAAAAACAGCCTAGTACTGGCAAAGAAACAGACTGGAGGATCAATAGAATCAAACTGAAGACTGAAAATAAACCCACACATCTATGCACAGCTGATTTTTGACAGTAAAACCAAAACCATACAATAGAAAAAAGACAGCATCTTCAACAAATGGTGTGGGTCTAAGTGGATGTCTACATGTAGAAACGTGCAAATAGATCCATATTTATCACCCTGCAAAAAAGTAAAGTCCAAGTGGATCAAAGACCCCTACATAAAACCAGAGGCACTATGTCTTTTAGAAGAAAAATTGGAGAAGAGTTTTGAATGCTTTAACATCAGAGACAACTTCCTGAACAGAAAACCAAGAGCTCTGGCTGTAAGGTCAACAAAAAATAAATGGGGCCTCATATAACTGAAAAGCTCCTATAAAGCAAAGTGCACAGTCAACACAACAAAACGACAGTGTACAGACTGGGATAAGACCTTCACAAACCGTATATGTGACAAAGTCCTAATATACAGAATATATAAAAAATTAAAGAAATTAAACCTCAAAAACCAAATACAAATAGTCCACTTGAAAATAGGGTACAGAGCTAAACATGGAATTTTCAACAGAGGAATATCAAATGGCAGAGAAACATTTAAAGAAATGCTCAACATCTTTGTCATGGGGGAAATGCAAATAAAAACGAAACTGAGATTTCACCTTGCACGCATCTGAATGGCTAAGATCAAAAACTCAATTGACAACACATGCTGGAGAGGTTGTGGAGAAAGGGGAACCATCCTCCATTGCTGGTTGGAATGGAAAAATGTACAAACACTTTGGAAATCAATCTTGTGCTTTCTCAGAAAACTGGAAATAGTGCTACCTCAAGAAGAAGATCTACAACTCCTGGGCATATACCCAAAGATGCTCAACCATACAACAAGGACATTTGCTCAACACTGTTCATAACAGCTTTGTTCATAACAGGCAAAATCTGAAAACAACCCAGATGACCCTCAACGGAAGAATGGATAGAGATATTGTGGTACATTTACACAATGGAATACTACTCAGCAATTAAAAGCAGGAAAATGGTGAAATTTGCAGGCAAAGAGATGGAACTAGAAAAGATCACCATAAGTGAGGTAACCCAGAAGCAGAGCAACACGTATGGTTTATACTCACTTATAAGTGGATATTAGACATATAGTATAGGATAAATATACTAAAATCGATTGGCCTAAAGAATCAAACAACAAAGAGGTCCCTAGGGAAGAGGCTGAAAGCTCATTCAGAAGGGAAAACAGGATAGACATCAGAAGTAGGAGAAGTGAAGAAACAGACAGGAGCATTCCACAGCAGACCTCTAAAACACTACACACATCAGGATATCGATGCAGATGCTGAGACTCATAGCCAAACTTTTGGACAGAATGTAGGGACTCTTATGGGCAAAAGGGAGATAGCAAAGCCTGGAGGGGATAGGAGCACCACAAGGAAACCAAGATAACAAAAAACCTTGGCCAAGGGGGTCCTGCAGAGATTTATCCTCCAAACAAGGGCCATGCATGGAAAGGACTTAAACCCTCTGCTCAGATGAAGTCCATAGGCTTCTCAGTTTCCAAGTGGGTTCCCTAGTAAGGGGAGTAGGGGATGTCTCTGAAATGAACTCAGTGGCCAGTTCTTTGAGGGCACCGCCCTTTGGGGGATGTAGCCTTGCCAGAGTACAGAGGGAGATGATCTATCCAGTCCTGATGAGACTGGATAGGCTAGGGTCAAATATTAAGGGAGAATTTCCCTTCCTTGTCAGTGGACTCTGAGAGGGACACAGGGGGAGAAGGAGAAGGGGTAGGACAGGGAGGAGACAATGAAGGGGCTTCAACCAGAATACAAAGTGAATAAATTTTAATAAATATTAGCGACAGTAAAATTGTGACACTTAAAACACTTGCAGGCAAATGGATGGAACTAGAGAAGATCATCCTGAGTGTTGTAACCCAGAAGCAGAAAGATAGTCATAGTATATACTCACTTATAAGTGGATATTAGCCATCTAATATAGGATAAACATACTAAAATCTTCAAACCTAAAGAAGCTAAACAAGGAGGACCCCAGGTAAGATGCCTAATTCACGTTCAGAAGGGAAAACAGGATATAAATATGAAGCCGTAGAATAGAAGGAACAAGATGGGAGCCTACCACAGATGTCTTCCCAAAGACTCCACCCAGAAGGGTATTGAAGCACATGTAGAAACTCACAGCCAAACTTTGGACTGAGCACAGGGAGTCTTCTGGAAGAAGAAAGATATAGAAGGATCCAGGGGCACAGGAGCCATACAAGAAGACCAACAAAGCCAAAAAGAGCTGGTCCCAGGGAGAAGTGTAGAGAAGGTGAATCAACAAAAGACCCTGTATAGAGGAAATATAAACCCCTTCTCTGATGTAGCCCATAGACAGTTCAATTTCCATATGGGTTCGCTAATAAGAGGAGAAGAGATAGTCTCTGAAACGAACTCAGTTGCCTGCTCCTGGATCACTTCTCCTTTGTGAGGCAACCTGGCCAGCCCACAAAGGGAGAAGATCCAGACAGTCCTGATGGGACCTGATAGGCTAGGGTTAGATAGTAGGGGAGGAAGACTTCCCCTATCATTCGACTAGGGGAAGGGAAAAGGGAAAAAGAAGGGGGAGGGGAGAGTGGAACTCAGAAGAGATGAGGGAGAGGGCTAAAATTGGGATACAAAATGAAACAATTGTAAATAATAAGAAGAAAGAAGAAGAAAAGAAAAAATGTATTGGAATTTTGATGGGAATTTTATTAAATCCATAGATGGTGATGGATTTTTACTATGTTAAGCTTACTGATTCATGAGCATTGAGATCCTCACATCATCTAACATCTTAAGAAACTTGATGTGCTTATCATTAGGGTCTTTCACTTGCTTGGTTAGAATTACACCATAATATTTTATATGATTTGTTATATTACTTTCACTATTGTGAAAGGTATTGTTTCCCTAATTTCTTTCCCAACCCATTTACTGTTTTTATAAAGAAGTCTACCAACTTTTTGGAGTTAATTTTGTATCCACCCACTTTACTGTAGGTGTTTATCAGATGTAGGAGTTCTATTGTAGAATTTCTGGGAGTCCCTTACCTAGACAATCAAATAATCTGTGAATAGTGATAATATGACTTCTACCTGTACATAAAACATTTGACGCAAAATATGTCCTGTCTACATGAGTGTAGAGATAAAGGTAAAGCTGAGATTAAGGGAATGACTAACGGATAAGTGGTCCAACTTGGAGTCCCACACGATGGGAGAGAGCTAACACCTGACACTATTAATGATACCCTCATATGATTGCTGA
>CM053763.1:16526290-16544387 GCA_028658305.1 Pachyuromys duprasi
TTTGCCCTCAGTGTACTGTCTGGTCAAGATGGTCCCAGGATCCTCTCAGTCGTGGGTTGAGACACAACTCGGGTTCCTCCCAGATCTGCTGGTGGACTCACACACTGACTGAGTTTTTGCTGGAGGGAGCGTTCGGGGGGCGCCCCCGCAGTGTGAGGACTGGTCAAAACGGTCCCCCAATCCACTCAGTCTGTGGTGGTTCTGGCGATCGGTTTGTGCCCGCTGCACACCAGCGGGTTGAAGCAGAACCCGGGTGCAGTGTGAGCTCGTAGGGCGCAGTTCAGTGAAAACGGCACCAGGTTCCTCCTGAGACTGCCCGCGAGACTGTGTGATCCAGTCTATAATGGCAGGTGCAGGCACCCAGCGCAGCTGCTCGTTCAGAGCAGAGCTGTGCGCCGCTGGTCACCGGGAATTTCTCCAGGTAATAACTGGGTGTCTCTAGGGTTTTCCCACTTGATTTTCTCACTGTAGGAGTTCTGCTCACCTGGCACTCACAATGCTGGCGTTTTAGGTCCCAGAGTTCAGTCTCCTGGTTGCTGTGTTGTTTCTGCTCTCCTACTCCTCAGACACAGTGTTCTCTCGTGGCAGCCATCTTGGATCCCCCAATTTTCTTCTAAGAAGCTTCGTCTAGCAGCTAAAGGAAACCTACACAGAAACCCACAGCCAAACAATGTCTCCGGAAGTATTACTTTAGAGTAGTAATTCAGAGATGGAGATAATGCCAGTCGATCTGTTGTTGTACAGGATCATTTTGGCAATTCTGGGTTTTTTGTTTTTCCATATGAAGTTGAGAATTGTTCTTTCAAAGTCTGTAAAGAATTGTGTTGGTATTTTGAGGAAAATTGCATTGAATCTGTAGATTGCTTTTGGCAGGATGGCCATTTTAACCATGTTAATCCTACCGATCCATGATCAGGAGAGATCTTTCCATCTTATGGCATCTTCAATTTCTTTCTTCGGAGACTTGAGGTGTTATTTTCACTTGCTTGGTTAGAGTCACACCAAGGTACTTCATGTTGTTAGTGGCTGTTGTTGAAGGGTGTCGTTTCCCTAATTTTGTTCTCGACCTTTTGTCTTGGTTATACAGGAGGGCTTCTGATTTTTTTTGAGTTAATTTTATATCCAGCACTTTGCTTATTGTTTATCAGCTGAAGGAGTTCTCTGGTTGAATTTTGGGATCGCTTATGATATGATATACTATCATATCATCTGCAAATACTGATACTTTCACTTCTTTATTTCCAATTCGTATCCCCTTGATCTCCTTTAGTTGTCTTTAGTTAGGACTTCAAGTACTTTGTTGAAGAGATATAGAGAGAGTAGGCTAGGCTTGTCCCTGCTTTCAGTGGGATTGATTTGTTTCTCTCCATTTAGTTTGATGTTGGCTATAGGCTTGCTGTATGTTGTCTTTACTATGAAAACTGCATAGAAACGAATGGTGGATCAATGGAATCAAATAGAGGGCTCAGAAATAAATCCACACACCTATGGATACTTGATTTTTGACAAAGAAGCCCAAACCATACATTGGAAAAAAGACAGCATCTTCCAAAAATGGTGCTGGTCTAACTGGATGCATACATACAGAAAAACACAAATAGATCCCTATTCATCACCCTGCACAAAACTAAAGTCCAAGGGGATCAAAGACCGCAACATAAAACCAGACATACTAAATCAGTTAGAAGAAAAAGTGGGGAAGAGCCTTGTACTCATTGGCACAGGAAACAAATTCCTGAACGGAACACCAACAGCACAGGCTCTAAGGTCAACAATCAATAAATGGGACCTCATGCAACTTAAAAGCTTCTGTAAAGCAAAAGACTTTGTCATCAGAAGAAAATGACAGCTTACAGACTAAGAAAGTATTTTCACCAACCCTATATCAGACAGAGGGCTAACTTCCGGAATATATAAAGAACTGAAGAAGTTAAAAAGCAACAAATCAAGTAATCCAATTTAAAAAATAGGGTACAGAGCTAAACAGAGAATTTTCTGTAGAGGACTATTAAATGGCAGAGTAACACTTAAAGAAATGCTCAACATCCTTAGTCATCAGGGAAGATGCAAATCAAAGTGAGCCTGAGATTTCACCTTACACCCACCAGAATGGCTAAGATCAAAAACTCAAGTGACAATACATGCTAGAGAGGATGTGGAGAAAGGGGAACCCTCCTAGTTGCTGGTGGGAATGTAAACTTGTAAAACCACTTTGGAAAGCAATTTGGTGATTTCTCAGACAATTAGGAACAGGGCTTCCTCAAGATCCAACTATACTACTCCTAGGAATATATCCAAAACATGCTCAAGTACACAACAAGGACATTTGTTCAACCATGTTCATAGCAGCTTTATTTGTAATAGCCAGAACCTGGAAACAACCCACATGTCCCTCAATGGAGGAATGGATACAGAAATTGTGGTACATTTACACAATGAAATACTACTCAGCAATTAAAAACAAGGAAAGCATGAAGTTTGCAGGCAAATGGTGGGATCTAGAAAAGATCGCCCTGCTTGAGGTATCCTACAAGCAGAAAGGCACATATAGTATTTACTCACTTATAAGTGGATACTAGACTTGTAATATAGGATAAACCTACAAAAATCTGTATATCAAAAGAAGCCAAACAAGAAAGAGGACCCTGGGTAAAATGATCAATCCTCACTTAGACAAACAAGATGGACATTGGAAGAAAGAGAAAACAGGAAACAGGACAGGAGCCTACCACAGAGGGCCTCTGAAAGATTCTACCCAGCAGTGTGTCAAAGCAGATGCTGAGACTCATAACCAAACTTTGGGCAGAGTGCAGGAAATCTTATGAAAAAAAGGGAAGATAATAAGAACTGGACAGGACAGGCGCTCCACAAGGAAAGGAACAGTACCAAAATATCAGGGCACAGGGTCTTTTTGATAGTGATTCTCCAACCGAGGCCCATACATGGATATAACATAGAACTCCCGCTCAGATGTAGACCATGGCATCTCAGTATCCAAGTGGGTATCCTAGTCAAGGGAAAAGGGACAGTCTCTGACTTGAACTCTGTGGCTCGCTCTTTAACCCCCACCCTACCCCTGAGCAGGGAGCAGCCTTGCCAGGCTACAGAGGAGGACGATGCAGCCAGTCCTGATGAGACCTGATAAGCTAGGGTTGGATGGAAGGGGAGGAGGTCCTCCCCTATCAGTGGACTTGGATACGGGCATGGGAGGAGATGATGGAGGGAGAAGGGGATTGGAAGGGAATGAGGGAGGGGGCTACATCTGGGGTACAATGTGAATAAACTGTAATTAATATAAAATAAAAAATTTAATTTTAAAAAGTGTAGAAAGAAGGATTGAAGAAGCTGAAAGGGTCAAGGACACTACAAGAAAACTTACAGAGTAAATTAACCTGGGCCCTTGGGGCCTCACATAGACTGAACCACCAACCAAAGGGCTTATATCAGATGGACCCAGCCCTCTACTCACAGGTAGCAGATGTGGCCATGATCCTGTGGGTCCCCTAACAATGGGCGTAACGGCTATCTCAGATGTTGTTGCCTGTCTTTGGATCTCTTTCTTCTAGTTGGGCTGCCTTGTATGGCCTCAGTGGGTGAATATATGCTTAGTTCTGCTGTGACTTGATGCTCCAGGGAGAGTTGGTACCTCAGAGAAAGGACTAGGGTGATGGGGGTGGGTGTACACGAGGGTGGAACTGGGACGAGATGAGTGAGGGGGCTTCTATCACGTTGTAAAGTGAGTACATTAATAAGTAAATTTTAAAAAGATAGTCGTAAGGAAAAATAGACTCCCTACCATTTATAAATTGATTTTTAAATGACTTTAGTTTATGTTTATAGCTTATAAATTTAAGAAATGGAGTCCCACATGTTCTGGACTTGCTTCTGAAAGACTCTTCTGAGCCTTGATAGTTCTGTTTGTTTCTCCATGGATTCATACTCAAAAAGACATGGATATGTATGTATATGTTCAGTGAATCAAATTAATCATAATCAGATCTCAACAAAGTAAAATCAGTATTGATGAATTCTTTTATTATTTATAGATTTTAGTTACAGAGCAAGCAGTATAAAGCAAAACACAACTGAAATGAAGTGAAATATTAATACAAATAAATTTTAATTGAGAAATTACCATTAGAGAGAACTAAGAAATTATAAGACAGATGGTACAAAAATCAACGCATTGGGTTCATATGATTGGATTCATATAACACAGCATAATATCTTCTTCCTTTGATCAGCTTTCAGAGTTGTACAGATGTTTCATATTCTGGCACAGAAACTGAAAGATGATAAAACTTTGGCTATCTTTCTTACCATCATCTGTGTCTGTTTTATAGAAATGTTGGATGACTTAATAAAAGAATAAGTAAAAACAGGATAATCTTTTAAATTTATGATAAAACTAATTGGGATTAGATTTTAAGAGTTCCACTGAATTTCACTAAAAACCAAGAAGGAAACAGGTGAAATTGAGTTAAAGAGGACATACAATGTCTATTTCATGTAGAAACATTTAAGATAGTGTGTGTTAGGTTTCAGAATATGTTACAAATACCCGAGAAAATAAACCGGAAAAAGGAAGGTTTGTTTTGGGTCATAGTTTCAGTTCACGGTCAACTATTGGCTTTGGGCCTCTATCATGATGGAATGTTGGAAAGAATACAAGATTGTAAAAAGTTGTTTACTTCATTGCAAACTTTGAAAATGTAGTAAGAAAAATGAAGAGTTAAATGGAAATTTACCCAAATAGCTCCCTATGGAAAGTCATTGAAATGAGGACTACCGGTGTTGGTGCTAAGTAATAGGTTTCCAAAGATAAATTAGAAATCTTTTAAAATGAAATATGGTGAGAGGCTTAAATGAAACTTAGGAATATACACATAGGCTTTTCAACTAACTAAAAATATTTGGAATGATCAGACTAAAGGAGTTAATAGTAACCTTTAAGCAATTGAGAATTAAAGATAAACTGTGTTTTCAGTTAGTTAAAATATGAAAAATATGCAGCAGTGGAAAGGGAGTCAAGAAGAAAGAGTATTTAAATATACTGATATATTTTAAACCATAAATTTGTGCTTTTAATCTTAATAAATTACTATAACTCAAAATAACTTTCACAATTTACATAAATAATAATCTGAAGGTACTCGCTCCTTGCTGAAGGGATACCGTTGTGTGGGTATGATGATGACTGTGTGCCACATTATATCTTTGAGCTAGCTATAGGGTTTGTCCCAGTTTTTATTCCTTGGTGAAATATCAACTGGGCTTAGTCTTATAAAAGGATTCATCAGAATTGTCTGTTGAAAACTCGTTCACATTTTGGACTCTAAGGACCTGCACTTCTTCAGCCACCTGCAGTGTCACATTTAAAATCACAATTATGGACTCGATTATCTGTCCCTGAACAAACTCATCATAAACATCAGTCTCCCCAAGATGCTTTACACCCAATTTGTTGTCTAGTTTCTTTATGACTATTCTTTTTCTGTTAGGCTGAAACATACTTTATGATTTCAGGCACACTTTCATCATCATACATTTGTCCTTGTACCTTTCTGATTTGCACAAAGTTTCCAGGGACTTGAGTCTCAAGAACTTTTCTTCTATGCTAATGGGGGAGGGCATAGACGTTAACAGTTAAGGCTTTTGCAAATCAGTCTCACTACAAATTTATAATCTAAATTTAAATAGGTTACACTTTTTGCTAATATATAATATGTTCAAATAATACAGTTGATGTATATATGCATTCTTTCTAGAATTCTTTTGTCATTCTCTGTAAGAATTGGTGATGTTAGTGGTTCTGTTTCCTTTCTAGGATCCTAGACTACATAAAAAGGGAGAAAGTGAGCTAAGCAAGGCCTGTGTTGTCCTCTACTTTCTAAATGTGAATAGAATTTGACCAGCAGACTAAAATTCTTACTGTCAGGATTTCCCTACCCCTATATACTGTATTGTTCCCTAATGTAGGTAGTACTAAACAGAACTAATACTAATTCTCTGTAAAAGTTTAGACTTAAGAGAGTAAAAGTGAATTTCAGTTACAGACCTACAAAAATGTCATGTGTTCATGTTTTTAACTGTGTGCTTATGTCCTCAATGGTCGCAAGGGAAAGTTATCTCCATCATTCATAAATGATGCACCAAGAAGAGCCCTGTTATAAGATATGGATATTTAGAATGTAGTTAGGAATTATGCTGTTTTAGTGAAACAGCAGTTGTTGTTTCTCCTTCAAGCTCCATGAATTCCCTAGACCAGGCTAGGTTTTCAGCACTGCATAAACTTCCAATAGAGGAAAGCAACCAATAGTTGCACCTAGCTTTGATGCCTGTGAGGAACTGTAACAACCAGCATGGCTCAATATTCCTAAGGTCACAGTAGTTGCACATATACCTTGATGATGCCAGCAGCTCACTAGATGGACGTAATATGCACTTCACAAGATAGAAATCACATTTGGTTATGGTTTCTCCCTAAGATCCCCTTGGCAAATTATCTAGTACCAGGTGGTCAACTCTGAAATCATTTACGTATTAGGGACATGTAAACTGTATAGGTGTATTTATATATTTAAGAATGTGCTGAAGGAAGAGGACCCAAGCAGTCCTGATAAGACTTAACAAGGTATGGGTAGATGGCAATAGTGGGGAACTCCCCCTTTCAGTGGACTAGGGGAAGAGAATAAGGGAAAGAGAGAGGGAGGGTGGGACTGGGAGTTGAGGGAGGGGACTTCAATTGGGATATCTAATGAATAATTGAGAAGAAAAATAGAAATTAAAAAAGAATGTGTTTGTGACAACAATTAAAGAAATAGAACATTGATTTAAAAGAGATCAAGGAGGGGTACATGCAGAAGATTGAAGGAAAATGAAGGATGAAATTATATAATTATATTCTAATTTCAAAAATATTTTAGAAGAAATAAGCTGTTAATCTCATCCTATCTCTGCAAGGATCCCACACTGTCAGTATGACATCTTCCCAAAAGACTTCCCACAGCCATGTTTTCTGTACTCTGAATCAGCTGTAAACATTCTCAAATTCCTTCCTTCTTTTAATTATTTTATTCAAACACACACTTTTGATGAATTGAATAGCTACACAACAATAAGAATGTAGATGGATAATTTAGGTATAAATACAAACTTTAATTTACAAACAAAACAAAACATGTAAAATTAAAATCCAAAGAGAGGAATCTAAGAAATGCCTGACCAGAGTTCCATCAGAGAAAAGGCCTGTGGGACTAGATTTTGTCATTACTGAGTTAGGGAAAACCACTACCACATCCAAGTGACTTTTTTTTTATTGGCCATCACAGCAAAATATCTTATTGCTATAGAAACTATAACTTTGACTAATTTTGTTAAATTTCTTACCATGTTTCCTTGCTTTGTCTTTGTCTCCTTGTGCTAGTGTTGTAATATTTTTATACATTCATGCTACCAAACATGCTGTAGCTAAGATCATTTTTAAGCAATTGATGAATCATAAGGTTTCCTTCATGTCATGTCTCTATGACTTTGACCTTTATTTCATTTCTCCTTGTCCTGATTTCTTTATATAATCACTCAAATGAACATTTCTGAGCTTTAAGCATTGCTTTGGTTTTTGTGTGTATTCTTCCTTTCTAACTACATCTGAGAGTAAACAGCATTGACTATCTTGATGTCCTTCAGGCTCATTGATAACTCTGCTGTGATTATCCACATGTGGAAAGTGTTAAATTATTGTAATAAGCAATTGTTATAATCACGGACAAATACAAAGTTAACCTTTGCAAACCTCAGAAAAGATCAGGGTACCTTCCTGGTTAACTGACAATTCATCTCTTCACACTTCTTTAATTAGGTACCTTTTCAATCATATTTATGTTTTGGCCAGCAGAAATATTAATCAATACTTTAATTCAAACAGAAGTTTCCTCTCTGAATAGAGCTTATGGAAAGTGTCATTTTTTTCCCAGAGTACAATGGTCATGAGAGTATTTAAAAAGAAAATCTGAATCACTAGTACTTCAATGGTTTCTCCATGTTCTATTGACAAAACCTAACTTCTGAAACAAAACATTTACCAGTTTTCATTGTCATCCCTCTTACCCTCCCCCCAAATTGACAAGTATTAATTTCCACCACCCTTTTCCTTAGGAAATAAAATCCTGCTGCATGGGTCTCCTTGCATTTCACCAAATAATAATGAATTCATTAAAGTCACATCATTTCAAACCAAAAACATCTAAACTTCATAGACATACAAGCTAACATTGTGGTAAACTCATTCAATGAAATGTTGCCTGAAAGGGAACTGCTGATGCACACAAAATGGGTGACGTCACAATGCATGTCATAAACCAGAAACATGGAATTCTCAAACTATGTTAATTTTCAAGGTCATCACAATTTTCCTTATGAGATGTGGGTCCAAAGGAGATGTCTGGAGCTAGATGAGAGTACCTTTTCCTAGAAAGTCAACATATTCAAATCTTGACTGGACATGGAAGATATTCACATACACTAGTTAAAGTGTACATTTAGAATAAACATAAATTACATCTCAACTTAGAAAGTATAAAAACAGCATAAAAGAGTAGTAAAATAATTATCATTTATTGAGTATGTTCAGCTTTTTGTTAGTTACTCAACCTTCCAATGCTGCTGCCTTTTAGTACAATTCCTCACGCTGCTTCGTAACTATAATTTTGCTGTTATAAATTGTAATGTGAGTATTTTGGAAACAGAAGTTTGCCAAAGGGGCTGAGACCCACAGCTTTAGTCTGTTTATCTCATATAAAGATTAGAATGATGATGGCCATAAAATACACGGAACAGTCTAGAAGATGGGAGAGCCATAAAATGGGCTTCTGGATGCCCACAGTACAAAATTCCTGTCACTGTTCTTCAGCAAAACAGACATAACTTCAATAATACGGTGATGCCATTTATAGAATCTTACTCCTGATAGCCAATAAAAACTGGAAGATGTACTTTTATTTGCAACAGTGAAATGGAAAGATGGCTAAAACCAAAGAGGTCAGAACTACTAAACCAATTTTACTAGTTTTTATGAAAATCTCAAAAGAATAACCTCCCGAGGCTGTGAATTTCTTTTCCTCTAGAAATGAAGAAAGCAGCATAAAAGAACACTTACTAGGTTCATAAAATTCTAATGAATATGTTATTACCAAGTTTCACAATATTAAAAGAGAGATGATGGAAGAAGAAATGAAATGCATAAAAGCAAATTGAGAGTTATCACCAAAAATACTAAAAATAAGAGCCCTAAAATTCACAGGTAAAACAATTAGAATTATACTACAGTCCAAATGATTGCTATAAAAGCTTATATAATTTAATTCAAGATGTCATTTTCATATTTCTCCAAGTATAAGACACTGCTAGCCCAACTATACTTAAAATTCTTGTCATCTATCAACTGTCTGGCAACTTCAAACATGTAAAACACTAAAATGGTTAAAAAATATAGTCAGTCAGTAAGATTCTGGTTAATTTGATTAAATGATGTACTCTTGATCATTTTTCATCTAGCCACTAAAGTGAGCATAGAGCAATCATTTTTTTTTAAATCTATGGTGTTAATTATCAGAAGTGACTTGTACTTGATCTCTCTTGTAATTATTTCAGTTCTATAAAATGAGAGCAGAAACTAAATAATATTTTCATGGCTTATGTGGTAGATATCAATGATATCTAAATCAGACACTTAGGTTGGCTACCAACCAATAAAATCATCCTTTTTATACAAATCAGCATCTTGAGAGGGGAAGCAATCATTTCTCTCTATTATTCTTTACAATTATTTGTCCTGCCCATACAGCCAGACACTTTTCTCTATTTCTGGAATTAATTATCTCTGTGTAATTAAAGTTTATTCATTAGGAAAATCAAGATGAGCTTTTTAAATTAATGGACTCAGGTCAGAATAGATTCAGTTTTAGAAGAACGATGAACACCAAGTACAATGTCCACATGGGCCTTTTCTCCCATCATCCAGACCATTTCTCCTTTTGCTAATATTTGGTACAGTGGATGTGTCACATATAATGATCCAATACTGATTACTTCCCTCTGACCTTCATAGCTGTATGAGCTAAAACAAAGTTATCGCATCATTTATGCATCACTGAAGTACTCATGAGAAATAGCTCCTTTTCCCTAAACTTCTATGTTCTTTCTTTACCCACACTAATGCTACCCTTCATCACTTCACTCATTTGTGTGTTTTTTTTCTGCATTATAGGTGAGATCACATAAGGTGTAGCTCTTTCAAATTGCCCTTTTCACACAGAAATAAGCACTTCAAGTACCTTCTTTTCTTCCTGTGCCTTGAAAGCCTTTTGTTCTCCTCACAGGAAAAAAAATACACTAAGCCTGCACCACAGTTTATCTGTTCATGTATTAAAAGAGATGTGTATCTCTTCAGTTGGGGTTCAGAAAACAGGACAGGTAAGTGCAATGGTTTATGTGATGATAGCTTTGAATTAAAGGAGGGAAGAACTTATGCCATGGAAACAGAGTTGCTACCTACATCTCAGAGGGTAAGAAGAGGCTGCTAGTGTTTTCTGTAAAAACTAGATTCTTGGTTTTATATTTCTTTCCTAAGTGCTGACCCTAGGTTTGCAGGATGTCATCTAACTCTGAAAATGGGAGTTGCAATTTGGAAGTTTTAACACAATTATTACTTGTGTAAAAAATCACTTACCCAGAAGCCTTGTCCTGATTCTTGGACAATGTGGGAAACAATACACATTTAAAAACTTAATGACACAAAAGAAATTCCTAGTAATCCTGGCAACACAAAAATTATGGATTTTTTATATTGAGATTATAAATAAATTAGAAATATTCAGGCTCTCAAGTATAGATAAAATGTTCATTTGTGAGTGAAAGGAGACAGATTCATAAGTTTAGTGATATAAGATAAATAATGTGACCACACTGCATTGAAGGCCACACAAGCAATAGTACATAGGTAGCTCTGACTGTATATGATAGATATAAAGGAGAAAAGCTGGCTGAATAAGAAATTCGGGAGGGATGTATAGGGAAGAGTTGAGATACGGACAAAGATATCATGGGGAATCCTCAAAGAACTAATGAACATGAAAGAAAAATAAAGGAGTTTCTTGCAGACAAGAAAAAAAAAATCCTAAAACCAAAGCCTTTCAAGCAATGCATGCTTAATAGAATCAATTTGAGCGAGTTTTAAAAATTACCCAATCTCAAGTTCTATCAAGAGTAATTAAGGGGAAATACTATATAAAATACATAATAAGAACTACTTTAAGTGTTTCTCTGCCATTATATATTCCTCTACAGAGAATTCTCTGTTCAGCTCTGTACCTCATTTTTAATTGGATAACTTGATTTGTTGCATTTTAACTTCTTTAGTTCTTTATATATTCCAGATATTATCGTTTTATCAGCTATTGGGTTGGTGAAGATCCTTTCCCAGTCTATAGGCTGCCTTTCTGTTCTGACGACAGTGTCTTTTGATTTACAGAATCTTTTCAATTTCATGAGGTCCCATTTATTGACTGTTGATCTTAGAGCCTGTGCTGTTGGAATTCTGTTCAGGAAGTTGTCTCCTGTGCCAATGAGTTCTAGGCTCTTCCCCAATTTTCTTCTAACAGGTTCAGTGTGTCTGGTTTTATATTGAGGTCTTTGATCCACCTGGACTTTAGTTTTGTGCAGAGTGATAAGTATGGATCTACTTGCATTTTAATACATGTAGATATCCAGTTAGACCAGCACCATTTGTTGAAGACGCTGTTTCTTTTCCATTGAATGGTTTTGGCTTCTTTGTCAAAAATCAAGTTTCCATAGGTGTGTAGGTTTATTTCTGGGTCTTCTATTCAGTTCCATTGATCCACCATTCTGTTTCTATGCCAATACCATGCAGTTTTTATTACTGTTGCTCTGCAGTACAGCTTGAGATCAAGGATGGAGATACCTCCAGATGATCTGTTGTTTTACAGGATCATTTTGGAAATTCTGGGTTTTTTGTTTCTCCATATGAAGTTGAGAATTTTTCTTTCAAGGTCTGTAAGAATTGTGTTAGTATTTTGATGGGAATTGCATTGAATCTGTAGATGGCCATTTTCACTATGTTAAACCTACTAATCCATGAGCATGGGAGATCTTTCCATCTTCTGATATCTTCTTCAATTTCTTTCTTTAGTGACTTGAAGTTTTTTTCAAATAGGTCTTTCACTTGCTTGGTTAGAGTCACAACAAGGTACTTTATGTTATTTGTGGCTATTGTAAAGGGTGTTCTTTCCCTGATTTCTTTCTCAGCCCTTTTGTCTTTGGTATACAGTAGGGCTTCTGATTTTTTTTTTACTTAATTTTATATCCAGTCAATTTGCTGAAAGTGTTTATCAGCTGAAGGAGTTCTGTGGTTGAATTTTGGGTTTAGCTCATGTGTACTATCCTATCATCTGTGAATAGTGATACCTTGCCTTCTTCCTTTCTGGTTTGTATCCCCTTGATCTCCTTTTGCTGTCATATTGCTCTAGATAGGACTTCAAGTGGGGTACAAAGCTAAACAGAGAATTCTCTGTGGAGGAATATAGAATGTCAGATAAACATTTAACAAAATGCTTAATATTCTTAGCCATCAGGGAGATGCAAATCAAAACGACCCTGAGATTTCACCTTATTACCCATCAGAATGGCTAAGATCAAAAACTCAAGGGACAACACATTCTGGAGAGGGTGTAGAGAAATGGGAATCCTCCTCCATTGCTGATGTGAATGTAAACTTGTACAACCACATTGGAAATCAATCTGGTATTTTCTCAGACAATTAGGAATAGCACTTCCTCAAGATCCAGCTATACCACTCCTAGGAATAGATCCAAAACATGCTCAAGTACACAACAAGGACATTTGCTCAACGATGTTCATAGCAGCTTTATTTGTAATAGCCAGAACCTGGAAACAATCCACATGTCCCTCAGTTGAGAAATGGATACAGAAATTGTGGTACATGTACACAATGGAATACTACTCAGCAATTAAAAACAAGTAAATCATGAAATTTGCAGGCAAATGGTGGGATCTAGAAAAGATCATCCTGAGTGAGGTATCCCAGAAGCAGAAAAACACACATGGTATATACTCAGTTATAAGTGGATACTAGACCTATAAGATAGTATAAACATTAAAATCTGTACACCTAAAGAAGCTAAACAAGAAGGAGGACCTTGGGTAAGATGATCAATCCTCACTTAGAAAGACAAATGGGATAGACATTGGAAGTAGGAGAAAACAAGAAACAGGACAAGAGTCTACCGCAGGGGGCATCTGAAAGACTCTACCTAGCAGTGTATCAGAGCAGATGCTGAGACTCATAACCAACCCTTTGGCAGAGTGCAGGGAATCATATGAAAGAAGGGGGAGTTAGTATGACCTAGAGAGGACAGGAGCTCCACAATGATGAATGACAGGGATCTCATATGAGACTGTTTCTCCAACCAAGAACCATGCATGGATATAACCTAGAACCTCTGCTCAGATACAGCCCATGGCAGCTCAGTATCCCAGTGGGTTCCCTATAAGGGGAATAGGGACTGACTCTGACATGAACTCAGTGTCTGGCTCTTTGACCTCCTCCTCCCAAGAGGGAGGAACAGCCTTGCTAAGCCACAGAGGAGGACATTGCAGCCTGTCCTGATGAGACTTGATAAGCTAGGTTCTTGGAGAGCTTCAGGGAGGAGATGAGGGAGAGTTTTAAACCTAGGAGAATTTTTAAAAATTTAAACCCATGTTTAGAATTCTCTCCCAATAACCATAGACTACCTAAGAAAAAAAGCAACCAAACAAACAAATAAATAAACACCAGGTGTGGGAAGCTCACAATGAGTCCTTCTTCAAGGCTTCCCAAGAGACTCAAGATAGTGCAGGTTATTGCTGCTGCCCTTGGCTGCCTCCCTGGGATGAAAAGTCCCTGTTGCTGAAGACAACATGAACATTAGACAGAGGACCCAGAGGACCCAAGCTGGATCCAACTGAAAGTCCTCTCCCATTTACAAACTTTAATGATAGCAGAAGTTACCATGCACACTTTTCAAGAGAGGGGAGTAATTGTGTATTTTGGGAAAAGGAGAAAAAGTCAATATTGTGTATTTATTTTTGTTGGTTCATTTTTTTTTCAAAAAGTACATTACAAAGTCTGTACTCATGACAATACAATAAAAGTTATTTTAAATGTATGTTTCTTTCTTTCTCTGTCATCTTTGTCTTTGGAGATTAAGTGAGCCTATAAAGTTTCACAGCAGAGCCTTAGATCCTGAGCAACTTGTCAGTCACTTAAATTGCTGATTAATTTTGGCTTGGCACCAGATCAAGCGCTTGATGAAATAATCAGTCATCTGTGCCTGCTCTAAGAAATTAGCACTCATTTCTGTTTATCAAAATGTCAAAGAGAATCTTTACCCCTTCATTGCTGTCCTGAGCATCATACACCAAAAATTCTCAGTATTCCTGTGCAGGATTCTCCTATCAGGAAGAACCACAGTGCTCAGCCTGACTCCCTTGGATAGTGCTCAGCCTGACTCCCTTTGCAAACTCCATTGTGTGCTTTTCATTAAAAATAATAATAACGTTTGGAATCACATGGGTGACCAGTTCATACAAATTCATATTGGAACAAAATACAAACCTCTTTTAAAAATATTATTGGCAACTCAGATTGCAGCTTGTTGGCTAGAGCATATTCAGTACATACATGGCTTTGCTTCAATCTCCAGCACTGAAAACAACACCAAAAATGATAGTCATCTTTTTAATGACTGGAAACATTAACTGGAAATCATGGTGTTATTCCTTAGATGGGGTTCTCTGTGTAGCCTTGACTGTCCTGAACTTGCTTTTTAGACCAGGTTGGTCTGGAACTCACAGAGCTCCACCTGCCTCTGCCTCCCTGAACACTAGAATTACAGGCATGTCTACCACACCCTGCAAGGTGCTATTATAACAATTAAAGAGGGAGAGATAGAGAATCATTGTGCAGATGGTGAGTGAGTACTGAGCATAAAGTGAGCACATTGAAAGCAAGCTGATTCAGTATTTATATATTAGCACTTATTGTGATGTATGATAATGTGCATAAAACATTATCTCTGAAATTATAAAGAAAGCCACCGACAGGAATATACAGGAATGGCAGAGACTAATTACAATCAATCAATGACAAGCATCAAGATATCATCACTTAGAAGACATGATGTCATTATCTGATAAGTTCTGTAGTGTGGAGTTTCAACAGAAACATGGTGGCTGTTGGCACATGCATTCACCTCCCCAAGAATAACTCTATCACTGAAAAACAAGTGGAAGGTATACACTATTTTCTCAATTTTATTACCTGTGCCCAAAATATCTATCTCATAAAGCAAACATACAATAAAAACACAAATAAGTAAGCATGATTACAGATACTATTTTAAAGTTTACAGTCTATGCTTCTATAGAGTACATGAAAATAACAATCAATTTAAAGTCACTACTTTCATGGTTCTGAATATATCTGTCTCTTGAAATAGGTGTATTTCATGTCTAACTTTTATACATTTTAAATGAAGATGAATGGGTAAGAATTGGAAAAAATGAATATATAAAATGGCAGCACATAGGCTACCTATTGGGAAAGGATCTTCACCAACCCTATATCTGACAAAGGGCTAACATTCAGAACATATAAAAATCTTCAGAAGTTAAACAGCAGCCAATCAAGTAAACCATTTAAAAATTGGGGTATAGAAATAAACAGAGAATTCTCAATAGAAGAATATTGAATGGCAGAGAAACACTTAAATAAATGTTCAACATCCTTAGTCATCATGGAGATGCAAACCAAAACGACACTGAGATTTCACCTTACAGCCATCAGAACAGCTAAGATCAAAAACTCAAGGGACAACACATGCTGGAGAAAATGTGGAAAAGGAGAAACCCTCCTCCACCATTGGTGGGAATGTAAACTTGTACAACGACTTTGAAAATCAATCTGGTGCTTTCTCAGACAATTAGGGATCGTGCTACCTCAAGATCCAGCTATACCACTCCTAGGAATATATCAAAAACATGATCAAGTATACAACAAGGACATTTGCTCAACCATGTTCATAGCAGCTTTATTTGTAATAGCCAGAATCTGGAAACAACCCAAATGTCCCTCAGTTGAGGAATGGATACAGAAATTGTGGTACATGTACACAATGGAATACTACTCAGCAATTAAAAACAAGTAAATCATGAAATTTGCAGGCAAATGGTGGGATCTAGAAAAGATCATCCTGAGTGAGGTATCCCAGAAGCAGAAAGACACACATGGTACATACTCAATTATAAGTGGATATTAGACATATAATATAGGACAATAATACTAAAATCTGTACACCTAAGGAAGCTAATCAAGAAGGAGGACCCTGGTAAATGCTCAATCTTCATTCAGAAAGGCAAATGAGATGGACATCAGAAGAGGGAGAAAACAGGGAACAGGACAGGAGTCTATCACAGAGGGCCTCTGAAAGACTCCAACCAGCAGGGTTATCAAAACATATGCTAAGATTCATAGCCAAAGTTTTTGCAGAGTGCAGGGAATCTTATGAAAGAAGGGGTAGATAGAAAACCTGGAGGGAACAAGAGCTCCACAAGGAGAGCAACAGAACCAAAAATTCAGGGCACAGGGGTCTTTTCTGAGAATGATACTCCAAACAAGGACCATGCATAGAGATAACTTAGAACCCCTCCCCAGAAGTAGCCATTGGCAGCTCAGTGCCCAAGAGGGTTCCCCAGTAATATGAACAGGGACCATCTCTGACATTAACTCATGGGCTGGCTATTTTATCACCTCCACCTAAGGGAGGAACAGTCTTACCAGTCCACAGAGGAAGACGAAAAAGCCAGTTCTGATGAGACCTGATAGACCAAGGTTGGATAGATTGGGAAGAGGACCTCCCCTATCACTGGACTTGGGAAGGGGCATAGGAGAAGAAAAGGGAGGGAGGGTATGATCGGGAGAGGGTTGCAGCTGGGTTACAAAGTAAATAAACTGTAATTAATAAAAATTAAAATTAAAAAAATTAAAAATGCAAGCAATGAATACTAATATAGAAAGAAAATTGGCTGTATCTGAATTCTTAAATATCTATTATCAGACCTAGATAACCAAAGAACAAGTTACCTGCTTTCATTGGTTTTACTAATATTACATATTAAAATTTCAAATATCTTCTGTGTACTGTTTTAGTTTTGTTGTAAAATTTGATGTGTGTTTTCTCAGTATTCTGATTATTGTTTTTTTCTTTTTTTAATTAATTTATTTATTTTTGTATCAATCACAGGTTAGATACTTTGCATCCCAAGCGTAGCCCCCTCCCTCATTCCCTCCCACCCTCCCCCTCCCTCTCTCAGCTCCTCCCTGCCCCCTCCAAGTCCACCAACTGGGGAGGACCTCCTCCCCTTCCATCCAACCCCAGCTCATCCTGTCTCCTCAGGGCTGGCTGCAATGTCCTCCACTGGGATCTAGCCAGTCTCTCACTCCCGGCATGTATGGGGGAGGGTCAAAGAGTCAGCCGTCTAGTTCATGACTGAAACAGTCCCTGTTTCCCTCACTAGCATCTTCAGTCTGACACCGAGCTATCATGGGCCCCATCTGAGCAGGGGTTACAAGCCACATCCACACATGGTCCTTGGTTGTAGAAACCATCTCATACAAGACCCCTGTGCCCTGCTCAGTTTGGTCTTTGTGGAGCTCTTGTTCTCCCGAAGTCTCACCAACCTCCTCCATTTCTATCATCACTTCTCGCCCTCTGCCAAAGGCTTGATCGCCAGTCTTAATATCTGCTCTGATACATCGCTACATTGACCCCCCCAGAGGTCCTCCCTGGCATGCTCCTGTCCTGTTGCTTGTTTTCTCCTCCACTCAATGTCCATCCCATTTGTTCATCCAAACAGCATTGATCATCCCCACCTGGGTCCTCCTTCCTGTATATCCTTCCTAGGTGTGTAGATTTCAGCATGACCTTCCTATCCTATAGGTCTATATAAGTGAATATATACC
>CM053763.1:16544887-16575575 GCA_028658305.1 Pachyuromys duprasi
ATTCAATGCAATCCCCATCAAAATACCATCACAATTCTTCACAGACCTTGAAAGAAAAATACTCAACTTCATATGGAGAAACAAAAAACCCAGAATCTCCAAAACAATCCTCTACAACAACAGATCATCTGGAGGTGTCTCCATCCCTGACCTCAAGCTGTACTACAGAGCAATAGTAATAAAAACTGCATGGTATTGGCATGGATACAGAATAGTGAATCAATGGAACCGAGTAGAAGACCAAGAAATGAACCCACACACATATGGAAACTTGATTTTTGACAAAGAAGCCAAAACCATTCAGTGGAAAAAAGACAGCATCTTCAACAAATGGTGCTGGTCCAACTGGGTATCTGTATGCAGAAAATGAAAATAGATCCATATTTATCACCCTGCACAAAGCTAAAGTCCAAGTGGATCAAAGACCTCAACATAAAACCAGACACACTAAACCGGCTAGAAGAAAAAGTGGGGAAGACCCTAGAACTCATTGGCACTGATTATTGTTTTTAATCACATTAATTCAAATTGCTTTAAGTTTCCCATATATTCATACTATTGAATTTTAAATACTTGAGCAGATCTAGGTGTATATATCTTACTGAAAATGAATTCTAATACAATTCATAAAGGTTTGAAAAGATAGTTTGCATAATTTCAATCATTTTTGGGAGTATTGAGATTGATTCAGTGACTCATTTTCAGAACAGAATCTATTTTTTTCTCTATGAACTACTCATGTGTGGGAACAGCAGGTGCTGGGCAAGAGGACATGATTCAGAAGAATGAAGACGCAAAGCTAAAAATATTCAATTCTGTTCATGCATGAGCTTGACCCTAGCTGACTTAGCAATAATAATATCAATGGTCAGCCGAGTGAGATGTGTGAGGAGGCTGTGCACACATGAGTGATCACTTCGTCAGAGACAAAAGTAATGCCAGGTTACACAGGTCTTGGCCTTGTTACATGTTAGTCAGGTGAGAAACCCAGGCACGCAAGTCTAGGGGCAGCGTGCAACAGAGTTATAGCGCTCCTTTACGCCACTACGAGCTTAAAGGTTGTCATAGTAGAAAAGAACATCAAGCGGGCCCGTCTACATGAAAACAAAAGGGATTAAAGAATAGCAGCCACTGCTGAGCTGTTAGGGTTCATACAGGACACAGAGCCATCCAACAGAACTTTCGTGATTTTGTTGGTGTATCAGAGTACAGAACCAAGGAAAAAGTTTGTAGGAGAAGCAAACTCTATTAAATATATATATATATATATATATATATATATATATATATATATATATATATTACATAAACTGTATAAAATATACATTTCCTCTCTCTCATGCATAAGCAATGCAAGATAAAGGAAATATACATTATCTTAGCTAGAAAGCTACATTTCCAAAGGGTTTTTTTAAAAGATATACTAAATCACAAGGAGGACCCTAGGGAAGATCCTCATGCAGAAGAGCAAACAGGTTAGACATCGCGAGTATAGAAGACAAGGAACAGGACAGGAGCCTTCCACAGGAAAGACTCTACCCACTAGGGTAATCAAAGAAGATACTGATACTCAGCCAAACTTTGGGCAGAGTGCTGGAATCCTTATGGAAGAAGAGAGAGATAGAAAGACTTGGAGGCGACAGGAACTCCACAAGAAGAACAACAGAGCCAAAATACCTGGGCCCACAGGGTCCTCCAAAGACCAATACTCCAACCATGCTTAAAAAGGACCTAGAACCCCTGCTCAGAGGAAGCCCATAGACTGCTCACTTTCCAAGTGTTTTCCCTAGCAAGTGGTACAGGGCCTGTCTCTGACATGAACTCAGCAAGCTCTTTGATCACCTCCCCTGGGTGGTGGAGCCTTGCCAGGCCACAGAGGAAGATGATGCAGCCAGTCTTGAAGAGAACTGATAAGCTAGGTTCAGATAGAAAGGGAGGAGGTCCTCTCCTGTCAGAGGACAAGGGAAAGGGCATAGGAGGAGAAGAGGGAAGATGAGAGGTACTGGGAGGAGATGATGGAGTGGGCAACAACAGGGTTAAAAAGTGAAAAATTATAAGAAATTAATTAATTTTAAAATTAAAAAGATATACTAAATAAGATTAGTTTTTCTTTTCTAAAAAAAAGTAAATTGTTTACTTAGTAAAGGAATGAAGTATCAGACCCACTGCCCAGATCAGCCAGCTCAGTGAGCAATGTGGGTCTGAAGCCCACATCTGCAGGTCTGTAGCATGTGTGATACAAAATCCTCATCATTTATTTATTATTTGTTTATTTACTGTGCACATGTGTGGGGTGGGGTTCCTATGTACCCAGAGGCACCAAAAGAGGGCATCAGATTGCTGAAAGCTAGAGTTATTTGTGTGACTGTCTTTTGGTTGATACTGGCATCTGAACTCCAAACCTCATGATTGTCTAGCAAGTTCTTTTTAATCACTGAACCATTCAGTTCCAGTGAATTTAAAATTGAATTTTTATGGAAATACCAAACATTAGGCATAGCCTCCTTAAGCAAATGTGCTTAATGTTTGTGAACTCACAAAGCAATCACTCTGAGTTTGGGTGTAGTGACATCTAATTAGGTTAAATTAAGGTCCACGGTGATGGCACACTCGCTAAAAATCAACTGAAGCAAATGTAGCTATTAACAACAATTTACTTTGTCACCACCTATTATAATTATGATGGAGATTTTGAGCTTAGATGATGCAAGGTAACTCCCACCAGTCTTCAGTGATGGATGAAGGAGAATAAGGAGAAAAGGATGAAAACTTCTCTATTTACTTGGTGTTTCTGTGACTGTGTGAGAGTATGGGGAATCCAAACAGTGAATTCCTTACAACAGCAGGCCTTGTGCATCTCAAATCTGAGGCTAAGCCTGGGGGATTCAAAAGGACAGTGTGAAGATGGACACCATGCTTCACTGTGGTAGAAGAACAGGAAAAAAATAGTGTTCTTGTTAAAATGCAGAATTTTTGATACAGTAACAAGCATGTTGTCAGACATTTTATTTCAACTTGGAATAAGAAACTATTTTTATCTGATGTGAATATATACTTGTTTTTTCCCATAACTACACGTTTAGAACTATACCCACCAGGTTTCTGTGCTGCCACCGGCTGGATTACAGAAAAATCATTAGTCTTTTTCTTCCTCTTTCTTGCATCTTGGGCTTGTTCATCAGGAAAAATAATTAGCTCTCAGGCAAGTACAGATGCCTACTTCAAAGGCAAGAGAGGTGCTCATTTTCTGCATTTGTTCATTGCTCTGAGCCCCTTTTGTGCTTGATAAATGAAAACAAACTTTCCTGCTAATGAAACATTCACCAATAAATTGCCTTGTTTCATTTAAGGACTCTGTGACTTAATGAAAAAACACACAAATTTATCTATTTTTTATAGAAGAAGAGAAAGGTAACTATTGGCTTAAAATGTCATCTTTTAGCATCAACAGAAACAATAGTAAAACTAGAGCCAAGCAACACAACTTGGCTCTTGTTTATCCCATCATAACTCAGAAGACAATTATTATGGGGAACAGAAAATTTTATAGTAAACAATAGCATTTTGACTTATTTGAACTCATTAATGGTCTGATGATTGTTCAAGTAAAATACTCTTTGTTAGGAAAACATCAATACTAGGATGACTAAACCCAATGATTCTTTTGTTGTTGTTCAATATAAATCCAACACAAGCTCTCTGAAATTTAAAATTATACGCAGTTAGATTTTCTAATACTGACTTTTCCTATTTATTTATTTTCACAAATGATGGATGATTATGTACTTGGTACATACACAGTACCTATAGATAAATTATAAATCCTATAATATAAATATAACAGTTTTTATATTAAATCTTCAGATATATTTTGTAAGGATTAACTTTAATTTAGGTGAAAACACCCTCCATAGACCTAGATTTTTATTTCACTCACATTTTCTTACCTGAAATTTATTCATGTAAGCCAAATACCTCTAATGTGTGGTTAAAAATCCTGAACAACAATAGCTGTCTCTCATAAATAAATTCACTTCTTGTGTCTCATATTTTGTAGTTTTAATATTAATAGGTTTAGATGACTCCTAATGTTGAATAGGTCTTATTTTTCATTCTGAACCATACTGTAGCTAAGATTCAAAATATCATTACTTCTTTTAGCCTTTACTAGAAGTATTATACCAAACTGAATTTTCATAGCACTATATCACCTTGAGTTTATGGCTAATATCAAGGACACACTTAGCAGAGGCAAGAAGAAATGGGTATATGAAACAAAACTTAATAGTGTACAATTGGCCACCATGAAGATTAGTAGAAAATAAACGAGTGAGGTCATAACTCAGAAATCATAACTGGAAAGAAGATCTACACACTCTCAGAGAACATATATGCAAGCCAGGCCTTCTATACCCAATAACACCTTCAATCACAATAGATAGAGAAAACAAAACATACCATGATAAAACAAATTTAAGCAATATCCATATCCATAAATGAAGCTGTACTAAATTTATTAGAAAACTTCCAACCTAACAAGTTTAAAACACAAAAAACACACAATAAATAAAAAAATCCCAGACATGCATATTAAAAGAAAACACACACTGTTATTACTACTACAAAGTAATAGAAATCAACAAACAACACTCATTGATATCGCTCAACATTAATGCTCTCAATTTCCCAATACAAAGACACAAACTAAAAGAATAAATGTGAAAACAGAGTCTACATTTCTTTTACATCCATGAAACATACCTTCACATTAAGAACAGACATCACCTCAGGATAAAAAAGATGGAAAAATATATTTCAAGCAAATTGACCCAAGAAACAAGCTGGTGTAGCCATTATGATATTTGACAAAATAGACTGCAAACCAAAACTAATCAGAAGAGATAGAGAAGAACACTATGTTCTCATCAAGTGAAATCTCCCAAGAGGGCACTGAAATTCTTAACATATAGGAACCAAACACAAGGACATCCAAGTTCAAAATAAATAAATAAACACAACTACAGCTTAAATCACACATTGACCTTCATACACTGATAGCGGGAGGCATTAGTAGTTCACTTTACCAACAGTCAGGTCATGCAGACAAACACTAAGCAAAGAAATGTTGAACCTAATGGACACTATACATTAATGGACCTAAAAGATATTTAAAAACATTTCCCACAAACACAAAAGAATATACCTTCTTCTCAGTACCTCTTGGAACTTTCTCAAAAACTGACCAAATACTCAGATCCAAAACATGTCTCAACAGAAACAAGAAAATTAAAATAACAACCTACATTCCATTTGACTACTATCAATTCAAGCTAAATATCAACAACAGAAACTAAAGAAAGCTTAAAAACTAACAGAAATTCAACAACACATTACTGATTTTTTTAATGGGTCAATACAGAAATAATAAGAAATCAGGGTCCTTCTAGAATTGAATAAAAAATAATTACATAACACACTCAAACTTCTTGGGCACAAAGAAGGTAGTTCTAAGTGACAAATTCATAGCACTAAATTCTTACATTTAAAAACTGGACAGATTTTAGAATTTTATCCTATATTATACAGTTAATATCCACTTGTAAGTGAATATATGCCATGTGTGTCTTCCTGCTTCTGGGTTACCTCACTCAGGATGATTATTATTATTATTTTAGTCTAGCCATTTGCCTGCAAATTTCATGATTTCCTTGTTTTTAATTGCTGAGTAGTATTCCATTGTGTAAATGCACCACAATTTTTGTATCCATTCCTCAGTTGAGGGACTCTAGATTGTTTCCAGATTCTGGCTATTACAAATAATGCTGCTTTGAACATAGCTAAGAAAATGTCCTGTTGAATGGTTGAGCATCTTTCAGATATATGCCCACAAGTAGTATAGCTGGATCTTGAGGCGGCACTATTTCTAATTTTCTGATAAAGCTCCAGATTGATTTCCATAGTAGTTTTACAAGTTTATATTACCAACAACAATGGAGGAGGGTTCCCAGTTTTCCACATTCTCCCCAGCATGTGTTGGCACTTGAGTTTTTGATCTTAGACATTCTAATGGGTGTCAGATGAAATCTGAGGAGGACCCTAGGAAAGATGCTTAATCACCATTCAGAAGGGCAAACAGTAGAGACATCGGGAATAGGAGAAGACAGGGAACAGGATGGGATCCTACCACAGAGGGCCTCTGAAAGACTAACCAGCAGGGTATAGAAGCAGATGCTAAGATTCATAGCCAAATTTTAGGCAGAGTGCAGGAAATCATATGAAATAAGGGGAAGTTAAAAAGACCAGGACTGGATAGGAGCTCTATGCCAAGACCAATAGAGCCAAATTTCTGGATCCATGGGGGCCTGCAGAGACTGATGTGTCAACAAAGAACCATGTGTGGAGAGGACCTAGACTCCCTGCTCACATGAAGCCATTGGCAGCTCAGTCTCCAAGTTGGCTCCCTAGTAAGGGGAGCAGGGACTGTCTCTGACATGAACTCAGTGGCCAACAATTTGATCATCTCCCCTGTGCAGGGCAGAAGCAGCCTTGCCAGGCCACAGAGGAAGACAATGCAGGCAGTCCTGGTGAGACCTGATAGGCTAGGATAAGATAGTAGGGGAGGAGGACCTCCTATATCTGTGGACTAGGGGAGGGACATAGCTGGAGAAAAGGGAGAGAGGATGGGACTGGGAGGAAATGAGGGAAAGGGCTGCAGCAGGGATACAAAGTGAATAAATTGTAATAAATTATGAATCAATAAAAAGTCAGAAAAATCGGACAAATCTTATACTTGTAACAACAATATATCTGAAAAATTCTAGAGCAAAAAGAAATAATCACACCCAAAAGTAGTAAACAACAAGAAATAAACTCAGAGCTGAAATCAATAAAATAGCGACAACAAAACAATACAAAGAATTATGAAAGAAATTGCTGGTTTTTGGAGAAAATCAATAATATTGACAAACCCTTATGCAAATGAACTAAATGGCAGTTAGAGAAAATTCAAGTTAACAACATAAGAAAGTAAAAGTGGGAATATAACAGGAGACATCAAAGAAATCCAGAAAAATACTAAGGACGTACTCTAAAAGCCTATATACCAACAAAGTGAAAAATCTAAAGGAAATGGAAAATTTAAGAATATATATCAATTATCAAAGTTAAATCAATGCCCCACAAATTTACACAGACCTAAAGCACCTAGTGAAATATAAACAACCATTAATTCTTTCAATCAAATAAAGGCCAGCACCGGATGGTTTTCATGGAGAATTTACCAGAATTTTAAAGAATAGTGAATGCCATTAATCCTCAACATATTTCATACACATCCTTTATAAAAACATCCATTAAAAAAAGAAGGGTCATTGCCCAATTTGTTTATTAATCACTATTACCTGTATGCCCAATCAACAAAGAGAATTATAAAGCATAGATACAATAATTCTCAATAAAATATTCACAACCCAAGCCAAAAACACATCAATAAGATCATCCATGGTGACCAAGTATGGTTCATCCCAGAAATAAAGAAATATTTCAACATACTTAATTAATAAATGTAATTTATATCACAAACAAACTGAAAGACGAAAAACAAAAACATGATTATCTCATTAGATTCAGAAATAGCCTTTGACAAAATACAACACCCCTTTATAATAAAGATCCTGGAGAGATTAGGGATATAAAGGTAGTTTACAGCAAGCCCATAGGCATCATCAATTTAAATAGAGAGAAATTATAGGTAATAACACGAAAATAATGAAGAAGACAAGGTTGTCCACTCTCTCCACACCTATTCAGTATAGCCAAGGAAGTCTGAGCTAGAAAAAATAGGACAACTGAAGAAAATCAAGGGGATACAAATTGGAAAGGAAGAAGTCAAAGTATCTTTATTATCAGATTATATTATAGTACATACGAGTGTTCCTAAAATTCCACCAAGAAACTCCTACAACTGATAAACACTTACAGGAAAGTGGCTGATTACAAGATTAACTCAAAGAAAAATCAGTAACCCGTCTATATACAAACTGAGAAAGAAGTCAGGGGATAAAAACACCTTTCAGAACAGTCTCAAATACTAGAAAATATCCTGGGGTACCTCTAACAAAGCAAATGAAGACTTATATAATAAAAAAAAAACTTTAAGATGGCAAAGAAAAAAATAAAAATGAAATAAAAAAAGGAAAGATCTCCCATGCACATTGATTGGTAAGACTAATATAGTACAAATGACCACCCTATCAAAAGTAATGCACCGATTCAATGGCATCCCCATCAAAATCCTAACCCAATTTTTCACACATTTTGAAAGGGAAATTTTCAGCCTCATATAGAAACACACACACACTAAACACAGAATGTATAAATAACCTTGAATAAGAAAATAACATTTGAACATATCACCATACCCAATTTCAAGTTGTACTACAGACATGTAGTAATAAAATAATATGGTATTAACACAAAACAATATTTTGATCAATGTAATTGAATGGAAAACACATGCATAAATTCACATACCCATGGACACTTGATTTTTAATAAAGAAGCCCAAATATACATTGGAAAAAAGACAGCATCTTCAACAAATGCTGATGATAAAATGGGATCACTACATGTAAAAGAACCCGTATATATCTATACTTATTACTCTGGAAAAAAAAAAAAAAAAACCTCTAACACAAATGGATCAAGACTGCAACAATAAATACAGTAAATACAGATATACTGAACCTGATAGAAACAAAATAGGAAATAGCCTTGAATTTATTGACTGGCATGGGAAAATAGTTTACATTCATAACACTGTTTAACAAACACTAAGAACAACAGTAAATAAGACCTCAAGAAACTGAAAATACTCTGCACAGTAAATGACATCATTTGTCAGTGCAGCTTCTTATAGAAATGGATATGACTTTTGCCACTTGCATATCCAGTAGAAGGTTAATATCCAAAATATCTAAAGAATTCAAAAAAATAGATATCAAGAAAAAATGTTGTGGTGTGTAAGCATCACAGATGTATAAGACTATTCTTTTTCTCCTTTGGCTGCTTGTATATTATCAACTGGCACTATGAAAGTTATTCTACAGGAAGAAGGTTTCAGGTCAGGTCCATATTGAATCCTCTAAGTTCTGTGTCTGAAGTGTGTAGTATCTTTAGCAATAGAGTATTAGCTTCCATTTTGGGGAAGAAATAAAGGATAATATCAATATTCTATATTTTGAAGTGAGTTTTTTGGACTCCTCTGACCAAAAAGTCAAAAATAGGCACTGGAGATTTTGTTAGATAGCCAATAGCTTTTGCTTGGAATGATATTTTCCCAAATGGAATAATTCTATATAAAGACATTTGTATACATATATGCATAAATATATTTTATGTAATTTTAGGTAACTATACAAATAATATGAAGAGGATCCAAGATGGTGGCACCTGGAACACGCTGTGTCTGAGGAGCAGGACAGCAGTGTCAACACAGCGACCAACAGACTAAACCCCAGCGATTGTGTTTCCCAGGTGAGAGGAAACCCCACAGCGTGGGAATCAATCAGGTCCATTCTCAGGTCACCTAGTTAAAACCCAGAAGAATTCCCAAGCGACAACAGGCACTTGGTCACCAGCCCAGAGCCACACACCTGTGTGTCCTGATCACTTTCCCAGGCTGAACTGTGGGCACCAAAACATCAGAGACTGGGATTTCCAGTTGAAAAAAAATAAAACAGGGAAGGAAGCAATCAGGATCTCAGGTCACCCAGTCAATCCCTGGGGAAGTCCCAGGGTCTGGTGGGCTAACAGCAGCCAGCCCAGCCCAGGGACCTGCTGCGAGCCTGACTCTCCATCACAGCCAGAACTGTGTGCTCCAGTAGGGAGAAAAAGCCACAGCAAGAGAAACAGCAGATCTGACCTTAAACAACTCAGCCTACCCTCCCCCCAAAAAACAAACAGAAAAGTTCCTCCTGCATGCTCTATGCACTACCCCAGACATAACTGTGGACCCCAAAAAACCATAGACTGGGTCTCCCTGTTAGGAGGAAACCCCATGGTGGGGGTTAAATATCAGGTCCCACCGCAGGACACCCAGCTCCAAAAAAGTTTCTGTGTCCCTGCAGGCTCCAGGCTCTAGCCTCCTGATGCATGCATGAGAGCTGTGCTCATCTGCCACTGATTACCACTTGAGTATTGGGGCACAAAGCATCAACCTCAGATCTATAGAAGCCTTGGATACTGGAGATCAGACCCCAGATACTGCTCCAAGGGGCAACCAGTTATCCCCAACTAAACAAAACAAACCAAGGGCATCCCAGGTTCTTCAAGAGGGCTGTGCCTAGAAAACAGTTTAAAAACAACAGCAGCAGCTCACTAAATTCAGACCAAGAAACACAGCAGCAGGGCATTTGTCTCCAGGACACAAAGACCACAGTTACTACTCAGGTCAATAGACCTGAGATGAGCTAAGGCAATTCCTGAGAAACACCAGCCATTCAATGACCATACTCAAAAAGCTGAGGAGGCCTTCTACAGGAAAAATCATCTTCCTGCCAAGGGGATTCTCCCCACAGAAGATTCCAGGAAGCACCAGAAACTAACAGCCAACACCTAAGATACCCCAATGGGTAGAGGCCAGCACAAAAGATAGAACAATATGGCACTATCAGAATCCAGTTATCCACAGGAAAGCAGCCATGGATACCCCAGCATCAGTGAAATTCAAGAAGATGACCTTGCATCTATACTGATGAAGAGGATAATTGGAGAAACAAATAAAATGCATAGAGAATTAGAGGAAGATAAAGTCAAACAAATTATGGCCATCAGGAAAGAAATGGAGGAAGATAAAGACAAACAGATTATGGCCATCTGTAAGGAAACACAGGAAGATGCAGCCAAACAGTTAGTGGCCTTTAGAGAGGAAATAATTAAATCACAGAAAGAAATAAAAGAAACAAAGGAATGTTCAAACACCTGAAGGAATTGAAAGAAAAACAGAAAAATAACGTCAGAGAAGTGAAGGAAATCAACAAAATGGTTCAAGATCTGAAGATAGAATTGGAAAAATTAAGAAAACACAAACAGAGGAAACCATGGAGAGGAAGAACTTAGGGAAGAAAACAGGAACTACAGAGGTAGGCATAACCAATAGACTACAAGAGATGGAAAAAAGAATCTCAGATGTGGAAGATACAATGGAAATTGATGTATCCATCACAGAAAATGTTAAATCTAAAAAATTCCTGACACAGACCATCCAAAAAATCCAAGAAAACATGAAAACACAAAACCTAAGATAATAGGAAAAGAGGAAAAAGTAGATTCACTCCTCCAAGGCCAAGAAAATATTTTCAACAAAATCATGGAGGAAAATTTTCACAACTTAAAGGAGAGGTCAATAAGAATACAAGAGGCCTACAGAACACCCAATGAATTAGACCAGAAAAGAAAATCCTCCCCCACATAATAATCAAAACAGAAAGCATACAAAACAAAGAAAAATACTAAATCCTGCAAGGGAAAAAGGCCACGTAACATATAATGACAAATTCATCAGAATCGCACCTAACTTCTCAACAGAGACTATGAAAGTCAGAAGGGCCTGGATGGATATCATGCAGACCCTAAGAGAACATAGATGTCAGCCCCGGCTACTATGTCCAGCAAAACTCTCAGTCCTCATAGATGGAGAAAACAAGATATTAAAAGACAAAAACAAATTTAAAGAATACCTACCCACAAATCCAGCATTACAGAAGATACTAGAAGGCAAAACACAACCCGAAAGGAAAGATATCTTTATTCAGGAAAACAAAGGAAATAAATAATCTCACTACAGCAAAACTAAAAGCAACCAAGCACACAAACACATTACCACAGTCAACATTAATTTTAAAGGATCTAGCAGCCACTGGTCATTAATCTCCTTCAACATTACTGGACTCAATTCTCCAATAAAAAGTCATAGACTAACAAAATGGATATGTAAACAAGATCCAAAAATCTGTTGCATACAAGAAGCATACCTAAGTTGCAAAGATAGACATTACCTGAGAGTAAAGGGCTGGAAGATGGTTTTCCAAACAAATGGACCCAATAAGCAAACAGGAGTAGCCTTTCTAACATCTAATAAAATAGATTTTCAACCAAAATTATCAAAAGAGATGGGGAAGGTCATTTCATACTCATCAAAGGAAAATTCCGCAAAGAAGAAATCAGAGTTCTGAACATCTATGCCTCAAATAGAAGAGCACTTATATTTGTAAAAGAAATACTAATAAAACTGAAACCACACATAGATCCCTACACATTAATGGTAGGAGACCTCAACAACCCCATTTCAAAAACGGATAGGTCAACAAAATAAAAATTAAACAAAGAAACAGTGACAGTGAAAGAAGTAATGAATCAAAAGGACCCCACGGACATCTACAGAACATTTCACCCAAAAACAAAAGAATTTACCTTCTTCTGAGCACCTCATGGAACATTTTACAAAATAGAGCATATAGTTGGTCACAAAGCAAGACACAACAGACACAAGAAGATTGAAATAATCTCTTGTATACTATCTGATCACCATGGACTAAAGCTGGACCTCAACAACAGAAATAGCAAAAGGCCTACACACACATGGAAACTGAACAACTCACTACTAAATGACAGCTGGGTCAGAGAAGAAAGAAAGAAAGAAATTAAAGTCTTCCTAGAATTCAATGAAAATGAAGACACCACATAACAAAACTTATGTGACACAATAAAAGCAGTGTTAAGAGGAAAGTTCATAGCACTAATTGCGTTCAAGAAGAAATTTGAAACATCTCATTGAAGAATATTAAAATGGCTCGCCTAAAAGCCCTAGGGAAAAAAAAGAACCAGACACACCAAAGAGGAGGAGATAGCTAGAAATAATCAAACTCAGGGGTGAAATCAATAAATTAGAAATAAATAAAACAATTCAAAGAATCAATGAAATCAAGAGCTGGTTCTTTGAGAAAATCAACAAGATAGACAAACCCTTAGCCAAACTATCTAAAAGGAAGACATTAACTATCCAAATAAACAAAATCAGAAATGAAAAGGGAGAAATAGCCACAGACACTGAAAAAATCAAAAAGTAATTAGGTCTTACTTCAAAAGCCTATACGGGACAAAATTTGAAAATCTAAAACAAATGTACAATTTTCTTGACTGGTTCCACATGTAAAAGCTAAGTCAAGACCAGGCAAATCAATTAAATAGTCCTATATCCCCTAAAGAAATAGAAGGGGTCATCAAAAGTTTCCCATGCAAAAAAAAGCCCAAGACCAGATGGTTTCAGTGAAGAATTCTACCAGACCTTCAAAGAAGAGCTAACTCCACTTCTGTTCAAACTATTCCACAAAATAGAAAAAGAAGGAACACTACCAAACTCTTTCTATGAAGCCATTGTCACCTTGGTACCTAAACTTCACAAAGACCCAACAAATAAAGAGAATTTCAGGTCAATCTCCCTTATAAACATGGATGCAAAAATATTCAACAAAATAACTTGCAAGCCAAATACCACAACACATCAAAAATATCATCCACTATGACCAAGTAAGCTTCATCCCAGGCATGCAGGGGTGGTTCAATATATGGAAATCCATCAATGTGATCAACCACATAAAGAAACTGAAGAAGAAAAATCACATATCATCTTCTAAGATGCTGTAAAAGCATTTGACAAAATCCAACATCCATTCTTGTTTAAAGTTTTGGAGAGATCAGGGATACAACGCACAAACCTAAATATAGTAAAGACAATATGAAGCAAGCCTACAGCCAACATCAAACTAAACGAAGAGAAACTTAAAGCAATCACATTGAAATCAGGGACAAGGTAGGGCTGCTCATTCTCTCCATATCTCTTCAACATAGTTCTTGAAATCTTTGCTAGAGCAATAACACAATTAAAGGAGATCAAGGGATATAAATCTGAAAGGAAGAAATCAAAGTATCACTATTTGCAGATGATATGATAGTATACCTGAGTGACCCCAAAAATTCTACCAGGAAATTCCTACATGTGATTAACACCGTTAGCAAAGTGGCTAAATACAAAATTAACTCAAAAACATCAGTAGCCGTCCTACACACAAAAGAAAAAGGGCTGAGAAAGAAATGAGGGAAACAACACCCTTCACAATAGTCACAAAGGTTATAAAGTACCTTGGTGTGAACCTAACCAAAAAGTCAAAGACTTGTATGAAAAAAATATCCAGTCTCTGAAGAAAGAATTGGAAGAAGATATCAGAAGATGGAAAGATCTCCCATGCTCATGCCTTGGCAAGATTAATATAGTAAAAATGGCCTACTCACCAAAAGCCATCTACAGATTCAATGCAATTCGCATCAAATTACCAACACAATTCTTTAAAGACATTGAAAGAAAAATTCTCAACTTTGTATGGAATAACAAGAAACCCAGAATGGAAAAAAATAATAAAGATCATCTCTCCATCCCTTCTCTCCAGCTGTACAATAGAGCAAGAATACTAAAAACTGCATGGTACTAGCATAGAAACAGATTGGTGGATCAAATAAAAGACCCTAAAATAAATCCACACACTTATGGACACCTGATTTTTGACAAAGATGCCAAAACATTACAATGGAAAAAAGACAGCATTATCAACAAATGGTGCTGGTCTAACTGGATGTCTACATGTAGAAAAATGCAAACAGATCCATACATATCACCCTGCACAAAACTAAAGTCCAGGTGGATCTAAGACCTCAATATAAAACCAGACACACTAAACTGCTTAGAAGAAAAAGTGGCGAAGAGTCTTGTACTCATTGGCACAGGAGACAACTTCCTGAACAGAACACCAACAGCACAGGCTCTAAGAGAAACAATCAATAAATGGGACCTCATGAAACTGAAAAGCTTCTGTAAAGCAAAGGACACTGTCATGAGACCAAAACAACTGCCTACAGGTAGGGAAAGGATCTTCAACAACCCTATATCTGACAGATGACTAATATCCAGTATATACAAAGAACTACAGAAGTTGAAAAGCAACAAATCAAGTAATCCATTTTAAAAAATGGGATACAGAGCTAAACAGAGAACTCTCAATAGCAGAGTATGCAATGGCAGAGAAACACTTAAAGAAATGTTCAATTTCATTAGCCATTAGGGAAATGCAAATCAAAACGACCCTGAGATTTCACCTTACACACATCAGAATGGCTAAGATCAAAAACTCAAGTTACAACACATGCTGGAGAGGTTGTGGAGAAAGGCGAACACTCCTCCACTGCTGGTGGGAATGTAAACTTGTACAACCACTCTGGAAATCAATATGCTACTTTCTCAGACAACTAGGAATAGTGCTTCCTCAAGAACCAGCTATACCACTCCTAGGACTATATCCAAAAGAGGCTCAAGTATACAATAAGGATATTAGCTCAATCATGTTTGTAGCAGCTTTATTTGTGATAGCCATAAACTGGAAACAACCCAGATGCCCTTCAACTGAGGAATGGATACAGAAATTGTGATACATCTACACAGTGGAATATTACTCATCAATAAAAAACAAGGATATCATGAAATTTGCAGGTATGTGGTGGGAACTGGAAAAGATCATCCTGTATGAGCTATCCCCGAAGCAGAAAGACACACACTATATATACTCACTGATGTAGACATAAAATATAGGATAAACCTACTAAAAGCAGTACACCTAAAGAAACTAATCAAGAGGGTGGACGCTTGCTAAAATGCTCAATCCCTATCCAGAATGGCAAAGAGGATGGACATCAGAAGAAGGAGAAAACAGCGAACAAGTCAGGAGCCTGCCACAGAGGGCCTCTGAAAGGCTCTGCCCTGCAGACTATCAAAGCAGATGCTGAGACTTATGGCCAACCTTTGGGCAGAACGCAGGGAATCTTATGAAACAAGTGGGAAATAGTAAGATCTGGAGAAGACTGGAATTCCCCAAGGAGAGCAACAGAACCAAAATATCTGAGCACAGGGGTCTTTACTGAGACTGATACTCCAACCAAGTACCATGTATGGAGATAACCTAGGACCTGTGCACAGATGTAGCCCATGGCAGCTCAGGGTCCAAGTGGTTTCCATAGTTATGGGAACAGGGACTGTCTCTGACATGAATTGATCGGCCTGCTCTTTAATCACCTTCCCCTGAGGGAGGAGCAGCCTTACCTGGCCACAGAGGAAGACAATGCAGCCACTCCTGAAGAGACCTAATAGACTAGGATCAGAAGGAAGGAAAAGAAGACCTCCCCTATCAGTGGACTTGGGGAGGGGCATGTGTGCAGAATGGGGAGGAAGGGAGTGACTGGGAGGGGAGGTAGGAGGAAACTACAGGGGAAATACAAAATAAATAAAGTGTAATAAATAAAGATTTTTTAAAGAAGTTAAACAGCAACAAATCAAATAACCCAATTAAAAATGGGGTACAGAGGTAAACAGAGAATTCTCAATAGATGAACGTGGAATGGCAGAAAAACACTTAAAGAAATGCTCAAAGTCCTTAGCTGTCAGGGAGATGCAAATCAAAACGACCCTGAGATTTCACCTTACACCTGTCAGAATGGCTAAGATAAAAAACTCAAGTGACAACACATGCTGGAGAGGATTTGGAGCAAGAAGAACCCTTCTTGATTGTTGATAGGAATGTAAACTTGTTCAACCACATTGGAAATCATTCTGGTGTATTCTCAAGACAATTACAAATAGTGCTATGTCGAGATCCAGCTATACAACTCCTAGGTATATATCCAAAAGATGCTCAAGTATACAAAAAGAAATTTGCTCAACCATGTTCATAGCAGCTTTATTTGTAATAGCCAGAAGCTGGAAATAACCCAGCTGTCTCTCAGTTGAGGAATGGTTACAAAAATTGTGGTACATTTACACAACGGAATGCTATTCAGCAATTAAAAATAAGGAAATCATGAAATTTACAGGCAAATGGTGGAATCTAGAAAAGATCATCCTGAGTGAGGTATCCCAGAAGCTGATAAAACAAACATGGTATATACTCAGTTAAGTGGAAATTAAACATATAATATAGGATAATCATACTAATATAGGTACACCTAAGGAAGCTAATCAAGAAGGAGGCCCCTGATAAGATGCCTAATCTTCTTTCAGAAAGGTAAAGGAGAAAGACATCAGAAGAGAGATAAAACAGGGAACAGGATAGGCCTCTGAAAGACTCTACCCAACAGGGTTATCAAAACATATGCTGTGATTCATAGCCAAATTTTGGACAGAGTGCACGGACTCATGTTAAAGAAGGGGGGACAGAAAGACCTGGAGGGGACAGGAGCTCCACAAGGAGAGCAACAGGAACAAAAAAAATCTGGGCACAGGGGTCTTTTCTGAGACTGATACTCCAAACAAGGACCATTAATGGAGATAACTTAGAACCTCTGCACAGAAGCAGCCAATGTCAGCTCAGTGTCCAAGAAGGTTCCCCAATAATAGGACCAGGGACTATCCCTGACATGAACTCATGGGCTGGCTCTTTGATCACCTTCACTGAGGGGAGAGCAGCCTTACCAGTCCACTGAGGAAGACAATGCAGCCAGTCCTGATGAGACCTGTTAGACTAAGGTCGGATGGAAGGGAGGGAGGACCTCCCCTATCATTGGACTGGGGGAGGAGCATAAGAGAAGAATAAGGAGGTAGGGTAGGTTTGGAAGAGGATGTAGGAAGGCGGATATAGATGGGATACAAAGTGAATAAACTGTAATTAATGAAAATAAAAGAAAAATTATAAAAGAAAAAAATAATGTGATTGCCTATGTCCTTTTCAAACCTCCTCCCTTGTTCAGTTTTTGTGCCCATAAACCATTCTACCTCCCTTTCCTGCTAAATCTCAACCTATTTCCACTGCGACCACTCCTGCATCAAAACTTTCGAAAGCATAGAAAAGTTTTACTCTATTCCATTCATATTTCTTACTTCCATATGTGATGTATTTTATGGGAACAGTATGAAAGACCATTAAGTGTGTATATATGTATATATATATATATATACATATACATATCTATACTTTTATATATACATATATATTTAATGCTATATTCATATATACCATTATATAAAAGAAGTCAACTAAAATTTTATTTAATAATTACAACTATTTCAATTTTGGACACTGACTGAAAAAGCACTAAACGTTGAAATAATATTGTTTTGTACAAAAGTACCATCCTCTGGTTCCAGTATTGGCAGTGTTCTTAGCAATATTTAGTATGCACTTTGTAAAAATATTGACTGAAATGTGCAGGCCTTTCATTTGCTATGACATTGCTTTCTCTAGAGGAGATTTAATCAATAATTATGCTGTACATATTTATGAATTATTTAAACTTATTTTTTCCTAGGAAAATGAAAGACTCACTTGTCTCTCTCTTAATTATGCTAGGTATTGACCCAGGCTTTGGTTGCATCCATGAATGTTTTCTGCAACTGAGCTATGTCTCTTCACCATGACTTTATCTGTTAACAAAATGTGTACACTTTAGTAGGAGTTAGGTACTATCTGATAATAACAATTTATGAAAATATCCTAAAAATGATTTATGTTATATCATTAAGGATGTAATAGTATCCTTTATTAGGTAGATCAATATGCATATGTAATTTCCTTCACAAGTTATATATTAGCTCTATGAACTACAAAACTTCTAGCACTGTATCATGAAGAAAGTTGTCTTTGCAAATTAGTATCTCCTATTTCTCTAAGAAGAAATCAGAGAAAATGATAAAAGCAATAGAATTATTACCAATCAAAAATAAATATATATATGTCATATTATTTTGCCTTATTTTTGTAGTGATTTATCCAGAATTCCTAGATTCCAGAATAAGAAACATCTTTTTCTCTGCTAAGGTCACATAGGTGAGCCATGCCACACCTCTTAATTACTCCCTTGTGCAACTAAATTATGACCCACACATGCATTTGAAGTATAAAATTCTAAGAATCAGGGTTTTTTTTTCTTTTAGTTAGGAACACTAAGAATATAATCATTCCTCTTTGTACGACATCATATGTTACTTTGTGGATAGATAATTACAAAAATTATCACTTAGCTTTTTCAGAAAGCTGCCTGATATGTTAATACAGCATGAAGTGAAAATTTTTTAATTGTCACTATTTTAAAGGGTGATAATTTAAGTAGTTACCCAGAGTGATCACATGGGCTTCTCAGTTGGCTAGATGTGATACCAGTGTATACCTGAAGAATACAGAGGTTGTCATGGAAACACTGAAATTTGGAGGACTGCTGTTCAAAAGGCTCAAGTGTTCCTCTGAATACCTGGAATGTGACTCTAATGGTTTCAGCTTGCTGGCTTTGCAGGCAAGGCTCAGGAAAGATTGCCTGTGCTTATGATGACATAGACTGTTGTTCTCAGAGAAACATTTTGAGGACTTCTAAAATGTTAATGTCTGGTAATATCAGTAATTTTACATTTTATTTATTTATTTGTTTATATTATTGTGTGTGTGCTCCAGGGCACGTGCATTTGTAAGACTGTGTGCAACAGCCTGCCAGTAGACATCAGAGGACCACTTTGTGGCATGGTTTTCTTCTTCCATCATGTGTATCCCAGCTACCAAAATAAGGTCTTCAAGTTTGGCAGCAGGCGTTTTTACTGAGCCAGCGAGATGGATTTTTAATGTGGTTTCTAAAATAGATGCTCATAGAGTGTACATAAAACATAACCACATGTACTTAGAAATTTTTGGAACATAGACATTAATTGTATAAATTAGCTGGAAAGTCACTGCTTATTTTCTTCCTCAAGAATGAGGAAAAGACAAATGTCATAAATCTATAACACCCCAAAACCATGACATAAGACATACTAACTGTAGATCTTAGATTCTAAAAGAATGTGTTGTGTAAAAGCATGCAAACCTTTTCAGGCTATTACAAATATAGCTTAGCAAATGCTTTTGTTTTATGATTAAGCATTTTTTGGATACATACCCAGAAGTGGTATAGCTGGATCTTGAGATAGGAATATTACCAATTTTCTGACAAAGCACCAAGTTGATTTACAAAATAGTTGTAAAAGTTTACATTTCCAGCAACAATGGAAGAGAGTTCCCCTTTCTGCACATTCTCTCCAGCATGTGTTGTCACTAGAGATTTTTGTTTTACTTTTTTCTTTTTAAAAATTTTTATTAATTATACTTTATTCACTTTGTAACCCCCCATAAACACCTCCCTCCTCCCCTCCCAATCCCAGCTTTCCTCCCTTCTCTACTCATGCCCTTCCCCAAGTCCACTGATAGGGGAGGTCTTCCTCCCCTTCCTTCTGATCCTAGTCTATCAGCTCTCATCATGAGTGGTTGCATTGTCTTCCCCTGTGGCCTGGTAAGACTGCTCCCCCATCAGGGTGAGGTGATCATTTTGATCTTGGCCATTCTGATGGGTGTGAGATGGAATCTCAGGTTCATTTTTATTTGCATTTCCCTGATGACTAAGGACATCTAAGGATGACTAATATCATTTCTTTTGTGTTTGCATTTTTTGTTTTTATGTGTTTTTTAAATTTTTTTATACATTAGTTTATTCATTTGTGTCCCAGCTGTAGTCCCCTCCCTCAGCCCTCCTAATCCCACCCTTCCTCCCTCTTCTCTTCCCATGCCCCTCCCCAAGTCCAATGGTAAGGGAGGTCCTCCTCCCCTTCCATCCAACCCTAATCTGTCAGGTCTTGTCAGGACTGTCTGCATTGTCTTCCTCTGTGACCTGGTAAGGCTGATCCCCCCTCAGGGAGAGGTGATCAAAGAGTATGCCACTGAGTTCATGTCAGAGACAGTCCTTGTTCCCATTACTACGGAATCCACTTGGAAACTGAGCTTCCACAAGTTATATCTGTGCAGGGGTTCTATGTTATCTCCATGTGTGGTCTTTGGTTGGAGTATCAGTCTCAGAAAAGACCCCTGTGCCCAGATATTTTTGGTTCTGGTGCTTTCCTTGTAAAGGTCCTGTCCCCTCCAGTTTTACTATCTCCCCCTTCTTTCAAAAGATTCCCTGCATTTTGCCAAAAGTTTGGCTATGTGTCTCAGCATCTGCTTTGATACCTTGCTGACTAGAGTTTTTCAAAGGCCCTCTGTGGTAGGCTCCTTTCCTATTCCCTGTTTTCTTGCTATTTCAATGTCAATCCCATTTGCCTTTCTAAATGAGGCTTGATCATCTTACCCAGGGTCCTCCTTCTTGATTAGCTTCTTTAAGTGTACAGATTGAACACTTGTTTAAGTGCTTCTCTGCAATTCCATATTCCTCTGTTGAAAATTCACTGTTTAGTTCTGTACCCCATTTTTAATTGGATTATTTACTTTATTGAGTTTTTTATATATTCAGGATATTAGCCCTCTGTCAGCTGTAAGGTTGGTGAAGGTCCTACTTTATAGGCTGTCATTTTGTTTTGTTGAGCATTTTCCTTTCTTTCTTTCCTTTTTTTTTTTTTTTTTACAGAATATTATCAGTTTCAGGAGGTTCCATGTATTGATGGTTGATCTCAGAGCCTGAGCTCTTGGTGTTCTGTCCAGGAAGTTGTCTCCTGTGCCAGAGTTCAAGGCTCTTACCCAATTCTTCTTCTAATAGATTTAGGGTGTTTGGTTTTATGTTGAGGTATTTGATCCACATGGGCTTTAATTTTGTGCCGGGTGATACATTTGAATCTATTTGTATTTTTCTACATGTGGACATCCAGTTAGACCAGCACCTTTTGTTGAAGATGCTATCTTTTCCCATTCTATGATTTAGGCTTTTTTTTTTATCAAAAATCAAGTGTTCGTAGGGGTGTGGGTTTATTTCTGGGTCTTCACAAGCTGTTCATCAAATGAATAATGAATAGAGAAATTGTGGTTCATTTACACAGTGCAATACTACTCAGATATTAAAAACAAAGAAATCATCAAGTTTGCAGGCAAATGGATGAAGGTAGAAAAGATCACCCTGAGTCATGTATCCCAAGAAGCAGAGAGACATGCATGGTTTATACTCAGTTATTAGTAGATATTAGCCATATTATATAGGATAAACACACTAAAATCTACATACCTAAAGAAGCTAAATGACAAGGAGGAGCCTAGGAAAGATGCTTACTTTTCATACAAAAGGAAAAACAGGATAGACACTGGAAGAGGTAGAAGAGACGAAACAGGACTGGAGCCTACCACAGATCTCTACTAAAAGACTCCAACTAGCAGAGGATTGAAGCAGATGCAGAAACTCAGCCAAAATTTTGACAGAGAGTAGGGAGGTTTTATAAAATATTTTTTATTTTAATTTTTAATTATACTTTATTCACATTGTATCCCCCCATGAGCTCCCTCACCCCTCCCAATTCACCTTCTCTCTCCCTTCTCCACACATACCCCTCCCCAAGTCTGCAGATAGGGGAGGTCTTCCTCTCCTTCCTTCTGATCCTAGTCTATCAGCTCTCATCAAGAGTGGCAGCATTGTCTTCCTCTGTGGCCTGGTAAGGCTGCTCCCCCACAACGATGAGGTGATCAAAGAGCAGGCCAATAAGTTCATGTCAGAAACAGTCCCTGATCCCATTGCTATGGACCCTGCTTGGACACTGAACTGCCACGGTCTACATATGTGCAGGGGTTCTAGGTTATCTCCATACATGGTACTTGGTTGCAGTATCAGTCTCAGGAAAGACCCCTGTGTTCCCATTTTTTTGGGGGTTCTGTTGTTCTCCTTGTGGAGCTTCTGTTCTCTCCCTATCTTCCTATTTCCCACATCTTTCATAAGATTCTATGCACTCTTCCCAACAGTTGGCCATAAGTCTCAGCATCTGCTTTAAAAGTCTGCAGAGCATTTCAGAGGCCCTTTGTGGCAGGCTCCTGACTTGTTTCCTATTTGCTTCTTCTGATGTCCATCCACTTTGCCTTTCTGGATAGGGATTGAGCATTTTAGCAAGAGTCCTCCCTCTTGATTAGTTTCTTTAGGTATACAGATTTTAGTAAGTTTATCCTATAGTATATGTCTATATGAGTGAGTATATACTGTGTGTCTTTCTACTTCAGGGATAGCTCACACAGAATGATCTCTTCCAGTTCCCACCATATACCTGCAAATTTCATGATATCCTTGTTTTTTATTGCTGAGTAATATTCCATTGTGTAGATGTACCACAATTTCTGTATCCATCCCTCAGTTGAAGGGCATCTGGGTTGTTTCCAGTTTATGGCTATTACAAATAAAGCTGCTACAAACATGGTTGAGCTAATGTCCTTATTGTATACTTGAGCCTCTTTTGGATATAGTCCTAAGAGTGGTATAGCTGAATCTTGAGGAAGTGCTATTCCTAATTGTCTGAGAAAGTGGCAGATTGATTTCCAGAGTGGTTGTACAAGTTTACATTCCCAACAGCAGTGGAGGAGTGTTCGCCTTTCTCCACAACCTCTCCAGCATGTGTTGTAACTTGAGTTTTTGAACTTAGCCATTCTGATGTGTGTAAGGTGAAATCTCAGGGTCATTTTGATTTACATTTCCCTGATGGTTAATGACATTGAGCATTTCTTTAAGTGTTTCTCTGCCGTTGAATATTCCTCTATTGAGAGTCCTCTGTTTTGCTCTGTACCCCATTTTTTAAATGGATTACTTGATTAGTTGCTTTTCAACTTCTGTAGTTCCTTATATATACTGGATATTAGCCCTCTGTCAGATAGAGGGTTGGTGAAGATTTCCCAATCTGTAGGCAGTAGTTTTGTTCTGATGACAGTGTCCTTTGCTTTACAGAAGCTTTTTCAGTTTCATGAGGTCCCATTTATTGATTGTTGACCTTAGAGCCTGTGCTGTTGGTGTTCTGTTCAGGAAGTTTTCTCCTGTACCAATGAGTTCAAGGCTCTTCCCCACTTTTTCTTTTGTCTGGTTTCAAGTTGAGGTCTTAGATCCACCTGGACTTTAGTTTTGTGCAGGGTGATAAGTATTGATCTATTTGCATTTTTTCTACATGTAGACATCCAGTTATACCAGCACCATTTGTTGAAGATGCTCTTTTTTTCCATTGTATGATTTTGGCATCTTTGTCAAAAATCAGGTGTCCATAACCTTGAGATCAAGGATGGAGATACCTCCAGAAGATCATTTGTTTTAGAGGTTTATTTTAGCAATTCTGGATTTCTTGTTAATCCAAATGAAGTTGAGAATTTTTCTTTCAAGGTATGTAAAGAATTGTGCTGGTAATTTGATGGGAATTTCATTGAATCTCTAGAATGCTTTTGGTAAGATGGCCACTTTTACTATGTTAATCCTGCCAAGCCATGAGCATGGGAGATCTTTCCATCTTCTGATATCTTCTTCTAATTCTTTCTTCAGAGACTGGAAATTTTTTTTTTCAAACAAGTCTTTGACTTTCTTGGTTAGTGTCACACCAAGGTACTTTATTTCTTTTGTGGCTATTGTGAAGGGTGTTGTTTCCCTCATTTCTTTCTCAGCCCTTTTGTCTTTTGTATACAGGAGGGCTACTGATTTTTTTTTTGAGTTAATTTTGTATCCGGCCACTTTGCTGAAGGTGTTTATCAGCTTTAGGAGTTCCCTGGTAGAATTTTTGGGGTCACTCAGTTACATTATCTGCAAATAGTGATACTTTGATTTCTTCCTTTCTGATTTCTATCCCTTTGATCTCCTTCAATTGTCTTATTGCTCTAGCAAGGACTTCAAGAACTATGTTGAAAAGATACAGAAAGAGTATCTTTGTCCCTGATTTCAGTGTGACTGCTTTAAGTTTCTCTCCGTTTAGTTTGATGTTGGCTATAGGCTTGCTGTATATTACCTTTTCTATGTTTAGGTATGTGCCTTGTATCCCTGATCTCTCCAATAGTTTAAACATGAATGGATATTGGATTTTGTCAAATGCTTTTCCAGCATCTAAGGAGATGATCATGTAACTGTTTTTCTTTCAGTTTGTTAATATGGTGGACCACATTGATGAATTTCCATACACTGAACCATTCCTGCATACCTGGGATGAAGCCTATTTGGTCATGTTAGATGATATTTTTTATGTGTTCTTGTATTCGGTTTGCAAGTTATTTTGTAGAGTGTTTGCATCAATGTTCATAAGGGAGATTGGCCTGAAATTTTCTTTTTTGTTGGGTCTTTGTGAGGGTAAGGTACCAAGGTGACTGTGGCTTCAAAGAAAGAGTTTGGTAATTTTCCTTCTTTCTCTATTGTGGGGAATAGTTTGAAGAGAACTGGAGTTAGCTCTTCTTTGAAGGTCTGGTAGAATTCTGCACTGAAACCATCTGGCCCTGGGCTTTTTTGGCATGGGAGACTTTTGATGAACTCTTCTATTTCCTTAGGGGATACAGGACTATTTAATTGATTTACCTATTCTTGATTCAGCTTTGGTAAGTGGAATTGATCAAGAAAATTGTCCATTTCATTCAGATTTCAAATTTTGTGGCATATAGACTTTTGAAGTAAGCCCTCATGATTGTTTGGATTTCCTCAGTGACTGTAGTTATGTCCCCTTTTTGTTTCTAATTTTGTTGATTTGGTTGGTGTCTCTCTGACTTTTAGTTAGTTTGGCAAAGGGTTTGTCTATCTTGTTGATTTTCTCAAAGAACCATCTCTTGGTTTCATTGATTCTTTCAATTATTTTGTTTATTTCTAATTTATTGATTTCAGCCCTATGTTTGATTATTTCCAGCCATCTACTCCTTTTTTCTGTGTCTGCTTCTTTTTTTCTAGGGCTTTTAGGTGAGCCATTAAGTTGCCTTATTGAGAAGTCTTGAATTTCTTCTTGAAGACACTTAGTGCTATGAACTTTCCTCTTAGCACTGCTTTTATTGTGTCACATAAGTTGGGTATGTTGTGTCTTCATTTTCATTGAATTCTAGGAAGACTTTTATTTCTTTCTTTATTTCTTCTATGAACTAGTTGTCTTTTAGTAGCAAGTTGTTCAGTTTCCATGTGTGTGTAGGCTCTTTGCTATTTCTGTTGTTGTTGAGGTCCAGCTTTAGTCCATCATGATCAGATAGGATACAAGGGATTATTTCAATCTTCTTGTATCTGTTGAAACTCTCTTTGTTACCAACCATATGGTCTATTATGGTGAAGGTTCCATGAGGTGCTGAGAAAAATGTAAATTCTTTCATGTTTGGGTGAAAGGTTCTATAGATTTCCAAGCGATCCATTTGATTCATGACCTCTGTAAGAGACATTATTTCTTTGTTTAATTTCTGTTTTGTTGACCTGTCCTTTGTTGAGAGTAGGGTGTTGAAGTCTCCCACTATTAATGTGTGGGGATCTATGTGTGATTTAAGTTTTATCAATGTTTCCTTCATAAATGTGTGTGCCCTTGTATTTGGGCCATAGATGTTCATGATTGTGATGTCTTCCTGGTGGAATTTTCCCTTGATGAATATGAAGTCTCCTTACCCATCTCTTTTTATTAATTTTGGTTGAAAGTCTATTTTATTAGATATTAGGATAACTGCTCCTGCTTGCTTCTTGGGTCCATTTGCTTGGAAAACCTTCTTCCAGCCCTTTAACTTCAGGTAATGTCTATCTTTGTGACTTAGGTGTGTTTCATGTATGCAACAGATTGCTGGGTCTTGTTTATTCATCCATTCTCTTAGTCTGTGTCTTTTTATTTGAGAATTGAGTCCCTTGATGTTGAGAGAGATTAATGACCAGTGTCTGTTAAATCCTTTGATTTTGATGTTGGCTGTGGTAGTAAGTTTGTGTGCTTGGTTACTTTTTGTTTTACTATAGTTTAGTTAATTATTCCCTTTGTTTTCTTGAAAGTAGTTATTTTTCTTGAGTTGTATTTTCTCTTCTAGTGTCTTCTGTAACACAGGATTTGTGTGTAGGTATTGTTGAATTTTTTTTTGTCTTTGAATATCTTTTTTTCTCTGACTATGATGAATGAGAATTTTGCTGGGTATAGTAGCCTGGGCTGACATCTGTGTTCTCTTAGGGTCTGCATGATATATGTCCAGGGCCTCCTGGCTTTCATAGTCTCTGTTGAGAAATCAGGTGTGATTCTGATGGGTTTGTCATTATATGTTAGTTGGCATTTTTCCCTTGCAGGTTTTATTTAGTATTTTGTTGTTGTTGTTGTTCTGTATACTTACTGTTTTGATTATTATGTGGGGGAGGATTTTCTTTTCTGGTCTAATTTATTGTGTGTTCTGTAGGCCTCTTGTATTGTTATTGGCCTCTCCTTTAAGTTGTGGAAATTTTCCTCAATGATTTTGTTGAAAATATGTTCTGGGCCTTTGAGGAGGGAATCTTTTTCCTCTATTCCTATTATTCTTAGGTTTTGTCTTTTCATGTTGTCTTGAGTTTCATGGATGGTCTGTGTCAGGAATTTTTTAAATTTAACATTTTCTTTGACAGATACATCAATTTCTTCCATTTTATCTTCCACACCTGAGGTTCATTCTTCCATCTCTTGTATTCTATTGGTTGTGCTTACCTCTGTGGTTCCTGTTTTCTTCCCTAAGTTCTTTCTCTCCACAATTTCCTCCATTTGTGTTTTCTTTAATTTTTCCAATTCCATCTTCAGATCTTCAGCTGTTTTGTTGATTTCCTTCACCTGTCTGACTGTAGTTTCCTGTTTTTCCTTCAATTCCTTCAGCTGTTTGTTTCTTTTATTTCTTTCAGTGATTTAAGTATTTCCTCTCTAAAGGCCACAAACGGTTTGGCTGCAACTTCCTGTATTTCTTTATGGATGGCCATAATCTGTTTGTCTTTATCTTCCTCTACTTTTTTACACATTTTATTTGTTTCCTCCATTATCCCCTTCGTAAGCATAGATGTTATGTCACCTACTTGAATTTCATTGATGCTGGGGTGTCCAGGGCTGCTTGGCCCTGGATAACTGGGTTCTGGAGATGTCATATTGCTCTGTCTTTTGACACTTGAGATTTTAGGCTGGCCTCTAACCATTGGGTTATCTTAGGTGTTGGTTGTTAATTTCTGGTGGTTCCTGGAATCCTGTGGTGGAGAGAATCCCCTTGGCAGGAAGATAGTTTTTGCTGAAAGAAGCTTCTTCAGCTTTTTGGGTATGGTCACTGAATGGCCGGTGTTTTTCAGGAATTGCCACAGCTTACCTTAGGTGTACAGACCTGAGCGGTAACTGTGGTCCTTGTTAGTCAAGAGGGCTCTCCTCTCACCTGGAGAAGTTCTGGGGACAGCTGCCCTGCTTCTGGGTTTCTTGTTGTAAATTTAGTGAGCTGCAGCTGTAACCTGGGTTTCCCGTGGTTTGGTCAGTTAGGGATAATTGGTTGCCCCTTGGAGCAGTATCTAGGGGTTGATCTCTGGGATCCCAGTCTTCTGTAGGACTGAGGTTAGAGCTCTGTGCCCCAGTACCCAAGTGGTAGTCAGTGGCAGATAGGCCCTGCTCTCATGGGTGCAGCAGAAGGCTAGTTGGTGCACAGCAGGTCTCTGGGCTGGCAGTGCGTGCTCCCACCTGTCTGTGGGACCTTTTCCAGGGAAATACTGGGTAACCTAAGTCATTTAAACCCAGTCGCTGTTGCCCTACGGTGCACAGTTCTGTCTGTGATGGAGAGTTGGAAGTGCAGCAAGTCTCTGTGCTCACAGGCGGAGCCTCGTTCAGGGCTGGCAGCAAGTGCCCGCTGGTCTGAGGGACCTTTTCCTGGGGAAGGCTGGGTGACCTGAGTCAGCCCCATTTCCTTCCTTCCCTCTGGGTTTTTCTCGCAACTGGAATTCCCAGTTTCTGGTGGTTTTGTGCCCATCATTCAGCCTGGAAAGGTGAACAGGACATGCAGACATGTAGCTCTGGTCTGATGACCAAGTGTCTGCACAATCCAGGATCTCTTCCGGGTTATGGCTGGGTGACCTGAGAGTGGACCTGACGGATTCCCGCACCATGGAGTTTCTTCTCACCTGGGAATCATGATTGCTGTTGTTTTAGGGCCCAGAGTTCAGTCTCTTGGTCGCTGTATGGAAAATGTCCTGCTCCTCAGATGCAGTGTCCTCCTGGCTCCACCATCTTGTCCCACCTACTGACTAGGGAGTCTTATAGAAGGAGGGGAATATAAAAGAACCCCGGAGGTCCAAGATGTCCGCAGGCCCAGGAGGACACTGTTGTCTGAGGAGTAGGACAGCAGTGTCGGCTCAGCAACCAGGAGACTGAAATCTGGGACCTAAAACACCAGCGTTTGTGATTGCCAGGTGAGCAGAATTCCTATGGTGAGGAAATCAAGTGGAAAAGTCCTAGAGACACCCAGTTAATCCCTGGAAAATCTCCGGGCGATGGGTTGCACAGAGCCCTGATCTGAACTCGCAGCTTCCCTCAGTGCCGCCAGCCACTGGGACCTGGACACAGACAGTCTCCCGGCCAGCCTGAGGCACCCTAGAGACCAGTCCAGTCCAGGTGCATCAGCTGCGCATATTGTCTAACCCTGATCTGACCATGCAGCTTCCTACCACCCTGCCAGCCGCCGTCTTTGACAGGGGCACAGAGTTCCCAGTCCTGACTGATACCAGTCCAGACCTGGGAGAAACGGTGGGCACACATCCCCTAGCTCTGTTCGGAACGTGCAGCCTCTCGTGCCTGCCAGTCACCACATCTGACTGGGACACATAGTTTCTGGTCCAGAGTGAGGCACCTCAGATACCAGGCCAGACCTGGGAGAAACAGTGGGCGCACATCTGCTAGCCTTGAGCAGAACACGAACCTCCCACGGTGCCAGTGCAACCAGCCTCCACCCCGGACAAGGACACATAGTAACTGGTCCACACTAAGGTGTCCCCTAATGCCATCCCAGACTTGGGTGCAGAGCCCCTAACTCCGAAGGAGGCACCACAGCGCCACCCACTGACCTCAGAGTCCAGCCTGCAGAACCTGCCACAGTGTGAAGAACACTGGGAATCCAGAAAAAACTGCTCAGGCTCTTGCCTGCAGTCTATGCTTGCTAAATGCACTAGCGCCTTCATCCCCTCCTGAGTTTACTCCCAAACCCCATAGCTCAACCTTATATACGCCCCTAGCACTCCCCTTTAAGACACCTTCCCAGCACACGTGCGCACAGGCACACACACACACACACACACACACTTATTCCCCCTCCCCAAAAACGAAATGGCGCCAGTGACCTTTCCTCCCACAGGGACATACTGAGACAAATACACACACTATCAAACCACTGGAACTCACTGATCTTCTTGAAGAATACTTGGGACAGGAGAGACTGACAGTTCCAGTCTGAAGTTCAGCTTCAAGGAACAAACAGCTCCTTGAGTATATATAAACAAATGCCCAGAAGTCGACTTAAGAACTCACCCAACAAAAATCAGGACACCATGGCCCCACCAGAAACACCCAAAAGCAATGTAGATTTTAATTCAGCGGAACACAGGAAAATTATGTTAAACCTATGATTATGCAGATATTAGAGGAACAAAAAGAGGAAATGAACAAGGCCCTCAAAGAAATTCAGAAGAATTTAACTGCCCACATACAGGAACAATTAAAGATATACAGAGAGAAAACAAACAAAAAAATAGGAGCCACAGTCAGTCAGATGAAGGAAACGATACAAAGCATGAAAACAGAATTAGAATCTATAAAGAAGACACAAATGGAGAAGAACCTGGAACTGGAGACTGTAGAGGAAAGATAAGGAACCACAAAGGTAAGCATCACCAATAGAATACAAGA
>CM053763.1:16576075-16660741 GCA_028658305.1 Pachyuromys duprasi
TTTGACCAAAAGCTTATGGCCCCCACTCCTCAGAACAGACACAGCATGGGACAATCACTCTCCCACCTTTAACTGCAGCTGTACCTCAGATGACAGGAAATTCCAAACTGGCTTAAAGATCAGATATCCCCCAGATATTTATGACAGGACTGACTAGACGTAAGGGTGCCCAGAACCAACTAATTATCTTAAAAGAACAACTAACTCATCCAATCCTGAACTGCCAAGATTGTACCCTCCGAGAATTCCCGCGCCTTCCCCCTTAAAAACCCAGGGTCTCTGTCTCCTGGTGGCACTCTTTGTTAACTAACAGGAGTGTCCCCTTCGCACATTGGAATTAAAAACCTCTTGCATTTGCATTGGTGGTCCTTCTCTCCTAAGCCTTTCTTCATGTGCCTCTTTCGGTAGTTGGGCCCCTGCTGAGCCTATTAGGCTTCTGCTGGGCCTAACACAAGCAACAGGACAGGAGCCTACCACAGAGGGCCTCTGAAACACTCTAACTAACAATGAATCAAAGCTGATATTAAGACTCACAGCCAAGCCAACGCCAGAGTGCAGGGAATCATATGAAAAAAGGGGGAGTTAGTAAGATTTGGTGAGGACAAGAGCCCCACAAAGACTAAATAGATCAGGGCACAGGGGTCTTCTATGAAACTGTTTCTCCAACCAAGGACCGTTGATGGATACAAACTATAACCCCTGCTCAAATGTGACCCATGGTAGCTCAGTACCCAACTGGGTACCCTAGTAAGGGGAACAGGGACTATTTTGTTCATGAACTCAATGACTGGTTTGTTGACTGCCCCCCTTCCCGAGGGAGGAGCAGCCTATCTAGATCCCAGAAGACTGCATTGCAGCAAGCCCTGAAGAGACAGGATAAGCTAGGGTCATATTGAAGGGGTGAGGTCCTCCCCTATTTGTGGACTTGGAGGAGGGCAGGGAGAAGATGAGAGAGGCAGGGGAAGTGTAGGAGGGAATGCAGGAGGGTGCCAAGGCTGGGATACAAAATATATAATCTGTGATTAATATAAAAATAAAGAAACTACGTAAAAAATAAAAAGAACCCAGAGAGGACAGGAAGACTTTCCCTATCAGTGGACTAGGGAAGAGGGTTATTGAAAGGAAGAAGGAGGGAGGGTAGGACTGGGAGGAGATAAGGCAGGGCCTACAACGGGAATACAAATTGAATAAATTGTAAATAATAAAATAATAATAATAATAATAACAGAATAATAAAGGAAAGTTTTTCATGCAAATATCTAATTTCTTATTTTCTATGGAAGGATGGTATATTTTACAATACCTCAGTCAACATGGCAACTGATGTATTATCAATAATGTACAATTATTGATGTATCTTGATCAATAATGTCAAGGCACTTTAGAGAAGTGCCTTATAATACTTTTCTAAATCTTCTGAGATACAGATTATATGGTACTTTCTCATCAAATTTCCTTTCACAGCACTTTGAAGACACCAAGCCCTTTGTGTTCATTTTGAATGTGGTCTTACTTGATCTGTTGAGAGAACATTAAATAAATAAAGAAAAGGCCTTCCGATGCTTTCATGCCAACAGTTCTCATAGGCTACAAAGTATATTCTGGAACCAGAGTTAACAATCCAGGATGGACCAACTCCCATAGATTAAAATGGGGCTTGAAACTTCTTGACACCTAGTGAGTTGGCAGGGGTGTAAATATTTTACTAATCAAATTTGTTCTTAGACAATTTCACACAGGTCATTAAGCATACTGACCACTCTCACCCCAGTACTCTGTAATCTCCCACCACCTGTGTTTACTCCACATCTTCCCCACTTGTCTGTTTTGTGGTAATTTTTGTTGTTGTTGCCATTATTATTTGTGCATACCAAAGCTATATAATATTGAAACTACTAATAATGAAGACAGCTGTGACTGTTGTTTAAATGTATTTTAAAGGATTATATAAATAAGCATGTGTAAAGCTTTCTGAAGGAAATAGCCCTAGTTTTTAATCAGCCTTCTCTGTTACGGAGTATGGTAAATATCAGTTTCAGGTTATCTACTGTGTCCCATGCTGAGAAATTTAGGATTTAATGTAGGCATTAATGTAGGCATTTATTCTCATTTAAAGATATATATCTATGACTTTTTCTCAACTACTTTTGCTTAAAAAAGCCAGATAACTCAAGAAGAAAATCATCAAAATAATGATATTTAAGAAATATCAAAAGGAAAAAAAGTTTCAATTTCCATAAAGTGATGGCAGCTCTAAAGTTATATATATATATATATATATATATATATATATATATATATATATATATCCAAGTTATATTACATTGACTAAGCAGGTTCTATTTATAGACATTAGCATTGTATATGTAATATACAATATATGTATATATATATATATATATATATATATATATCACAATAAAAAGAACCAACAGTTTTGAGAGACAGAGGAGACTGGAAAGAAAGAACCGGAAAATGATGTAATTATATTTTAACTTCAAAAATACAAAGGTTCTAAATAAAAGGATGATGGCATCACTCACACATTGAACCCTTCCTTCCCTCCTACCAGTCCCTTCCCTGCCACCTCTTCTCTTCCCCCAATCTACTCCTCCATTTTCCTTCAGAAAAGGACAGGGCTCTAGGGATATCAAGCAAACAGGGCATAACAAGTTGCAATAAGACTATGCACATCCCTTCATATTAAGGATGGACAAGGCATTCCAGTAGGAGAAAGGGGGCCCAAAATCAGACAAAAGAGTCAGAGGGCACTTGCTCCCACTATCAGGAGTCCCACAAGGAAACCAAGCTACGAAACTGTACCACATATGCAGATGCCCTGTGTTAGACCCATGCAAGCTCCCTGGTTGTCAGTTCAGTCTCTGTGGGCTGCTATGAGCCTGTTAGTTGATTCTGTAGGTTTTCTTGTGGTGTCTTTGAGCACTCTGGCTTTTATAGTCCTTTATCCCCTTCTTCCTAGGATTCTCCAAGTTCAGAGTAATGTTTGACTGTAGGTGTCTACATCTGTTTTCATCAGTTGCTAGGTGAAGCCTCTGATGGGTAGGCTCCTGTCTACAAGAATAGAAGAATATCATTAGGAATAATTCTGTTGACTTAATTTTTCCAGTCTTGTTTGTTCTGCCAGTCATGTTTGATCCTAGTCTCTGGGCTCCCCATACTCTGGTTCCTGGCCCTCCAAGCAACATCTGGTCATGAGTCTTAAGATGAACCAGTCATTAATTGGTCATTCTTTAAATTTCTGCTCTATCTTTGTTTCTGCACACCTTATAGGCAGGGCCAACAACAAGTCAAATATTTTGTGACTAGGTTTTTGTCCCAATTCCTCCACTGGAAACCTTCCCTGCGTACAGAAGAGGGCCCATTCAGGTTCCATATCCCCTATTGCTTGAAGTCTTAGGGGATCACACTTAAGGATTCCTGGACATTTCCATTGCACTAGCTTTGTCCCTTAATTTCAGTTGTCTCTCCCAGTACTTCTCCCTTCATCTCCCACACCTATTCCCTCCTCTTCCCTTCCCCACCTGCCCCTAGTCCAACCACGAAATCTATTTTATTTTGTCTTCTCAGAGAATTTCATGCATTCCCCCTTGAGCCCTATTTGCTGCTTAGCCTCTCTGGGTCTGTAGATTGTAGCATGATCATCCTTTATTTTACAGCTAATATCCACTTATAAGTACAAACATGTCTGCCTTGCTGGGTCTAGATTATCTCACTCAGGATGATTTTTTTTTCTAGTTCCATCCATTTACCTGTAAATTTCATGATGTTATTTTTCCCCTAACAGCTGTAAAAATGTACCAAATTTCCTTCATCCACTTTTCAGTTAAGAGAACATTTGGTTGTTTCTAGTTTCCATCTGTTATGAAAAAGTTACTATGAACATAGTTGAGCAAGTATCCTTGTGTTAAGATGGACAGCCCTTTAGGCATACACCCAAGAGTGGTATAGCTGGTTCTTGATATAGATTACCAATTTCCTGAGATACCTCCATGTTGATATCTAAAGTGGCTGGACAAGATTGCCCATCCTCACCAGCATGTCCATCCCTTGTGTTTTTCATCTTAGCCATCCTTTCAGGTATAAAAAGGAATCTCAGAGTCATTTTGATTTTTTTTTCCCTAATGTTTAAGCATGTTGAACATTTCTTTAGGATCTTCTCTGCCATTTGAGGTTTCTGTGTTGAAAATTCTCTGTTTATCTCTTCACCCCATTTTTAATAAGATTATTTGATTTTTTAAATATGTATTTTCTTGAGTTCTTTAGATATTTTAGATATTAGCCCTCTGTCAGATGTGGAGCTGGTGAAACTCTTTTGCCATTCTGTTGGCTGTCTCTTTGTCCTAATGACTGTGTCCTTTGCCTTACAGAAGCTTTTCAGTTTCATGAGGTTCCATTTATTACTTGTTGATCTTAGTGCCTGTGCTTATTGGTGTTCTCCTCAAGAAAATGTCTCATGTACTAATGTTTTCATGTCTAGTACCTCACTTTATCTTTTGTTGGGTTCAGTGTAGTTTTATTTAGAAGTCCTTGATTTAGCTGGACTTGAATTTGTGTATGGTGATTGACATGGGTCTATTTGTGCTCTTCTTCATGCTGACACCCATTCAGACCAGCTCCGTTTGTTGAAAATGATTGTTTTATTTTCCATTGTATAACTCTGGCTTTTTATCAAAAATAGAGTGTCCATAGGTGCATGGAATTATGTCTGGGTCTTCCATTCAAGTCCATTGATCAATCTGTCTGTTTTTATTCCAACACCATGTGGTTTTTATTATTTTTGTTCTACAGTAGACCTTGAAATCAGGGATGGTGAAACTGCTAGTTCTTCTATTGTACACGAATTTTTATATTTCCTGTTTTTGCTTGTTTTTCCATATGAAGTTGAGCGTTATTCTTTCAAGGTCTGTAAATAATTGTGTTGGAATCTTGATGGGAATCACTTTGAATCAGTAGATTGCTTTTGGTAAGATGATTACTTTTATTATGTTAATGAAGTAGTACTAACAGTAAAGTTCGTATAACTGAGAGCCTAAATAATGAAATTAGAGAGATCTCATGCTAGCAACTTAACAGAAAACCTTAAAGCTCTACAAGAAAAAAAAAAGCAAATGTACCAAACATGAGTAGCTGGCTGGAAATAATCAAACTGAGCACTAAAATCAGTAAAATCAAAACAAAGAGAACAATACATAGAATCAAACAAAGACTTGTTTCTTTGAGAAAATTATCAAGACAGAAAAACCCTTTAAAAAATAACTAAAAGACAGAGACTACCCAAATTAACAAAAGCAGAACTGAACAGTAGGGCATAACAAAAGACACCAAGAAAATGAGCTCCACAAGGAGAGCATCAGAACCAAAATAACTGGGCACAGGGGTCTTTTCTGAGACTGATACTCTAACCAAGGACCATTCATAGATGTAGCCCATAGCAGCTCAGTCTCCAAATTGGTGCCTATGTAAGGGGAACAGGGAATGCCTCTGATATGAACTCAGCAGCTGGCTCTTTGACCCCCCACCCCCGAAGGCAGAGCAGCCTTGCCAGGGCACAGAGGAGGACATTGCAGCCAGTTCTGATGAGACCTGATAAGCTAGGGTCAGATGGAAGGAGAGGAGAACCTCCCCTATAGGTGAACTTGGAGAGGGACATGAGAGGACATGCGGGAGAGAGGGTGGAATTGGGAGGGAATGAGGGAAAGGGCTACAGCTGGAATACAAAGCGAATAAACTGTAATTAATATAAAAATAAAAATTTAATTGAAAAAAGAAAATCCAGAGAATCATTAGGTAATACTTCAAAAACCTGTATTAAAGAAATGGACAATTTTCTTGATAAAGAGCACTTACCAAAGTTAAATCAAGATCAAATAAAAATAAAAAATAAAATCAGTCTCCTCCAGCAACTGTTAGTATACTATAACTTCTCAGCTAGAAGGGGAGAGTTAGAATCCCCTGACCCATCCATGCTGGAATTTGTGCTAACATCATGTTGTATACATCTTGTGCCTACAGTCTGGATTTCTGTGAATCCATGTGTGCAATGGCCCTGTCACAGCCAGGAAATATTTCACTGCAAAAATCTAATCTGACTCATCTGACTCTTACAGTCTTTCCATCCATGATTTCTGATCTTGCATGGAGTTATGGTATATATATATACCATATATATATTATATATATATACCATATATATCATATATATATATATTATACCATAACTCTATTCTAAGCATAACCCTTTACCACAAGAGTAGCTGATAGGTTTTATACCATATGTATATATAGCTTTTTTCCCATTTTGAAGTTGCTTCTTCACTGAAATAACAGTGTCATTTGCTACAAAGATGCTGATGCTTTTGTGTTTTATGAAGTTTCATTTATCAGTTTGTTTGCTACCAAAGTCCTACTCCAAAAGCTCTTTATCGTGACCATACAGAGTAAAGTTAAAGAGTTTACTCTTTTGTCAGAGTTACGATAGCAGGTCTTATGTTGAGGTTCTTAATCAATTTGGAAATGAGTTTTATGTAGGGTGAGACTCAAAAGTCAAATTTCATATGTTTAAGTTAGTATGCTTTTGATATACATCATTTGTTGAAGATGTTTAAAATTTAACTGATTCCTGAAAGAAAATATTAGAAGATAAATATAAACTGTTAAAGTATTTTTCCTAGAATAGAGTGGTTAAAACATTTGAGGTGGTATTTTTTGCACATTTTTTTTTCTTGAACAGCAACTTCTGTAATATTGGAGAAAAGAATAAAAAACATCAAATTGATTGGTAACAGTCTAAGTAAATTTCTTTGTTTTATCCCATATTTTACACAATTTATTTTTTCATTGTAAATTTCTATTCCTGTTATACTCAGATAGGTTCCTTTTTTCATTTTTGTATGTATCTCTGTACAAGTGTGTGAGTGTGTGTGTGTGTGTGTGTGTGTGTGTGTGTGTGTGTGTTCAGAGTACAACTGTTTCAGTCAGTACTCTTCTTAATCCATGTTGGTCATGAAGACTGAACTCAGGTTGTCAAGCTTGGTCCCAGGCATTATTACCCACTAAACTATCTTGCCAACTTTCAGGTATATCTTAAAAAAAAAAAAAAGTCCAATTTCTGTTGCCCATATACTCACTCAGCACGGTCAAACTCCTAGTGGCCAGCCCTTTACAGAACCACTGAAGCATTTCTCTCAATATCTCAAACCACATCCATGCCAGAAGCCATAAATTGTAGAGAGCTTCTTTTCCTTCTTCTTCTCCTCCTCCGTCTCCTCCTCCTTCTCTTCCTCCTCCCCCACTTCCACCTCTACATTTCCCTCCTCCTTAGCCTTCTCAGAGACAGGGTGGGATCTCATGGTCAGGGTAACAGATATAAGAGGACTTAGAAGTGATTATAATCAGTGTTCATGGTGTGAAATTCCTAAATAATCAATAAAAATAGTATAAAAAGAAAAAAATTAATATAAAATAAAATACAATAAAAAACAAAAACTAAATAAAAGAAAACAAAAAGAGTGATTGAGAAAGAAGGGAAGGAATGGTTGATAGGATGGATAGGGTAAACTATAATTAATAAAACTAAAAAACATCAAAAAGAAAGGTGGATAAGAGTAAATGTACCACAATTTCTGTATCCATTCCTCCATTGATGGACATATGGGTTGTTTCCAGGTTCTAAGTATTATGAATAAAGCTGCTACAAACATGGTTGAGCAAATGTTCTTGTTGTGTACTCGAACATCTTTTGGATATATGCCTAGGAGTGGTATAGCTGGATCTTGAGGAATCACTATTCTTGATTGTCTAAGAAAATGCCAAATTGATTTCCAGAGTGGTTGTACAAGTTTACATATCCACCAGCAATGGAGGAGGGTTCCTCTTTCTCCACATCCTCTCCAGCATGTGTTGTCACTTGAGTTTTTGATCTTAGTCATACTGACAGGTATAAGATGAAATCTCAGGGTCGTTTTGATTTGTATTCCCCTAATGACTGAAGACTTTGAGCATGTCTTTAAGAGTTTCTCTGCCATTCAATATTCTTCTAGAGAGAATTCTCTGTTTAGCTCAGTACTCCATTTTTTAATTGGATTGCTTGATTTGTTGCTTTTTAACTTGTTTTGTTCATTATATATTCTAGATATTAGACTTCTGTGAGATATAGGGTTAGTGAAGATCTTTTCCCAGTCTGTAGGCTGCTGTTTCGTTCTGACAACAGTGTCCTTTGCCTTACAGAAGCTTTTCAGTTTCATGAGGTCCTATTTATTGATTGTTGATCTTAGGCCTGTGCTGCTGTGTTCTGTTACACAATGGAATACTACTCAGCACTTAAAACAAGGAAATCATGAAATTTGCAGGCAAATGGTAGAATCTAGAAAAGATCATCCTGAGTGAGGTATCCAGAAGCAGAAACACTCACATGATATATACTCACTTATAAGTGGATATTAGACATATAATATAGGATAAACATACAAAAATCTGTACATCTAAAGAAGTTAAGCAAGAAGGAGGACTTTGGGTAAGATGATCAATCCTAACTCAGAAAGACAAACAGGATGGGCATTGGAAGAAGGAGAAAACAAGAAACAAGACAGGAGTCTATCACAGAGGACTTCTGAAAGACTCTACCCAGCAGTGCATCAAAGCAGATGCTGAGACTCATAACCAAACTTTGGGCAGATCGCAGGAACACTTAGGAAAGAAGGGAGATATAGTAAGACCTGGAGAAGACAGGAACTCCACAAGGAGAGCAACAGAACCAAAAAATCTGGGCACAGGGGTCTTTTCTGAGACTCATACTCCAACCAAGGACCATTCATGGATATAACCTAGATAACCTAGAACACCTGCTCAAATGCAACCCATGGCAACTCAGTATCCAAGTGGGTTTCTTAGTAAGGGAACCAGAGACTGTCTCTGACATGAACTCAATGGCTGCCTCTTTGATATCTCCCCCTGAGTGGGGAGCAGCCTTGCTAGGCCACAGAGGAGGACAATGCAGCCAGTCTTGATGAGACCCTGATGGGCTAGGTACAGATGGAAAGGGAGGAGGACTTCCCCTATCAATGTATTTGGAGAGGGGCATGGGAGGAGGTGATGGTGGGAGGTGGGATTGGGAGGCAATGAGGTAGGGGGCTACAGCTGGGGTACAAAATGAGTAAACTATAAATAATATTAAAATAAAAATTTAATTTAAAAAGATGGATAGGAGTGGATTGTGGCCTCTTAATGGAGTAGCTCACCTTCTATCCATTAGATGGAATTTAGAATAGAGCAGTTCACTAATGTTTAACACATTTCCTAATTTTCTAACAAAAATACAAATGTCTGTTTTCTTAAATCTTTGTAGAACTATAATTCAACCTTTCTTTATATACAATATAAAAATGCACTTATAACTGCATGGCACTTATTAAATCACCTAGTTAAGAGCTTTTGAACTAAAAAAAATAGGGTTTACATTGACGTGGGAATGGAAGAGGAGATGCTCTAAATTATATGATGAAGTATGAGAGTAGGCTTTGCCAATACAAGACAGCAGACTAGGAATTGATTTCTAGGAAATGACCCAAATGGAATTCAGAAACCAGAAACAATTTATTTGTCTTCAGAAGTGGTTCCATAGAATAGCTGCAGCATGAAAAGTAAGGGTCAGCTTGAATCAAGAACACTGGGAAGCAATGGTGGATATGTGGAGAGAAACGCTTCTGTGTCTTTTGTGATTAGGTTCTTAGGTGGATCATCATTTTTTTTTTCTTTCTGAGCACCACATCATTTTGATACTGACACTGTGCAACTATTTTCTTCTCTTGACATTTTCTTTAACAGCTGTCATATCCATTTTCGTTTTTATGCCAAAACTAGAAGATAACTGTCTCTATTTACTTACTGTAATCCTAATTCTAAGTGTTCTTTTCCCACCCCATTAACAATACTGTTCCTGCCACCGATGATGTTCACTTGTTTTGACAAATCTGACAGTCATCCTCCAGTCTCATCCTAACATCTGCACAATCCTTTGATACAGATGACACCTTTATCATGTCCTCCTGGTACAGATTTTGTGCTCGGTTTCTGAGAAGCCACATTCGTTTGACTTGCCGCCGTCCTCCCTGACTTTATTTTCCAGCTTCTCATCTAGTTCTTTCTCCATTTCCGTCAATTTTTTACCTATGTTCAAGTCTACTTGGAAAGTAGAGTTGTCAAATATGGAGACTTTAATTACCACCGAAGAGCTGGGAATTGTGGTTTGGTGGGTAATGTCTTTGCTTGCTGTACAAGCTTGAGAACCTAAATTCAAATGCCCAGAACCCACATAAAAAGCCAGACAAGGCAGTGTGTCTCTAACTCCAATCAATAAACTAGATAAGCAGATCGTCTGAGCCTGCTGTCCAGTCAATCTAGCCAGTCACTGAGCTTGGAGTTCAATAAAAGTTCCTGCCTCAGGGTGGAGAGTAATCAAGAAAGACAGACGATGTCAACTTTTGGCCTCTATTTACTACTTGCCGTGTGTACACTGGCATGGTACACACACACACACACCCCACACTAACCATTGGTGTGACACAGTCCCTCAGCTATGCCCAGCCATCTCATTTCACTGCCAGTTATTTCTTTTTTCTTGCCTTATACAGTGACACTTCTGTTGGTGAGGCCAAACCATCTTACCTCTAATTGACAGTTGTTTGACTGATAGCATTCCTTCTACTTTTTACCACTGTGACATTTTTTTGGAACCAAGAGAATTAATTAATATAAGTGAATTATGAGTCAAAAGCATATCATTTCTTTGCTCACAGTTCACAAATGAAAAGTCTAGAAGTGCATAGTAGCCTAAATAACATGCATTAGTTATTTTTCTACTGCTGTGATAAGGCAGCATGGCCAAGTAAATTTATAAATAAGTGGTGGGCATTTAATTTGGTGCTCACACTCCCAGAGTGTCAGAGTCCATGACTGGCATGGTGGGAAGCAAGGCAGAAGGCAAGCATGCATAGGACTAGAAGAGAAGCTGAGGGCTCACATATCAATGCATTTGTACAAAGCAGAGAGGACTGAGAATAGTTTGAGCTTCTGAAACCTTAAAGTCCAACACCCAGTGATACACCCCCTCCTCCTCCTTTTATTCTTTTTGTTTTTATATTATTTCTATTAATTACAGTTTATTCACTTTGTATCCCAACTGTAGCCCTGTCCCCCATCACCTTCCAATCTCACCCTCCCTTCCTCTTCTTCTTCTATGCCCCTCCACCAGTCCACTGATAGGGGATGCCCTCCTCCCCTGCCATCTGAACCTAGTCTATCAGGTCTCATCAGGAATAGCGTCATTGTATTACTCTGTGTACTAGTAAGGCTGCTCCCCCTCAAGTGGAGGTGATCAAAGAGCCAGCACATGAGCTGCCATGGGCTACATCTGTGCAGGGGTTCTATGTTACCTCCCTGCATGGTTTTGATTGAATTATCAGTTTCACAAAAGATCCTTATGCCCAGATTTTCTGGTTCTGTTGCTCCCTTTGTGCAACATCTAATGGCAGAGAAACACTTAAAGCAATGCTCAATATCCCTAGTCATCAGGGAAATGCAAATCAGAAGGAACCTGAGATTACACCCATCAGAATGGCTAAGAGCTTCATTCAGAAAGGCAAATGAGACAAACATTGGAAGACAGAAAAAACAGGGCAGGAGCCTCACAGAGGGCCTCTAAAAGACCTGATAAGCTAGAGTTAGATGGAAGGGGAGGAGGTCTTCCCTTTCAGTGGACTTGGAAAGGGGCAGGGAGGAGATGAGGGAGGGAAGGGTAGAATAGGGAGGGAATGCAGGAGGGAGCTACGGCTGGGATGCAAAGTACATAACCTGTGATTAATATAAAAAATGTAAAAAAAAGACTCTACCAAGCAGGATATCAAAGCATATGCTGAGTGCAGGGAATCTTATGAAATAAGGGGAAGATAGAAAGACTTGGAGGGAACAGGAGCTCCACAAGGGGAGCAAAAGAACCAAAAAATCTGGACACAGGAGTCATTTCTGACATTGATAATCCAAACAAAGACCATGCATGGAGATAACTTAGAATCCCTGCACAGAAGTAGCCCAAGGCAGCTCAGTAGACAAGAGTATTCCCCAATAATAGGACCAGGGACTGTCTCTGACATGAACTCATGGGTTGGCTCTTTTATCACCTCGACCTGAGGTGGGAGCAGCCTTACCAGTCCACAGAGGAAGACAAAGAAGCCAGTCTTGATGAGACCTGATAGATCGGGGTCAGATGGATGGGGAGGAGGACCTCCCTATCAGACTGGGGGAGGGGCATAGGAAAAGAAGAGGGAGGTAGGGTGGGATTCAGAGGGGATGAGGGAGGGGGCTACAGCTGGCATACAAAGTGAATAAACTATAATTAATAAAAAATTAAAATATTTATATTTTTCAACAGACAAAAAATAAAAACTCAAGTGTCAACACATGCTGGAGAGGATGTGGAGAAAGAGGAACCCTACTCCATTGCTGGTGGGAATGTAAACTTGTACAACCGCTTTGAAAATCAATCTGGGACTTTCTCAGACAATTAGGAATAGTGCTTCCTCAAGATCCAGCTATACCACTCCTAGGCATATATCCAAAAGATTCTCAACTATATAACAAGGACATTTGCTCAACCATGGTCGTAGCAGCTTTATTTGTAATAGCCAGAAGCTGGAAACAACCCAGATGTCCTTCAACTGAGGAATGGCTACATAAATTGTGGTACATTTGCATAATGGAATACTACTCAGCAATTAAAAACAAGTAAATCATGAAATTTGCAGGCAAATGGTTGGATATAGAAAAGATCATACTGAGTGAAGTATCCCAGAAGCAGAAAGACACACTTGGTATATACTCACTTATAAGTGAATATTAGACATATAATATAGGACAATCATACTAAAATCTGTACATCTAGGGAAGCTAATCAAGAAGGAGGACCATGGGTAAGATGCTCAATCTTTATTCAGGAAAGCAAATGGGATGGACATCGGAAGAGGGAGAAAACAAGGAACAGAACAGGAGCCTGTCACAGAGGGCTTCTGAAAGACTCTCCCCAGCAGGGTTTCAAAATATATGCTGAGCATCATAAACAAACATTGGGCAGAGTGCAGGGAATCATTTTACTCTTGTCCAAATACTTCCACTACCTGGAGACCAAGCATTCAACTACAAGAGCTTATAGGTTCATGCTTATTCAAAGTACCATAGCACTCTGTGTGCTTTGTCTGTAGTTTCATCCGTTTCTATAATTCTCTCCCAGTCTTTGATTTCTGGGACCTACTTGCCCTTTTTGATCATTTCTTGTTCTTACAAACTAAATTGTTTCTCTCCCAGGCGTCCTCTCAAGCAAATCTTTCATGGTTTTGTCAAAGATACAACCCCTTTTCTATCTCTCATGGTCCATTTTATTTCTCTGTGAAGCTTTTCTAACAACTAGATTTATCATTTGCTTAGTAATTCCTGCACTATTATAAATTAAACTGCATGAGGGTAGTAAACCGTTTTTTTCTCACTTTGTATTTGCAGAGATGTCAACAGTATACAGCACAGTGTCTGTATCTAATAAAGATTTAGGAAATAAAATGGACATCAATCCTAGCATACATTTTCAACATTAACAAAACTATTCTGAAAAAAAAATCCTAGCTAACCTAAATAGAGGAAGATATTTTAAGAATTCCTTCCAATAAAATACAGTAATTTTATTATATGGACGTTATATTTCTCTGAATTCAAATTCAAGAGAGAAAGTATTCTAGAACATATGCCTTTTTATTTTCTCCCTTGGTTCAAATTGTTATTCTTAATAATTTTTACTGTATTTTCTAAGATGCATGAAGTATTAAAATGCAAAATAATACAATTTCTTTACAAAATGTTTTATTATGTTAAATCTTTTGCATTAAAACATGAGTGAGTCACACACAGAGCTTTGTACTTTGTAATTGTCTTCTCAGAGAACAGACTCACTGTCTTCCCTGACATTAGTTAGTGCCCTTAGTAAGAATATATCATATCATTAAATTATCCCCTGGTGTGAATGAGAAAAGACATTCTTGCAATTTCTTGATTGTTTTATGTTATAACCAGGACAACCATAATTATAGAACTCTAGTTTCAATTTTTTTTGTCTCACATAATATTAGGCAACTTATTTATTTATTTATTTTAGTGTGGAAGAGCTGCTGTTTGCTATGTCAAGCAAATTATCAGGAGCCAACATGCAAAAGTGGTACTAATCAAAATTATCCTGTGGATCTTGGTTCTTGATGGGTTTTAAGAATTTCTGTGTCATGCAATGCATTAAGGACTTGGATTCTTTGTATTCATGTGTGGATATGGGACTTTATAAGCAAGTCATGATTAGAATGCATTCTAGTAATGTATTTCTTTCGATACCATTTCACTATTATTTCAAAATAGTTGAGAACATTTTTTTCTTTATTTTTCTCTTATAGAATGCTTCCCTACTGCAGCCTCCTCTCCCTTCCCACTTCCACCCCCTGCCCAGCTTCCCTTTTTGTCAGATCCGCTGCTCCTCTTTCCCTTCAGAAAATAGCAGGCCTCCCAAGGACAGCCACAGAACTTGTGATAACAAGATGCAATGAGAGTAAGCATAAACTTTTATATCAAGGCTGGCCGCGGAAGGAAAAACTCCCATGACACCCCACTCCTGCCGTGAGGAATCCAACAAAATCTCCAAACTAAACAACCACAGCCTGCACACACAGCCCAAGTAGGCTCTGTGATTGTTGCTTAAGTGTTTGTGGGCCCCAATGAGGCCTCTTCAGTTGGTTCAGTAAGCTATGTCCTCAGTCTCTCTGGATCCTACAATCCTTCCTCCTCCTGAAACCTCCCAAATGTCTGGGTTGGTTTCTCAGACATTGGGAGCCTAGCCTGACTACAGAAGATGCCCAATTCCGGCTCCATATACTCCATTGCTGGAGCCCTCACTAAAGTCACCCACATAGGTTCCAGGAAGCTTTCATTCCACTAGGATTCTGCATTTCCCCTAAATGCCCAGCTATTTTTCCAGTCATTTCTGCTGGTACTATCTCCCTCCATCCCTCCCAACCTGACCTGATTCCTCCTGTTTCCATTTGTACCTGTGCCCAGTTTACCCACAAAATTTATTCTATTTTCTCTTCCCAGGGAGATTCAGACATCCCCCTAGACTGGCCCTCATTATCTAACTTCTCTTGGTCTATGAATTGTAGTGTGACTATAATTCAACAGCTAATGTCTACTTATAAGTGAGAACAAATCATGCTTTTCTTTCTGAGTCTGCATTGCCTCACTTGGAGTGATTATTTTTTTCTAGTTCCACCCATTTGTCTGTAAATTTCATGACGTAATTTTTTTCTAACAAAGAGTAATACTCCATTATGTAAATATACCATATTTTCTTTTTAATTTATTATAATTTATTCCCAGCTGTAGCCCCTCCCTCATCCCATCCCAATACCACCTTTCCTCCCTCTTCTCCACCTATGGCTCCCTTCCAGTCCACTGATAGAAGAGGTCATCCTCCCATTCCATCTGACCCCAGCCTATCAGGTCTCATCAGGACTGGCTGCTGTCTTTCTCTGTGGCTTGATAAGGTTGTCCTCCCCTATCAGGGGGAGATGATTAAAGAACCAGCCACTGAGTTCATGTCAGAGACAGTCCCTGTTCCCCTTATTAGGGTACCCACTTGGACACTGAGCTACCATGGGCTGCATCAGAGGTTCTAGGATATCTCCATTAATGGTCCTTGGTTGGAGTATCAGTCTCAGAAAAGACCCCTGGGCCCAGATTTTTTAGTTCTGTTGCTCTCCGTGTGGAGTTCCTGTCCCCTCCAGGTCTTTCTATTCCCCCCCCCCCCTTTCATAAAAGTCCCTGTACTCTGCCCAAAGTCAGGCTATGTGTCTCAGCATCTGCTTTGACACCCTGCTGGGTAGAGTCTTTCATAGATCCTCTGTGGTAGGTTCCTGTCCTGTTTCCTGTTTTCTCCCTCTTCCGATGTCTATCCAGCTATAACACTCCTAAGCATATATCCAAAAGATGCTCAAGTATACAACAAGGACATTTGCTCAGCTATGTTTGTTGCAGTTTTATTTGTAATAGCCAGAATCTGGAAACAAACCAGAGGTCCCTCAGCTGAGTAACGGATACAGAAATTGTGGTACACTTACACAATGGAATACTACTTAACAATAAAAAACAAGGAAATCATGAAATTTGCAGGCAAATGGTGGGAACTAGAAAAGATCATCCTGGGTGAGGTATCCCAGAAGCAGAAAGACACACATCGTATACACTCACTTATAACTGGATATTAGACATATAATATGGGGAAAACATACTAAAATCTGTACCCCGGAAGAAGCTGGGTAAGATGCTCAATCTTCATTCAGAAAGTATCATATTTTCTTTATCAATTCTTTAAAGACATCTAACTTGTTTTTAGTTTCTGGCTATTATGAATAAAGCAGATATGAACATAGTTGAGCAGGTATTCTTGTGGTAGGATGGAGTGTCTTTTGGTTATAAGCCCAAGAGCAATGTAGGTGTATCTTGAGGTAGAGTCCCCATTTTTTTAGGAACCACCATATTAAATTTCATAGTACAAATTTGCACTCCCACCAGATATGTAAGAGTGTTCCCCTTGTTCCATATTCTTGCTAGCATGAGATATCACTTTTGTTATTATTTTAGCCATTCTGATAGGTATAAGATGAAATCTCAAAATAGTTTTAATTTGCATTTATGTAACTGCTAAGGGAGTTGAACATTTCTTTAAGTGCTTCTAGGCCATTTGAGTTTCCCTATTGAGAATTCTCTATTTAGATCTGTACCCAATTTTTAAATTGGATTGTTTGGTTTGTAGATATCTAATTTCTTGAGTTCTTTATATATTTTGGATATTAGCCCTCTATCACACATGGAGTTAAAGTTATTCCCTTGAACATTATTCTCTTACACTAAGCCTTTGGACATGGCCAAATTTTGTTATGTGTTATTGGATAGCAAACCATACTAGAATTGTGTTTTAAACAAGACTTATGACTTCTTATTGTCTGTAAATGAATTGATTAATTGTACTTTATTTAACTTTTAAGTCAGTACACAATTAGTGAATTCTGATGTAGCTTCTTCATAATATGTGTTATATTACCATGTTCTTATACTTGCCATTCCTTATTTGACCCCTGAAATGCCAGCATCCATCTTGGTGCATCAGATGTGCATTAAAAGATATGATTAGTTTCTTACAAGGTGATAAATATAGATCTATTGCATTTTTCTACATGTAGACATCTAGTTAGATCAGCAACATTTGTTGAAGATACTATCTTTTTATGTATGGTTTTGGCTGCTTTGCCCAAAATCAAGTGTCCATAGGTGTGTGAATTTATTTCTGTGTCTTTAATTCAATTCCATTGATCCACCATTCTGTTTGTATGCTGTTACCATGCCATTTTTATTACTGTTGCTTTATAGTACAACTTGATATCAGGAATGGAGATACCTCTAGAAGATCTTTTATTGTTTTAGCTATTCTGGTGTCTTTGTGAACCCAGTTGCCTGCTCTTTGATCCCCTATCCCTGGCAGGCGTTACGAGGCTACAGAGTAAGAGGATTCAGACAGCCCTGATGAGACCTCATGGGCTAAGTCAGATAGTAGGGGAGGAGGTCCTCCTTATCAGTGGACTAGGGGAATGGCAATGAAGGGGAAGAGGGAGGGAGAGTGGGATGGAGAGGAGATAATGGAGGGGCTACAGCCAGGACACAAAGGGAATAAATTGTAACATATAACAATAATAATAATAAATTAAAAATGAGACTTAGAAAAAAATCATGGTTCACATTTATCCTTTCCTGTGTTGTAATTACAAACAAAAAGACCAGAGCACTGCTTAAATGTATGGTAGTGGTCTAGTTAGAAATAAAGGTTTTCCTTGTTGATTTCATTTTTCAATCTCATAGGATTAAATCCATGGGGAATATTAATTCTTGGTTGTTAACAACTAAAGAAGAATAGATATGATTAGCAAGGGGAGCAGGAGCTGTTTCTTGCCAGCTCTTTGATCACTTCTCCCAGGAGTGGGTGTGGGTATGGATCGGGGCGGAGACACATTGCCAGGCCACAGAGGAAAGGGATGCAAGCTGTCCTAATGAGATTTGATAAGCTGGAGTCAGATGGTTAGAGAGGAGGGCTCCCCTTTCTGGGAAACAGGGGAGGAAAATAGAAGGCTAAACTGAGGGTAGGACATGGAAAAGACTAGGGAAGGAACAGCAATCAGGATGTAAAGTGAATAAATTAAAACAAGCAACAGGACAGGAGCATACCAAAAAGGGCCTCTGAAAGACTCTATATAGCAATGTACCAAAGCAGATATTAAGACCCACAACCAAGCCTTCGGCAGAGGGCAAGGAATAATAATGAAAATAGGGGGAGTTAGTAAGACTTAGGGAGAACAAGAGCTCCATGAAGACCAAATAGATCAGGGCACAGGGGTCTTTTATGAAACAGTTTCTCCAACCAAGGACCATGTATAGATATAACCTAGAACCCCTGCTCAGATGTGGCCCATGGTAGCTCAGTATTCCAACTGGAGACCCTAGTAAGGGGAACAGGGACTGTTTCTGTCATGAACTCAATGGCTGGCTCTTCAACACCCCCCCACACACACACACCTGGGAGTAACAGCCTAGCTAGATCCCAGAAGACGACATTGCAGCCAGCCCTGAAGAGACAAGATAAGCTAGGTTCAGATGGAAGGGGAGGAGGTCCTCCCCCATCAGTGGACTTGGAGGGGGGCAGGGAGGAGATGAGGGAGGGATGGGGAGAGTGGGAAGGAATCAGGGAGGGGGCAACACCTGGGATACAAAGTACCTAACCTGTGATTAATATAAAAATAAATAAATTACATTTAAATAAAAAAGAAATAAATTTAAATTAAAAAAATATTATTGTTGTACCAAAGCACAGTGCTACGGGTCTGTAATCCCAGAATTCTGGGAGGCAGAGGCAGAGAGATCTCTAGAGTTTGAAACTAGCCTGATCTACAAAATGAGTCCAGGATAGCCAACGCTACACAAAGAAACCCAGTCTCTGATTATTGAGAGACATGAATAGGCAAGCCATCCCTAAATAACTACATCTGCAGAAGCTGATAGTAAGAATTAGATGTCTAGGGTACATGATGGAGTTCTGCAATGTGATGGTAAAATGCTGTTTTTCCATTAAATATGGGAGGGTGTGCTAAATGACACCCCACTAAAGAATGTTTTTGAGTGCCCCTTAAGCATATGTAACACTTCTCAGTATCATTAGCAACCAGAAATTAAATTTTAATAAATTACCACTATATTGTCATTAAAGTAAATAAAATTAAAATATAATAAAACAAAATCTTGGCAAAGGAGATAAAGTAACCAAACTCCATTGTGTTTCAACTAGAAGTGTAAAATGCAAATGTCTACCTGGAAAAACACCGATAGATCCTGGAAAAACTAAGCACACTTGTATTATAACTCAACAAATTATAGCTTTTGATATGAGAACATTTTTTCTGAATTTTTCTGAACTGAAAAGAGGTCAGGTTCTGATCAATAGAATGGACAAACAAATTGCTGCATGTTAATATAGCTGTAATATTCACTGATAAACAAGAAGTAACATAATGACACTATCAACTATAAGAAGCCCAAACTTCGAAAACGTGTGCATGGTTGTACAGATTGCCTATAATACTCAAATATGATTAATATTCTGCCACAGCTATAGTTTTGCTTCTATGGTTTTATTTACTTTCTTTTATTTCTTTTCTTTTTTTAGATTTGTTTATTTTCCATATACTAGTGTTCTATCTGCATGTGCACCTGCATGCCCAGAAGATGTCTTCAGATAACGTTATAGACGGTTGTGAGCCACCATGTGGTTGCTGGGAATTGAGCTCAGGACCTCTGGAAGAACAGTCAGTGCTCTTAATCCCTGAACCTTCTCTCCAGCACCCCCCCACCGCTAGTTTACACATTTTCAACTAGAAACAATTTATACACCCTAAATGCATACTTTGAGATTGTACATCATCTAACTCCATCCCACTTAGGATGTGAGTTATCCATTTCCCCAGGGTATTTAAACTACGTTACTATCATGCATACACTCATTATAAACCAGTGGCCATCATGGGTTATTAGTTTGACTGTCACTGTATAACTGTGACTGCCAAGTCACCTTTACTTAGTTTTTTGTTTTGTTTTGGTTTTTGTTTTATTTTTAAGTGTCCACAATGAAAGATAGTGGTGTTAGTCATGCAGGCATGCCCAAGAAAATCTAAACCTAGCTTCTTTTAAGTAAATAAAACATGAAAAATTGTAAACATCATGAGAAAAAAAATAAAATCACAGCAAAGTGCTAAGGAATACAGTAAGAATGAAACTACTATCTGCAAAACCATGATGGTTTTGTTGCTCTATATCAATAAAATTGTAGCTGCAGCGTATGAAAGCTTCGAAAGGAATAGTCTAAGGATAGACAATACCAATCACACTGAGTGAGACATGCTGGGCCTGAAAGCACTGAACATACACAGAGACTTCACCACAGAATGCCCAGAACACGGTGGTTCTCAGCCTTCCTAATACTAGGACTGTTAAATACAGTTCTTCCTGTCGTGGTCACCCATAAAACTATCTTTATTGCTACTTCATAACTGTAATTTTGCTACTCTTTGGAATGATAATGCAAATATCTGATATGCAGGATGATCTTAGTTGACACTGTGAAAAGGTTGTTCAACCCCCAAAGGGGTCATGACCCACAGGCTGAGAAGCACTGCCCTGGAATTAGGAACATTAAAATATTTAAGTGAAAAGGGATAATTGCAGAGATTCAGAAACAACTTGGATTGAAAATATAAAAATCATTAGAGGGGATACACCTGTCAGTGAAGAAAGTTTAGAAATTGGTTAAATAGGGAGAATATGATCCAAAATAAATTTCCTTTATCAGTGATATTAGATGATGTTCATAAAAATATAAGGATACCAAAAAAGAAAGAAATATGGAATGATATTTTGATTTTGTTACAGTATACATGCTCAAGAGATATTAAAAAGCCAGGCATAATAATTAATGCCAATGATGTTTTTAAAAGTATTGTCATTAATGTGTTTTTCCACAGATTGGCAATTTGGCCTGGTTGAAGCAGGGCTAGCTGGTTTTGTTTGGCCTTATTTACATGCCTGTGGCCAGCTTCCAAATCAGCTGGAAACTGTTGTTCTAGGAGGACTTTAGTACATGTCTGGCCCACCCATCTCTTGTCTACCACAGACCAGCTTGGAAATGCTCACCAGGGATGGCAGCAACCAGCTAGACAATGGAATTATACAGACACTTGAATGCAAGCCCTGGTGGGTGCTGGAAATTGTTTCTTCCTTCTGTTGATCAGTGCAAAGGAAACAAGAAAATTTCAGAAAGCACACTCTCTTCTTTGCTAGGAGTAACTGTGTTCCCGTTTTTGTCAGCTGCCTCACACTCAGGATCTTTTCTGTCACAAATATTATATGACTTGTCAAAACAATTTTTGGTTATCCTTTGTGTCTCTTTCATGATAGGGAGTACTGGCACATTCTATTTGGGTGAAATGAATTGTTTGAGTTAGAACATAGAATTATATTTTTGCTATGACCATCCTTGTTTTTTTCTGTTCTGTAATGATTGCTCATCATCCCTGAAAACATGAAGTTGAATTCTTTAAGAACCTGCCCTTCATCTGGCCTTCAGGAGCTGTTCCATTTGCTATCTCTTTTCTCTCTTTTCTTCCCTATCATCTGAGTCTCCAGCCATTCTCCCCCTACCCCCATCTCTCTCTCCCTTCCTCCCTCCTTTCCTGCATCCTTTCATCCCTCCCTCCTCCTCTCTCCCTCCCCTAGTATGTGTGTGTAGTCTGAGCATGTCCCATTTCTTGTTTTCCAAGCATCAAATATGCTGTCAAATCTTTCTCACAACTATTCATACCCAGATGAAATTTCTCTGTGTTTTGCTATTATTGAATCAAATTTTTCAAGTGTAATTGTGCCTCTAAGATATAGACTTCTTAAGGGGTAAAGTTGTGGCCTAGTTATGTTTGTATAAGTAAGGGTTAATTCCACAATTTACAGTAGTTTACCAAAGAAGTAGAAGAGTGAAACAATAAATGAGAAGAGTAATGGAATAATTTGTTTGTTTTTTAACCTTGAACCTAAGGCAGAAATCTTTAAATGTTTTTAAGCATCTGTCTACTTACACATTTCTCTCTATCCATTCTACACTAATTGTTGTTTTTAGTCTGTCTGTTTGAGGACTTCTTTAGCCATTATTGTCACCTTTGGATCATTTCTAAATGGCTTTGGTTTTTAAGTTTCCACCCAGGTGTCCATGCCGTCTCCTGAACTACATTATTCAGTGAGGCCTGGTGGGGAATCTGCTTTTCTGTCTTTAATAACCCCTGAGTACAGCCAGTGGCATTATTTCCCTAAATTAGCAAAAAGAAATGTTTACATACTTCTATCTGGCCTTCAAATTAAGGGAACAGTGCACATAAACAACCATCATTATTTTGCCATCCATAAGAAATTAGGGGTGGCTCAAGGCCATTCTGATCACACATAATAGAACTGAAACTCAAATTCAAATTTGTCTAATCTAAAAGATTTGTGCTACTTTTATTTTACATCTGACTTCAAAATTGTAGAAATAGATGACTGTATTTGTTAACTTATTAGTCATGAAGTAAGAGCTAGAAGAGAGACATTTTTATGTTTTATTTATTTTTATTATTTTTAATTTTTATTAATTACATTTTATTCACTTTGTATCCCCCCATAAACCCCTCCCTCCTCCCCTCCCAATCCCACCTTCCTTCCCCCTTCTCCACACATGCCCCTCCCCAAGTCCACTGATAGGGGAGGTCTTCCTTTCCTTCCTTTTGATCCTAGTCTAACAGCTCTCATCAGGAGTGGTTGCATTATCTTCCTCTGTGGCCTGGTAAGGCTGCTCCCCTATCAGGGTGAGGTGATCAAAGAGCAGGCCAATCAGTTCATGTCAGAGGCAATCCCTGTTCCCATTGTTATAGAACCCACTTGGATACTGAACTGCCATGGGCTACATCTGCGCACAGGTCCTAGGTTATCTCCATACACCATACTTGGTTGGAGTATCAGTATTAGTAAAGACCCCTGCACCCAGATTTTTTGGTTCTGTTGCTCTCCTTGTGGAGCTCCTGTTCTCTCCCTATCTTACTATTTCCCACATATTTTGTAAGATTCCATGCACTCTGCCCAATGATTGGCCATAAGTCTCAGCATCTGCTTAGATATTCTGCAGGGCAGAACCTTTCAGGGAACCTCTGTGACAGGCTCCTAGCTTGTTTCCTGTTTTCTTCTTCTGATGTCAATCTGTTTTGTCTTTCTGGCTGGGGATTGAGCATTTTAGCCAGAGGCTTCCCTCTTGAAAAGTTTCTTTAGGTGTACAGATTTTAGTAAATTTATCCTATTTTATATGTTTATATGAGTGAGTATATACCATGAGTATCTTTATGTTTCTGAGATAGCTCACTCAGGATGATCCTTTACAGTTCCCACCATTTACCTGCAAATTTCATGATATCCTTGTTTTTTATTGCTGAGTAATATTCCATTGTGTAGATATACCACACAGACTCAATGCAATTCTCATCAAATAACCAACACAATTCTTTACAAACCATGAAAGAAAAATTCTCAACTCTGTATGGAATAACAAGAAACCCAGAATTGCTAAAACAATCCTCTACAATGAAAGATCTTCTGGAGGTATCTCCATCCCTGATCTCAAGTTGTACTATAGAACAACAATAATAAAAACTGCATGGTACTGGCATAGAAACAGAATGGTGGATCAATGGAACCGAATAGAAGATACAGAAGTAAACCCACACACTTATGGACACCTGATATTTGACAAAGATTCCAAAAACATACAATGGAAAAGAGAGAGCATCTTCAACAAATGGTGCTGGTCTAACTCAATGTCTACATGTAGAAAAATGCAAATAGATCCATACTTATCACCCTGCACAAAACTAAAGTCCAAGTGGATCAAAGACCTCAACATAAAACCAGGTACTATAAATCAGTTAGAAGAAAAAGTGGGGAAGAGCCTTGAACTCATTGGTACAGGAGACAACTACCTGAAAAGAACACCAACAGTACAGGCTCTAAGATCAACAATCAATAAATGGGACCTCATGAAACTGAAAAGCTTCTGTAAAGCAAAGGACACTGTCATCAAAACAAAACGATTGCCTACAGATTGGGAAAGCATCTTCACCAACCCTTTATCTGACAGAGGGCTAATATCCAGTATATATAAAGAGCTACAGAAATTGAAAAGCAACAAATCAAGTAATCCAATTAAAAAATGGGGAACAGAACTAAACAGCAAACTCTCAATAGAAGAAAATCGAATGGCAGAGAAACACTTAAAGTAATGCTCAATGTTATTAGCCATCAGGGAAATGCAAATCAAAACTACCCTGAGATTTCACTTTACACCCATCAGAATGGCCAAAATCAAAAACTCAAGTAATAACACATGCTGGAGAGGTTGTGGAGAAAGAGGAACCCTCCTCCATTGCTGGTGGAAACGTAAACTTGAACAACCACTCTAGAAATCAATCTGGTGCTTCCTCTGACAACTAGAAATAGCACTTTTTCAAGATCCAGCTATACCACTCCTAGGCATATATCCAAAGGAGGCTCAAGTACACAATATGGACATTTGTTCAACCATGTTTGTAGCAGCTTTATTTGTAATAGCCAGAAACTGGAAACAACCCAGATACCCTCAACTGAAGAGAGGCATTTTAATCCCTATTCTTCCTCACTCTCCATATCCGGTTATTGTTCAATGGTTTGATTGATCTGAGCAAGCAGTTCATTGGTATCTCCTTTCTTTTTCATTCATGCTTATTTAGTTTTCCTCTTTAGTAATGATTATAATAACATAGTTATTCTTTTTTTCCATAATTGTTTTGAATTTCAAAGTAGCATAATTACTTTTCTTTTCAATACTTCACATATATCAATGATGCTAGGAGGGTCCTTGAAAAAATTGACTTCAGTTTTCAGTTAATTTTTTCTTGTTGGACTTAAAATGAGAAAATGTTCTAGGAACACCACAAAACTGTAGAATATATGATGAATAGCAATGTGGAAACATTTATTCACCCAAGCTAATGAAAGCATAAATAAATAAAGCTTTTCTTTTTCCAAACTCGGGAGCAGGTGTTTCAATTAAAATATCAACAGCATTTTATAAAATGTATTGTTAGGATGGACATCATCCCAGGTATTTAACTCTGATTATGTAAATTCACCTGCTGTTGAGGAAAGATAACTGTTTATTTCCATTTATATTCTAACATTTACAGATTGGCATTATTTGTGAAGTTTTGAACACAGGACTATTTGTTCTTGCATTTTATACACAGCTTTGTAGGTTTTTAAAGCAAGAAAGAATATTTTCAAAGGAAAGAAATTTCTCTGGGAGAATGAATTAATACTAGTTAATTCTTATGAGTGTTTGTTATATTCAAGAAAGAACACTAAAAGCTTAATCATTCATCTCATTTAATCCTCAAAATAACTTATGAAATAGTTGCTCAAACCCCCAGTTTACAATCAAAGATAAGGAAGATAGTTAGGGTAAATATTCTTCAGAAAGGTAGTGGGATTTCAAAGCAAATTAAGTTCTTTCCAACTCACATGCTGATAACAGGAAGTATAAAGTTTCTTCTACAGTAGAAAGCTAGACTCTGAAGACTGGAGAAATGACTCAGAGTGTAAGCATTCACACATCTCTTGCAGAAGTCCCTAAATTTAGTTCTCAACACTCACACTGGACACCTTATGACTGCCTCTAACTCCAGCTCAAGGGGATCTACTGCCCTCTTCTGGTCCTCATGAGCATCTGCATTCACTTGTGCATACCCTCTGCCCTCACTAACACACATCCACACAAACACACATATTCATATAATTAAAAATAATAAAAAAATACACACTAAAACATTTTAGACCATGGAAGTCAATACTTCATGGATTTCAAAGGAAAGATTTAGCCCCTGGGAGATTTTCTATGGTCAGTCCTGCTCTCCTTCTACATGTGGTACAGATCTTAAAAACAGAGGGAACTTCCATCCATAGTTATTGCATTAATCCTATCTAAATACATCAAGCATGTATTATAGTACAAAACTAATCTACTGTATAATTCTCTATGATTTCATAATATATTGTCACAAATTTAACAAATAATATCTTACATTTGCTATACTTAATTTTAATTGTGGTGCTTAAAATAATATGTAATTATAAGCTAATAGTCCTAAAGTGTAAATAGCTGTAAAGTCGATATAGTGTAACTTGAATCTTCTCTTCACATGACTGAGATCAAGGTATATATGGGATGTATTTACAGTGATCCAAAATACCCCAGTCCCACTAGATATATCTACAAAACACTCATACACCTAAGGCTCAGGGAACACTACAGAAGAAAGGGCGTGGAAAGAATGTAAGATCCAGAAGATCAGGGGGTTTGCTGGAAGAGTGTGTCTCCTAGTAATATCAGAGACTACACCATAAAGTCTCACCAACATGACTGCATTAACTGAGATGAACATTGAAACCAATAGACATGGCAAAGTGAATAAGGAAAAGCCCCTGAGACTTCAACTTGACACAAAGAACTATAGAAAACAAGGGAATTCTGGGAGTAGAAGAAAGTCTTCTCCAGGGAAGCACACACATATTGATTATCCAGTACCATTGAAAACATACATACAAGTAACTTTTAAACTTAGTGGGTTGTACTTAAGAATAATATGTGTATACACATATAAATACATGTATGTAATAACAATGATAAAAGAGGTTATAAATTTGAAAGAGAGCAATGAGATGTATATCAGACTGTTTGGAAGGAGGAATAGGAAGAGGTAAATGGAATTAAATTGTAATCTCAAAACTTTAAAATTTTTTATTTATTTTTATTCACTTTACCTTCTGGTTGTAATCCCATCCCTCATCCCTCCCAGTCCCACCTTCCCTTCCTTTTCCTCCCCTCACTCTCCTTTTCCTCAGAAAAGGGGAACTTGCTTTCCCATCCTCTCCAGCTCATGAAGTTGCATGAGGACTGAGCATGTCCTCTTCCCCTATGGCCTGGCAAGGGCCCACCAAGGGGAAGTGATCAAAAAGTTGGCAAGTAAATCCATGTCCAGTGCAGTCCCCACTTCCCTTGCTAAGAGAACTCACATGAGACCAAAGCTGCCCATCTGCTGCAGTTTTGTAGGGGGCCTGTTCATCCATGGTTCTTGGTTGATGCTGCAGTATCAGCAAGCCCCTCTGGCCCTGGTTAGCTGGCTCTGTTGGTCTTCTTGTGGAGCTCCTGTCACCTCCAGGTCCTTTTCTCAGTCCTCCCACTTTTCCACAAGACTCCATAAGCACCATCCAATGTTTGGCTATGAATCTCAGCATCTGTTTCAAGGCACTGCTGGGTAGAGTCTCTCAGAGGACAACTCTGTCAGGCTCCTGTCTGAAGGCTCAGCAGAGTACCATTCATAGTGTCAGGGGGTGGCATTCACCATAGGGTCAGAATGGCTAAAGGCAACATCTCAAAACTTTTAAAAAGAAAGAAAAATATCTTAATATGGAAATTTTCATATATTAAATATCATTTGACAGGAAGACAGGATTTGAAATATCATTTGCTCTGTATAAGGGCAAATATAATTAAGTCAGACTCATTAACTCGATTTTCTTAGTAGAAAGTTATCTAAAAGAGGTCTTAATTATACCTACAAGGTGCCTACACCAAAGCTCTCAGACTATAACTTGTTGAACCATTAAAAGACAGTTTATGAACCACAGGGCATGAGTCTTGAGGTTTTTAGATGGCTTTGCCTGTTTGACCCGTTCACATCCACATTTTGGTCTGGACTTGAGCTACATCACCATTTAGATATCAGTTTATTTACTCATATGTTACATCTGGATTTGAGTTTTCATCCTGATGTCAGTTGAACAGCTGAAGATCAGAGTTTTTCCTAGATCTTAGATTTATTTACCCTGCTTTTCAGGGTAAATAAAACATTTTCTTATATATTGAAGGGGCTATAGCTTTAGACCCATTATGCCATCTAGAATCATAATACTCACTGGAGTGTTGCTATTTCCCAGACATTGAGGTACAGAGATGAAAAATACATTGCTCCCTTACCCTTTAATGAAGTTCAGACAAGGACTGTAGTGTTTTGAATTTGCCTTGAATGTGTTCCTCCAGAGATCATGTGTTGAAAATTTGCCCCTAGATGTGGAAGTGCCGGAGAGAGGGCAATGGTGTGTAAGCTTTAGGAGGTAAGGGTTGTTAGAAAGCAGGTATGTCAGGAGCAGTGCAGACATTAAGTGGTTCTTGTGAGATTCTTGAGGGTTCCATAACAGCGAGGGAGCCCCTGCTTTGCCTCTGGAATTCTGTTCTTCCAAGAAATAGCTCCCTCTTGCAGGTGTTCCTGCCATGATCCACTGTTAAGACATCTTCATAAGAGATAAGCAATGCCATTGCCACATTTTTTTAACTTCCAGAAGCTAAGTTAAATAATCCAGTTTATAATATGTTCATCTTAATGTGTTTTATATATTATCAGAACTTGGGCTAGTTAATACTAGGACAAAATACTTTGGGGATTGTAAAGGAGATGTTATATGGCATAATGAGAACAATAACAACAAATAAAGGTAGGAGTGAGGCTGGTGAAAGCTTTGACAGACAAGTGAAACACCACACACACACACACACACACACACACACACACACTCACTCCACTCTACGACTGTTTTATGCTTGGGGTATCCAGGTCCATCATACACTAGGCTGGACAGGAGGGAGTGAAGCCTAGCCTAGACAAGTGAGTGCAACACGGGATCTTGGTTGCCAGTGAGTGCACAAGAAACAGCCTTCTCAAGAGACATCCTTAATGAGGCAGCTCCTTTAACTTGGGGAAAGAAAGGCTGTTTAAGCCTTTGGGGAGTAGAAAAAGGCTTTTGGGTTGAGTGGACATCATTGGCTTGAACCAAGGTGCTGGGAATGCCTTATTTGCATAAAGAAGAATCCCAGGTGCTTGCTGGACATGACCTTATAAGAAGAGAAGAAGTTTAATTTGTCACCTGGCCACCAGTCTATGTTACCACCTCAAGGGCAGCAGAAGTGGGTGCTGAGGGCCATAATGCTATGTGCTCTGGGACATTCAGGCCCAGGGCAGGGAGAGATCAGTTGTACTCCTGACACTCTCAAGAGACTTTCAGGGTTTGGATACAATTGGTCCTCCCTCTTGCTCTCGGCCAGCTCCCCCGGTAACTCCCAGGTCCAACACAGGCATGCAGAAATTCACAGACTAAAACAAAATTATTAGAAGTGTCAAATGAAGAAGCTGGGATAGAATATTCTCTGGAAGTAAGGCAATGCTAAGTATGGCCCTTAGTGAAGAAATTACAAGTGTTTTGTACAGTAGAGGCATAGAGATACATGACCATCAAAGAGGCTAAAGCAGGGCATGGTGGCACATGCCTATAGTTCCAGCACTCAGGGAGGCAAGGGCAGGCATATCCATGTGAGTTCAAGGTTAGCCCGGTCTACAAAGTGAGTCCATGAAAGCCAAGACTACACAAGACAAATCCTGTATCAAAAATCCAAAGAGAGAAAGTCTGGGGTAGAGGAGAGGGAGAGGAAGGAAGGAAGAAAAATGGAGAGGAAAAGATAGACTATAACTAGAAAACAACACAGATATAACACTGATGTCAAGGTTTATGACTTACCATGAAGATATAAAAGCTATGCTTATGCCATACCAAATGTTTCCACTGACCACTATTAAGGAGAAGTTGCATCAGCTGCAAAACACAGACAATCTAATGTTGGTGTTTCTAAGCATATTCCTCTCAGCCCAAGTCAAAAGTAAAGAGCAAGAGAACATGTTCAATATAACCTGTATCATGATTTTGACTGACAAGTTTGGTTCTTGTCATTTTCAGAATTTGTGATTCTATTTGAATGATTTAATTTCTTCTCAAGCAACATAGAATAATTTAAAAAACAAACAAACAAAATCTTGATCATATCTTTGGCAGTTATATGTCATTTCCAAAGATTTGTATTGCTGTATTGTGCACTTGAATTTTATGCTACATATTACCAGTCTGTGACAATATTTTCAAATATATAAAGCAATACTTTTTTCTAGTGACTACATTTATTTGTTCAGATTTACTATTGCAGTTGAAATAGTTTTGTAGACCTCAAAATGTCTATCTTGACATACTTACTGGTTTTTCATAATGTTATTTTTAACAATGTGTTGGTCAGCTATTTATGAGAGTGAAGTGAAGAGAGAGCTATCTAGCAGAGTAGCTATAACAGCAGGAGAGTTATGTCTGAATATAGACTATTGTTTCTCCATGAATCCTTTTTCCTCATTTGCCTCTACAAGAAAGATCCCTGCTCCCTTCACATGACAATCCTGTCTTCCACCTACGCTTACAACCTATTCTCTGGACTGATGCTAGACATAGCCCAGAAGTGGTATTTTTCTCAGCCATCTTTGCAGCTAACACATTTGTTCTACTGAGAGATTATTTTTTGTTTTGGGGTGGCCACCACAAACTGTTCAGAAAAGTGCTGGGAATTTTGTCTGATCCCTGAAGGTGTTTCAAAGGTCTTTGTTTTATGGATGAATATTTCATTGACTTTGAAGCATGTTTATCACTTGTGTATTCTCTTATTATTATTAAGTAGTGACTTGTTCACCTTTCCTTTTTAATTGCAAGAGATTCCCTTTTTATGTCAACTGATGGAGATTTCTCCTCATGTTGTCATACATGGAAGACAGCTCTAGCACTGAGATGTTCACTGATACTCTTCAGAATCAAATACCTGGACTAAAATGTATAGTAACATTTTCAAAAACTTATAGATACCAGGCTCATAACAATTATTTTAAATGGATAGTTTTATAATTGATGAATTTTAAATGTTGAGTATAATTTGCTTGTTTCCAATTGAAAATAAACATTAATGTTACATTTTATAATTGTTTACATTTTGGGTTTTTCTTTACTTTTTTATTAATTAATTCAATTTACATCTTGGTTGTACGTCTCTCCTGTCTCTCCTTCCAGTCCCACCCTCCCTCCCAAATCTCCTCTCCCCTATTCCTCAACATATGGGAGCCCCCCTCCCTTTACCTAGACACCTCAGCTCATCTATTCACCTGAAGACTGACTTCATCTTTCTCCCTGTGGCCTAGTAGGAAAGTCCCATCAGGGGGAAGTGATCAGAAAACAGGTAACATAGTCCCTGTCAGAGATAACCTCCACTCTCCTAAATAGTGGGCTGACATGAAGATGAAAATGCCCATCAGACTTATGTTCTTTGGGTCTGTGTATTGTAGTGTGTCTATCCTGGACTATATGAATAAAATCCACTTATGAGTATACACCATATGTGTCTTTCTGTTTCTGGGTTAACTCAGTCAGGGTAGTCTTTTCTAGTTCCATCCATTTGCCTACAAATTTCATTATTTCCTTGCTTTTAAAGGCTTAGTATTATTCCATTTTATAAATGTACCACAGTTTCCTTATCCATTCTTGATCAACATTCTCAGTTGAGGGACATCAAATTGTTTCCAGATTTTGGCTATTATGAATAAAGCTGCTGTGAACATTGTTGAACAAATGTCCTTGTTGTATGGTGGAGATCTTCCAGGTGTATGCCCAGAAGTAGGGTAGCCAAATGTTGAGGTATGGCTATTCCCAGTTTTCTGAGAAAGCACCAAACTGATTTCTGAAGTAGTTATACAATTTTGCACTCCCACCAGCAATGGAGGGGTGTTCCCCTTTCTCCACATCCTCACCAGCATGTGTTGTCACTTTAGTTTTTGATCTTAGCAACTCTGACAGGTGTTAAGGTGGAACTACATGGTCATTTTGATTTGCATTTCCCTGGCCACTAAGGATATTGAGCATTGGTTTTATTTTTTTCTATTTTAATTTTTATTTTATCCTCACAATTTATTCATTATATATCCCAATTGAAGCCCGTAGTCAGAACACTCCCACCCTCTTCCCACCATTCCCTTCCCATAGTCCACTGAAAGGGGGAGTTCTCCATTATTGCCATCTACCTATAGCTTCTTAAGTCTCATCAGGACTGCCTGGATCGGATCCTCTTCCTTGAAGTCCTGGCAAGGTCGCATCATCAGGAGCAAGTGATCAAAGAGTTCCTGAGAGAGGCAGCCCCTGCTATCCTCCCTCAGAGATCCACAGGGAGACTGAGATGCCAATGGGCCACATCTGAGCAGGGGGGCTGGGTCCTCTCCGTGCATGGTCCTCCATTGGTGCATCAGCCTCTGCAGGACCTCCTGGGCTCAGATCTTTTAGTTTTGTTGGTCTCCTAGTGGGACTCCTGTCTGCTCTATGTCCCTCTATTCCCACCCCTTTCTTCCTCCATAAGACTCCATAAGACACTCTGCCTTAAAATTTTTTAAGTTCCATTTAAGATTTCTACGATGAGAATTGTCTGTTCAGCTCTGTATCCCATATTTAAATTGGATTATTTGTTTTGTTGGTGCTTAAATTCTTGAGTTCTTTATATATTCCAGATTTTAGCTCTTTGTCAGATGTAGAATTGGTGAAGATTTTTCCCAGTCTGTAGAATGCCATTTCATTCTATTGATAGTGTCCTTTGATTTACAGAAGGGTTTCAGTTTCATGAGGTCCCACTTATTTATTATAGATCTTAGAGCCTGAGCTGTTGATGTTCTGTTCAGGAAGTTGTCTCCTGTGCCAATGAGTTCAAGGCTCTTACTCATTTTCTCCTCCATCAGATTTAGTGTTTCCGGTTTTATGTTGAAGTGTTTTATCCACATGGACTGGAATTTTGTGCAGAGTGATAAATATGGATCTATTTGCATTTTTCTTCATGTAGACATCCAGTTAGAGCAGCACCATTTGTTGAAGATGCTGTCTTTTTTTTTTTCTATTATATGGGTTTGGTTCCTTTGTCAAAAATCAGGTGTGCATAGGTATGTGGTTTATTTCTGGGTCTTTGATTCATTTCCATTGATAATCCAGCCTATTTCTATGTGAGTACCATGCAGCTTTTATTACTATTTCTCTGAAGTATATCTTGAGGTCAGGAATGGTTATACCTCCAGAAGTTCTATTACTATATAGCAATGTTTTAGCTATTCTGCTTTTTGTTTGTTAGCTTGTTTGTTTTTCTATATGAGGGTTAGAATTATTGTTTCAAGGTTGGTGAAAAATATGTTGGTATTTTGATGGGGATTGCATTTAATCTGTTGTTTGCCTATGGTAAAATGGCCATTTTTACTATGTTAATTCTACTGACCCATGAGCATGGGAGATCTTTCCTTCTTCTGATATCTTCCTCAATTTTTTTTTCTTCAGAGACTAGAAGTTCTTGTCATACAGGTCTTTGACTTTCTTCATTAGATACTTTATATTATTTGTGGCTATTATGAAGGGCGTGGTTTCCCTAATTTCTTTATCATCCCATTTTTCATTTGCATACTGGAGGCCTACTGTTTTTATTTTAAATTAATCTTGTATCCATCCACTTTGCTGAAGGTGTTTATCAGATGCAGTAATTTTCCAGTAGAATTCTTGGGGTCGCTTATGTATGCTATCATAACATCTGTGAATAGTGATACTTTAAGTTCCTTTCCAATTTTTATCCTGTTGATCTCCTCTAGTTGTCTTATTGATCTAGCTAGAACTTGAAGTATTACATTGAAGAGATATGGAGTGGGCAACCTTGTCTTGTCCCTAATTAGTGGGATTGCTGTGAGTTTTTCTTCATTTAGTTTGATGTTGGCTATTGGTTTGTTGTATATAGTGTTTATTATGTATAGACATGGTCCTTGTATTCCTGATCTCTCCAAGACTTTTATCAGGAAAGAATGTTGGATTTTGTCAAAGGCTTTTTCTATATCTAATGAGATGATCATGTGATTGTGTTTCTTTCAGTTTGTTTATATGGTGGATTAATTGAAGAATTTTTGTGTGTTTTACTACTCCTGCATCCCTAGGATGAAGCTTACTTGATCATGGTGGATGATGTGTTTGATGTGTTCTTGAATTCATTTTGCAAGTATCTTATTGAGTATTTTTGCATCAGTGTTCAAAAAGGAACATTGAAATTTTCTTTCTTTGTGAGACTGTGTGTGTGTGTGTGTTTGTGGTTGTTGTTGTTTTTAGCTTTTTATAAATACTGATCTTTCTGATTCCCATTAGGGTATCCAATGTGTCAATTTTTTTTAATTTTATGTTTATTATTAGTTACATTTTATTAACTCTGTATCCCAGGTGAATCCTACTCCCTCATTCCTTCCCAATCCCACTCTCCCTCCCTCATCTACTCCCTGCCCCTTTCCAAGTCCACGGATAGGGGAAGATCTCCTCCCCTTTCATCTGACCCTGCTTTATCAGGTATCTTCAGGACTGGCTGCAAAGTCCTCATCTGTGGTCTAAGAGGGCTGCACCTCCCTTGCAGGGTGGGGAGGTCAAAGAGCCCGCCATTGAGTTCATGTCAGAAATAGTCCCTATTTCCTTTACTAGGGTAACCACTTGGATACTGAGCTACCATGTGTTTCATCCAAGCAGAGGTTTTAGGTTATATCCACACATGGTCCTTGGTTGGAGAAACAGTCTCATATAAGACCCGTGTGCCCAGATATATTTGGTCCTTGTGGAGCTCCTATCATCTCCAGGTCATACTAACTCCCCTTTCCTTCGTATGATTCCCTGCCATCTGCCGAAGATTTAGTTATGATTTCAGTTCCTGCTTTGATACACTGCTAGGTAGAGTCTTTCAGAGGCCCTCTGTGGTAGGACCCTGTCCTGTTATTTGTTTTCTCCTACATCCCAATTGTATTTCTAAGTGAAGATTGATCATCTTACCCCGGGTCCTCTTTTTTTGTTTATCTTCTTTAGGTGTATAGATTTCATTATGTTTATCATATCTTATAGGTCTAAATAAGTGAGTATATACCAAATGTGTCTTTCTCCTTCTGGGATACCTCACTCAGAATGATACTTTCTAGATCCCACCATTTGCCTGCAAATTTCATGATTTCCTCATTTTTAATTTCCTCGTTTTTAATTAATTGTGTAAAAATACCACAATTTCTGTATCCATTCCTCCATTGATGGACATCTGGATTGTTTCCAGCTTCTGGCTATTACAAATATAGCTGCAACAAATATGGTTGAGCGAATGTCCCTGTTGTGTACTTGAACAACTTTTGGATATATGCCTAGGAGTGGTATAGCTGGGTCTTGAGGAAGCTCTATTCCTAGTTGTCTGAGAAAGAATCGGATAGATTTCCAAGGTGGTTGTAGCAGTTTACATTTCCACCAGCAATGGAGGAGGGTTCCCCTTTCTCTACAACCTCTCCAGCATGTGTTGTCACTTGAGTTTTTTTTTTTTTATCTTAGCCATTTTGATGGGTGTAAGGTGAAATCTCAGGGTTGTTTTGATTTGCATCTCTCTGATGGCTAAGGACATTGAACATCTCCTTAAGTGTTTCCTTGCCATACTATATTCCTCTACAGAGAATTCTCTGTTTAGCTCCGTACCCAATTGTTTTTAATTGGATTGTTTTATTTATTGATTTTTAACTTCTTTAGTTCTTTATATATCCTGGATATCAGCCCTCTGTCAGATATAAGGTTGGTGGAGATCCTATCCCAGTCTGAAGGCTGCCATTTTGTTCTGAGAACAGTGTCTTTTGCTTTACAGAAGCTTTTCAGTTTCATGTACACCAAAGACAAAAGAGCTGAGAAAGAAATCAGGGAAACAACACCCTTCACAATAGCCACTAATAACATAAAGCACCTTGGTGTGACTCTTACCAAGCAGGTGAAAGACCAGTTTGAAAAAATCTTCAAGTTTCTGAAGAAAGAAATTGAAGAAGATACCAGGAGATAGAAAGATCTCCCATGCTCATGGATTGGTAGGATTAACACAGTGAAAATGAGCACATTGCCAAAAGCAATCTACAGATTCAATGCAATTCCCATCAAAATGCCAACACAATTCTTTACAGACCTTAAAAGAAATATTCTCAACTTCATATGGAGAAACAAAAAACCCAGAATCTCCAAAACAATCCTTCACAACAACAGATCATCTGGAGGCATCTCCATCTCTGACCTCAAGCTCTACTACAAAGCAATAGTAATAAAAACCGCATGGTATTGGCGTAGAAACAGAGGGGAGGATCAATGGAACTGAATGGAAGAGCCAGAAATAAACACACACACCTATGAATACCTGAATTTTGACAAAGAAGCCAGGACCTTTTAATGGAAAAAGACAGCATCTTTAACAAATGGTGCTGGTCCAACTGGATGTCTACATACAGAAAAATGAAAATAGATCCATATTTATCACCCTGCACAAAACTAAAGTCCAAGTGGATCAAAGACCTCAACATAAAACCAGATACTCTAAATCAGTTAGAACGAAAAGTGGGGAAGAGCTTAAAACTCATTGGCACAAGAGACAACTTCCTGAACAGAACACCAACAGCACAGGCTCTAAGAGAAACAATCAATAAATGAGACTTTGTGTGTTTTAGGTACCAGGGTGATGGTGGCTTTATAGAATCAGTTTAATAAAGTTTTGATTGTTTCTATTTTGTGGAATATTTTGAGGAGTATTAGTATTAGTTCTTCTTTTAAATTCTTGTAGAATTCTGCCCTAAAACTGTCTGGCTCTGGGCTTTTATTTGGGGGGAAGACTTTTGATGGCTATTTCTATTTCTTTAAGTGCTATAGGGCTATTTAAACTATTTACGTTCTCTTGATTTAACTTTGGTAGGTGAAATTTATCAAGATAATCATACATTTCCTTTAGATGTTTTTATTTTGTGGAATACAGCCTTTTGGAGTAAGAACTACTGAGTCTTTGGATTTCTTCAGTGTCTCTTGTTATGTCCACCTTTTCATTTCTGATTTTGTAACTTTGGGTACTATCTCTCTGTCTTTTAATTCGTTTAGCTAAGGATTTGTCTATTTTCTTGATTTTCTCAAAGAACCAACTCTTGGGTTTTGTTGATTCCTTGTGTTGCTCTCTTAGTTTCTAATCTATTTATTTCAGCCTTGAGTTTGATTATTTCTTGTAGTCCACTCCTCTTGGGTGTGTTTGCTTCTTCTGCTGCTTCTCCTTCTCCTCAACCCTCTCCTCCTACTTCTTTTTCTAAAACTTTCCATAGATCTGGTAAGTAGCTAATATAGGATCTCTCCAATTTCTTTATGAAGGCACTTAGTGCTGTAAAATTTCCTCTTAGCATTGCTTTCATGGTGTCCCATAAATTTGGGTAAGTTGTGTCCTCATTTTCATTGAATTCTAGGAAGTCTTTAATTTGTTTCTTTATTTCTTCCCTCACCCAGAGATCATTGAGCATGGGGTTGTTCAGTTTTCAGGAGTCTGTAGGCTTTTGATTCTTTCTGTTGTTGTTGATATCTAGCTTTAATCCATGATAATCTTATAAATAACAATGGGTTAATTCAATTTTCATGTATCATTTGAGGTTTGCTTTGTGACAGACTGTATGGTCAATTTTTGAGAAGATCCTTTGTGGTGGCGAGAAAAAAAAATATATATATTATTTTGTGTTTGGGTGAACAGTTTTGTAAACATCTATTAGGTCTATTTGATTCGTGACCCTGTTAGCTTCATTACTTCTCTATTTAGCTTCTGTCTTGATGATCTGTCATTTTTTTAAAAATAACATGGTGCTCTCAGAGAAATTTATCATTTCTAGCATCATAAAGTACAGGTTTTTATTTAAAAATGATGCAGTAAACATTTTAATTGGACTTCACAAGATATTATTGCATACCTAAAGAAAGTAACAATAACTGGAAAAATAATAGTCTGTAATTTAACCATCTCCAAATCAATATCATCATATTTGTTTAGATTCCTTGTCAAAGCCAAGATAGAAGTGACTGTAAATAGTTTCTTCTTGTTATAGTTATGTTGTTTCTTCTCTTAATTGTATAATTTGGCAAAATATTAAACTTTATTTATTATTCAAAGATATGGTAGTAGACCTACCTTCTCTCTATACTTAAATCTTGCAGCAGAATGTAAACTGTACATGGACAAAAATGATGTCTTTTGTCTCTCCTTTCAATCAGGGTTCTTGTAATGATGTTGGAAATGCCTTAAGGATATAAAGAATACTTTTCAATGCATTTATTCTTTCTTATGGTTGCAGTGACTTCTGATTCATATTGTTACTGAATGCTGATTTCTTGAGTAGGTAAGAAAAATGTCTTGTTGCTGATTTCCTAAAAATGGAAATTGAATGGTGGTAAATTTTTGTAGAAACTTAACTGTATAGACATTTCTTTTTATATGCAGTTAATATTTATTTTGATCAATTTTTTGATAGTTCATATGTAGAATTTCCCCATTTGTCCTTTCTGATTGATAGACACTATTTAAAGACAAATGAATGTTATAACAAATTATTTCAAAGAATGATCACTCAGAAACCATGTTAATAATTTCATATCCCAAAGACATTGGTATTAATCTAATTAAAGAAGTATAGGTATGGCATCAGAATTTATTTACTTTTTCTCTTTGACATAGAGTCACACACTCATGTTGTGTGTGTATGAGTGTGTGTGTGTGTGTTAAGATAGTAGGTTCCTATGTGATATATGGCCTTTAATTTTTCAAACATTCTTAGTGTTAATTATCTCTTTACTGAAAAAAATTACTTTAAGGGACATCAGAATGGTTCAAAAGGTAAAGTTTACATTACACTAAGCCTAAACTATCAGAGTTTAGTCCTCAGCTCTATATGATAGAAGGAGAAACAGACTACTGAGAGTTGTCTTCTGACTCCAAACATGTGCTGTCCTGTGCACAAGCAAACACATACACACTCACTCATACAAACACAGACTCACATACACAAACACTTATATACACAAACACACTCATAGACACAGTCACACACACACACTCACACACACCTTCAAACACATAAACACTGGCACACATAAACACACACCCTCACATTTACACACAAAACACAGAATAAATAAATAAGTGATTAAATAATAAATATAAAAATAAATTCAAGTATATTGGCATTCAAAATAATGCATCAATATTGTGCAGTTAACAAGTATGTAACAACACACATCATTTTCTCATTCTTTTAATTAGTTTTCTTAATGTAATTTAACTAGCAGAGGTAATATATGACATTCTAGTCATTTAGCATGGATGCATTTAAAGAGGCTTGGATTGGAAGTATTAGAATACATTGACTGGAGCAAAGGAATATGATGGAAAGCTTTGAGGGGATAGGGCCCAGCTCAGCGGCCCAGAGCTCTGCCTGTGCTTGTGAGACTCAATCTCCATCACTTCCCTGTTTCTTTTCAAAACCCTTCATGGTATCTTCTTATCCCTGAGATCAGGAATGGGGCAGGACATATTCAGGTTCTCATGTTGTTCTGAGCATGTCTTTAGAAATCTCTGAGAGTATGACTTTGTGCCTCAGAACAATATGTTGCTTGAACTATGATGTCATTGGCATATATTCACACCCTTACCGGCAACAGCGTGACACTTCATTTTTTTCTGCAAATCATTAACGTACCTTGGCCTGACTGAGATGACCTTATTTTTCCATCCAGAAAAATAAAATTCTACAGCTAATTTACTGATGTGTTAATTACCAATTCCAGCAAAAAAGCTAAGGGACACTGGCTTCTAAAAATGTTCTTATCCTGAAAATGTATTTATATTTGTGACAATGCTGAAGTATAAAATGCTGTTAGTCTTTAGGATTGTTGCTAAAAGGGACAAGAAATATGCTGATAATTATTTTGTTATTAGCCAAGTATGCTTGTATATAAAATGCTATAATGTTATATTTATTTATGTTATAATATTTACATAATTTTAGTATTTGAACACAATAAAAAACTTAAAGATTTATGCATTGAATCAAAAATTTCATTAGCTTTGTCTCCATCTGCCACTATCTGCTCATCTTCTTCTTTTTTCTTAAAATTTTCTTAGCCTCTTGGCTTGCCGGCTCCTGAGCATCCTGCAGTGTTTTGTCCTCAGCTGTTCCTAAGGCTTTCCCATTTAGTTTCCTCTCTTTGCTCTACACATAGACAAGTACGATTCATCCTTCAAAGCTTACTTTACCCTCCCTCTGTGAAATCCATCCTGATTTCCCCACTGGCTCTGATGTCTCATTTTGTGGCATGCTCAAGGATCTCATAATTGTGTGCCTCAGCCAGGGCCCTGGATTTGTGCTCTGAGCTACAGTTGATGATTTACTTGGCTGATGTGTTTTCTGGCTCCTGGGCTCAGTTGAGAGCAGGGGCTTTGACTACCCAGTGCATTCTCTGTGGGGGACATGGTAAATCACAATGCTTTCTGTTTGATCTGTTAACCTAAACTCTTTTTTCATTATTATCACTCTCACTGTTTTATTTCTAGCTTGCTGGCTGTTCCCTAATGCCCACTCATTCAATTTCTGTTTACTTCATATAGATTTCTATCATAGTTATTTCCCATCATCATTTTTTTCCAGACAGGAGTCATCTTATTGTATTTATCTCCTTCATTCTTATTAACTTACCTGGATTTACTGTTTCTTCCTGAGCATAATCCAGAGATGCACAGTTGTTAAAATATTTTAATATTTCCTCTCTGCATTCTGTACATGAAAAAAACTGACTCTCGATTGATTACACTACTTTGTTTTGTTTTCTTTTTCTGTTATTGCGAGCTGCTTGAGAAAATATATGGTCTACTGAATAACCTCAATTCACTCAAATTTAATGGCAACAAAGTAAATTCATTATCTCCCTTAAACCACTCTACTTAATATTATTTCTTAACAGTTAACAACAGCAATAAAAGAATAGACAGTATAATGAATATGACATCCACTAAACACACATCAACATAGGAGAATAAAACCTAATAGGGAAGACACCAGTAAGTCAATGTCTGAGTGTTCCTATTTTAAGAGTTATCATGCTTACACTCTATCCTCTTATTTGTGTTTCCAAATAAATATAAATGGTTTTGCTGAGTTTGGGTGAAATGGCTGGTTATGGCGAGACCATGAGATGAACTAACTATGCGATCAAGCTTAGCTGCTAGACAGCATGACAATTAACTCTGGTCAGCAGAGGCCCAGGATGCACTCTGACCAGAGGGCATCACTAGTGACTTCAACGATTGAAAAGGGTTGGAGAAGGGACCCTGATGTTAGATGGAGTCATCACTGGGGATGGATAGCTTCTATGTTCTGTAGAAATACATGGTACATTTGGTTCTGCTTATGTGGGGCTTTGGGGGGCTTTTCTGAGCTGAGTATTATTAAAGTCATAGATATGGCTGAATTAGCCTGTGATCTGTATCAAATTTGCAAGAGTGACCATTTTCCTCTCTAGAGGATACACTTTGGTGTATCATTAAAGGCTTTTCTTGGAAGATAATTACCTAGGGCTCCAGATCATGTAAAACATCTTAGGAGTGGGTAGGCTGTGCTGTTAGGTTCTATTCAGATATAGCTCTAAGGTAGGCTGATCTGTCCCAAGAACTATGTGCTTTTCATTGGAGGCTCTGAAGTGTTTCCTTTGTTTCTGTCTGACTCTAAGGTAATCTAGTGTTTCTTGTATTTCCTTTGAAGTGAGACAGAAATGAGCTTCCTGATATGTATCTAGATTGTGAGGCAATCAGCCGATTGACTACAGATCTCTTGGTCTGTAACAACTCAAGTCCCCTGGGAACTTTCTGTGTAAGGTTGTACCAACCTGAGGAGAGAAGCATGGTTAAAAGCAAGTCAATTTCTCTTATCCCCTTAATAAGGTTTGTATTCTGTTTGGCTGACCATGTTGTTTGCTCAGGCTTCTTGGAGGCTTCATGAGGTGGTTTTATCTGTGGATAGTTACTGATGGGATTTTCTGTAAGGGGGTTTTAAGCCTAAAAGCTTCTGTTATGACATCTGGATGCTCTCATCATGATGCTCCCTGGATAGAAAATGCTCTTGTAGACATATATCCTGAAATGTGTCACTTTGAGGACTTAGTTATTGAGAAAATAAGAAAACAGCTGTGAAATTGGCTGTTCATGATTTCTAATTCCTCATGAATTTTTGTCACACTCCAGACCAAGAGTAGGTGGACAACACAAGATAAACTTTACAGTTCTCTCTCTCTCTCTCTGTCTCTCTCTCTCTCTCTCTCTCTCTCTCTCTCTCTCTCTTTCTCTGTGTGTGTGTGTGTGTGTACTTTTTGTTCCATTTTGTTTTGTTTTGCTTTTTGTTTTATTGATCTTTGGATCATTTGTTTTGATTTTTGTAGAGAGATGGGGAGAATATGGGAGGAGTTAGTGAGCAGGAAAACATGATCAAAATATATCACATAATATATATATATATATATATATATATACACATCCTATATACATACACATACATATATCCTAGGTAAGGGACTGGAGAGATGACTCAGCAATTGAGAGCATTGGGTAGAAGAAAAAAACAATACTCAATTCTTGTAATTACTTTCTTCACATTTTTCTAGTCAATCCTCTGAACTAACATACCAATTCTTTTAAGGTTCAGCTCATGGTCTATATAGAAGCTTTGGTAACCCATTGGTCTTCAGAGCTTTCTCCTTAGAGCTTTAAGTTTTAGAGATGGATAGAAATTTAGAGATTAGGCCATTTCTTAGCCACCACACAGGGCAATCATTTGTTCTTATTACTACTTTGTGATAACTAGAGAACAATTCTTACCTCTATAACAGATGCAGCAAGAGCAGATGGTTTGGCAAGTGGACGGTGAGCTAATTGTGGGCTTCCAGCAGCCCCTTGGCCAAGGACAGTTGTACAAATCACAACAGGCAATGCACATCTTGTTCTGATTTCATCTTGACTTTATTTCATTTCTCCCTGCCAACTAATATATATGCACATATAATATACATAATATTATGATAATTTCTGAAGGGCTCAGAAACAGTTACATACTTCCTTAGTTGACCTCAGAATCAACAATAGGCCATCAATACATGAGGAATAGTTACTCAGAATTACCAAAGGCAACAAAATCATACAATAATATAAAAGTGAAATATAATTTGAGAAATGACTAATATCTGAACCAGATGTAAATATAGGGGGGTTAACTTCATGATTCCAGTGAGAAGAGTATTTTTTCCCACAAGGTGATTCCAGAAATGTTACAAGGCAAAGTAAAAAGGAGTAATAAAGTTTAGAGAGAACAACAGACAAGGACAAGTTAAATATTTCTGGCTTGTAAGATAGGGGAGATGCCAGTTATGATAACTAAGGGAGAGAGGATGCTCACTGTAATAGCAGAAAGTCTGGAATGTCATATCTACATATTGAGACTTACAATGGAGAATAAGAGAATATGAGTGGTGAATCTGACACAAGCACTGAGCAGGTGCATGAGCATTTTTATATAGAGAGGTTTACACAAATTTGGAAGCTTCTGACCATGTCATTTTATTAATTTAATTGATTTGGGTAAATAAATATTATATATATGAAATTACCTTATTTATAAGTATCCTCTTTAATTTTTAATTTAAGTGATTTAATTTTTTAAATGATGTTTTTTTTTTCTAAGTTTAGGAGTTTGCTCTCAGAAACACTATGATTGAATACAGCTTCTAGCATTAATCCAGGCTATCAAAAACTAAGTAAGAAATGTTTCTTATACACGATCTTAGCCCATTTTGTGAGAAACATCATATAACACAATTCTTCAGCACAATGAAGAACTACTTTAGAAATTAGTCGAATTTTATGTATGGGGAGGGGATGAGGAAGGGAGCTAAGCTGGAATACAAAGTGAATATATTGTAATTAATAGAAAATAGATAGTAAAGAAGGAAAACAGAATTGTATATCACAAAGAAATATTAATGAATGATATTATTAAGTAATACATAGTTGGAGATGTGAAAAATATAAAGAATGACTTTCCAGTAGCTAATAAATTTGGCTGAGAAACATGGGTCTTTATGCTAAAAATTATCAATGTCTTAAATAAACAAAGAAACAGGTTGTATTCATAAATTGGAAGGCAACATATTAAATACAGCTATTCACCAAGATTTATTTGTAGATTTAATGCAAATCATTATGAAAATTTCCATAGTGCTCTATAATGTGATATATAGACTTATACTGAAATCCTCAGGCCATAGGATAGTTAAAAGCAATACCAAAAAAGAAGAGTAACTCTTGGGAATTACAGGCTTATTACTATATCACCACACAATCAGGAGGGTGTGAAATTGCAGGAGACAAGGCCACACAGATCAATGCAATAGAATAGAAGACACAAGAATAGGTCTATACAAATCTTCAGCTGGTTTTTGGCAAAGGGACAAAAACAATTCAGTAATGAAAAGGAAACCTGTTGAAGAAACAGAACAAGAACATTTAGATGTCTTTAAAAAAGAGAAAGGGTCTTAGTTCACACCTTACTTTTTAAAAAAGCTTGAAATGATCCAGGTTTAAATAAAAGAAAAAACAAAGGAAGAAAAGGAAGAAATAGAAGGAGGAGAGGAGGAATGGAAGAAAGGAGGAGGGAAAGAAAAAGAAAGAGGGAGAAAGAAAGAGAGAGGAGAAAACTGTAGAGGACAAAATATCCAGAGCCTAGGACATATCTGTCATTAAAACAAATAATAAGCACAATTGTTCATTTGTTTTTTTATGTTTGAGACACAGTTTGCTTTTTAGTCTTTGCCTGGAACTGCTAGCTCATTACAATCTTTCCAACTCATCATGCAATCTTTATAAAAAGAGAAAATGACAAGATTTCATAAAATTTAGAGCAATAAAAATTTTGCTCTAGGGGATGATTTCTATACATTTTTAAAGCTGCTTAGTAGTAAGCTGCTAAGATTTCTCTATTTGTGAAGTTATTAAAAGTATTTTCTAAATTAAAAATCATCTTTAAGATTTTTTCAATGATGATTTAATAATTTAATTTAATAAATATGTTGTGATCTATAAGATGATTTGAGTCAGCTGTTGAGAAAAAGGATTTTTACAGGCTTCATTACTATTTTGGGACAGAAATTATTATTCATTTCCCATATCTAACAGGTGTTTTGGACAATGACTTCTACAGTGCTGTACATATACAGTTTTGGAATAAAATGGAATCACATATGTATTTGATTATTTCAATTGATCTTAAGAATCTTCTGAGATCTATGTAACTCAGTCCCTGACAACTCTGTAGCCAGCTTTAGGACTCCTATTTCTTTTTAAATTAAATTTTATTTTTATTAATTACAGTTTATTCACTTTGTATCCCAGCTGTAGCCCAGTCCTTCATTCTCTGCAAGTCCCACCTTCCCTCCCTCATCTCCTCCCACGCACCTCTCCAAGTCCACTGTTAGAAAATGTCCACCTCCCCTCCAATCTGACCCTAGCTTATCAGGTCTCATCAGGACTGGCTGCATTGTCTACCTCTGTGGCCTGGTATGACTGCTCCACCCTCAGGGGGAGGTGATCAAAGAGTCAGACACTGAGTTCATGACAGAGACAGTCCCTGTTCCCCTTACTAGGCTACCTACTTGGATACTGAGCTGTCATCAGCTACATCCCAGCAGGGGTTCTAGGTTATATCCATACATGGTCCTTGGTTAGAGTATTAGTCTCAAAAAAGACCCTGTGCTCAGATTTTTTGGTTCTGTTGTTCTCCTTGTGGCACTCCTGTCCTCTCCAGGTCTTACTACTGTTATACCAGGATCACGAGACCCTCAGAGACCACAAGGAGATGACTCGATGCAAGAGCAAGAGAGCTTTATTGCAAGAGCAATAGCACTTGGGACCCAATTATCACTGACATAGCAATAGAGAAGTGGGACCCTGAGCCCTGGGTGAGCAGGGTTTTTAAAGCGAAAAACCATAAGCAGGGGGTTTTCATAACAGCAAACAGAGTGGGAGGGGGTCATGCCTTGGTGTTACAGGATTGGGTAAAAGTCATAGGAGCTAGGTGACTCTCTCTGAGGCACATAATCTCATACCATTCTTCTAAACTATATCTAAAACACTGGGGAGAATTTTCCCAACTGATCATTGATTGTTGCCAGGGAAATTGTCTCTAGTTTTTAATCAACTATTTATTCTTTGATATTTCCTGGAGGCTGTTGCTAGGAGAGTTAATTTTTTTTTTTTGCCAAGTACACATTCTGTGATATTTCCTGGTACCTGAGTTCAGCTCCTGGTCAAGATGGCTTCTCATTTTAAAATGGAGTCACCCAGGCTAACTTAAACTCTTCACTCTCTCCCCTTTCTTTCATAAGATTCCCTGCACTCTGCCCAAAGTTTGGTTATGAGTCTCAGCATCTACTTTGATACAATGCTGAACTCCTATTTCTAAGAGGTGATATTCTCAGTGGACAGTTCACAATATCTGTCTCTGATTACTAACAGCCCAGGTCACTAACCATAAATTTATCAAACTAAAAAGAATAAAGGACCCAGAAGAAACACTGTTAGGAAGTTTCTAGACCCAAGTGTTGATGCAGAAAACTAGTTTTACTGACACAACTACCAAGTTTAATAAGTTATTACTTCATAATGCTCTTGCTTAGCTTTAAAATGGTGCAAACTTTCTCATTCAGTTTTATGGCCCTTTGGGATGTTTGGTTAATATAGAAGAATGTTGTTTTTATTAAAAGGGAACAAAAATTGAGACTATGTTTTCTTGTACTGCTTTTTATTTGTTTATTTATTTATTGTAAGGGAAAGTACTGAATGTTCCCACACTGATAACCTCTTTTAAAGACTGGTACTGTTCCTCACATGCTATTAACCTCTCCCCCTCCCTTTTTAAGTGATGTGGTTGCAAAATATTTATACTGTGATAATTTTGTTTTTAAATAGCTTTCTGAAAGGAAAAGTGAAAACAAAAATAAATATGTTTGAGACTCAAGACATGCAAAAAATACAATTTTCAAAGATCATTAAAGCCTTGGATCTTGGCTGTATTTAGACAGTTAGCCTAGGAATGACAACCTATAGCACCTTTTAAACTATTAGAAAAAAAATTATTTTTGCTTTAATTAGGAATCCCAAATTTTTATTAAATTAAAAAATCAAGGAAATTGGCAAATAAATGACTTTTTTCTTTTTCTCAGATAATTTAGAATTGTTTTAATATTAGAAATCATGAAAGTCATCAATACCGAAGAAGCAAATTGATTTCCAAAGAGGCTAATTTCAGTTTCAGTTACTGAGGAGCTAAAAATATATTTTCAAAGTCATAATATACAGCACTTATGATATACAACACTTTCAATGCTAACAGCATAAACAATGTAGTCAAAAAATGAACCATTTCTCAATTCTAGAGGGCATTCAGATTTCCTTTCTGCCATCAGCAGTTTCTCTTGCTTGTAAACCTCCACGCAGGAAAGACAAGGGATTGGACAGGGAAGAAAGCTCAAGTCAAAGGCAAATATAAGAGGACATGCTCCAACATGAGATCTCCGACCTGGTGAACATCTTATGCCTCCCTTTATAAGCACCATGCCAGCTGTACTTCACAGTGACCTTGGTGACAGTAAGTCACAGTGTGCCTCAGTCTTCTACTAGAGCACCAGTTTGTTAATAGCTTGAAATTGGCAGGCAACCTAAGGTCCATGTGTTGCTAGTGTTGCTATAATGGTTTGTTCACAAAAGGCCGGTGTTGAAGCATTCAGAAAGAGACCACTTATAAAGGCCAGCAGTGAGAGTATGCTGGCTTGGGAAAGAAGCCTCAATTTTATTTATTTGGTAATTTGGTGCTCTGTGAAGTAAAAAATAAAATGAACTTTTCTTTTTAATCTTGGTTAAAATATTGACTACACATCTGTACTTCTCTGATAACCACTTGTGAATTCACAGAGGGAAAAGGGAGCTCATCATTTTGGTTTTTAGCAACATCAGCAAACATGCTACCTATGACAAATGTATTACTACAATGCCAAAGGCACTCTTCTTCCTAGTTTTTGTGTAGAGAATATGCTGAAATCTTCTTGAGAAAATATCTAGCCTCAAGTAAATATTAAGAGCTTTTGTTATTGGTAATTCTCAATTTGATGAAATGGGAACAAATAAATTAAATGTGATAATTAATTACAAAACTGACCACAGAATTAACTACCACAGTTTATTACTTTTCACTTTAACTTCTGTGTAATTTAATATAAGTGAAATAATAATTTGCAGTATTTAATTCTATAAAGAACTAAAAAAATTAAATATTTTGAAAATAAATTTCACAATGTATACATTACAAGTTATAGTATTACTAAATGGTTTATATTTTAATATTGCTTTGTGAAACATTTTAGTAAAGAAATTATTTCTAGATTTTTATTTAGAATTTTTGCATCCATATTCATCAGGAAGAGTGGCCTTTAATACTGTTGTTTTGTTGGGACTTTGGTTTGGGTTACATGGTAATACTGGATTTGTTTAAAATAATTTCATACTCTAATTTGATTTTGTTGTAGTTTCAATGAGCTTAAAGTGAGCCATCCTAAAATTTACAGACCCAAAGAAACTAAGTAACAGTAGAAATCAAAAGAAGATACTTTAATCTCACTCAGAAGGCATCTGAAGTAGACAGAAGGAGGGAACTGAGTGGGAGAGAGAGTTGGAGAGAAACAACTGGGGTAATAGGTGTGGAGAGGGAACAGAAAGGGCTGGGGGAGATTACAAAAACTGATGTGGGAGCATCTCTGGGATGGGGGAGGTTCCTGTGGGACTATGGTGGTAACCCTAACTAAGACATCTAGCAACAGGGAATATGAAGCCTAAAATCACCACCTGCTGTAGCCAGGCAGGACTTCTAGTGGAGGGAGGGGAACACCAACCCACCCACAAAACCTTCAATAAATCTGGCCAGTGACTGGCCCAACTTGAGTCCATGCTGTGACCACCCCTGACACTATTATTAATAATCTCCTAGATGCAAACAGGTGGCTAGCATAACAATCATCTAAGTGGCTTCACCCAGCAGCTGATGAAAACAGATGCAGAGACCCATGGCCAAACATTAGATGAAGCTCAAGAAATCTTATGGAAGAGGGGGAAAAGCCAGAGAGTTCAAGGATACCACAAGGAAGACCCTAGGGAAGATGCTCAATCCTCATTCAGAGTGACAAACAAGATAGATATCTGAAGCAGGAGAAGACAGGGAACAGGACAGGCGCCTACCGCAGACAGCCTCTGATTGACTCTACTGACATAGGTATAGAAGCAGAGGCTGAGACTCATATCCAAACTTTGGCCAGAGTGCCAGAATCCTTATGGAAGAAGAAGATAGAAAGACCGGGAGGGGACAGGAACTCCACAAGGAGAACATGAGAGCCAAAATACCTGGGCCCAGGGAACCCTGCATAGACCAATACTCCAACCTAGGACCATGCATGGAGAGGACCTAGACCACCCGTTCAGAGGAAGCACATTAGCTGCTCAGTTTCCAAGTAGGTTCCCTAGTAAAGGGTACAGGGGCTGTCTTTAATATAAACTCGATGGAAACAGGTGCAGAAATTCACAACCAAACAATAGGCAGAGCTCAGGGCGTTCTATGTAAGTGTGAGAGGAAGGACTGAGGGAGCTGGAAGGGTCAAGGACACAAGAAGACATACAGAATAAACTAATTTTGGCCCATGGGGGCTTATAGAGACAGAACCACCAACTAAAGTGCTTGTAAGGGTTGGACTTAGACCCCCTACACATATATAACAGATGTGCAGTTTGGGCATCATGTGGGTCCCCTAACAAGAGGGGGAAAGTCTGTCTCTGACTCTGTTGGTTGCCTTTGGTTCCCTTTTCTTTCGTTGGGCTGCCTTGTCTGGCCTCAGTGTGAGAGGATGCACTTAGTTATGCTGCAACTTGAGGTGCCATAATGGGTTGGTACACTTTAGGGGCCTCCCATTCCCTGAGAATGGGAGGAGGGAGTCATGAGGATGGGATTGCTAGAGAGGTTATGGAGAAAAGAGCATCCTCCTCCATTGCAGAAGCAGAAAGACACACATGGTATTTACTCACTTATAAGTGGCTATTAGCCATATAATATGGGATAAACGTACTAAAATCTGTAGTCCTAAAGAAGCTAAACAACAAGGAGGACATTAGTGAAGATGCTTAATCCTCATTCAAAAGGACAAACAGAATAGACATCAGAAGTAGGAGTAGATAGGGAACAGTGGATTGGGGACAGTCCAGATTCAATATACTTTTACCATTTAATTTGGTTTTTTTTTAATAAGTAATGTCTCAGGTAGAATACATATTTTCTTGACTTCCAAACTAGTTGGATAAGGGGAAGCTATGATAAATCTTCTGGGAATGTATATGCTAAAATAACTTCTATTCATTTTTATTTACATATATCATTTTATCTTATGTGATAGCTTTATACAATGTACAGAATAGAATTCCAAGAATGGCTCTCACAATTTATAGTTTGTAGACATTTGTACATAGATGATATTGTTGCCTAGGCCCTTTGAAATGTATTTTATATTTTTCTGTTGCTAAGGTATGTAAAGTTTACAAAGAGAATAATCCAGATTCGGACTTTTTAATAAGAACATCCTGTGATAGAATGCAAGTGGTTCCAAGAAGCAGATTTTGTGAAATTTCAGCCAAGTGTGGAACTCAAAGGAAAACCTATGGCATTTCCCATAACTGTGGCTGCTGTGTTATGGGGGAAAGAAGAACAACTTCTGCCAATAAAGAAAAATGTTATCACATTACAGTGTAAAGTAGTGGAGTAGGAGTTGGAGAATGGAAAGAAAATGTGGGCATGACCAATGTGCCACCAGTCCACCAATAACCCCTCCTTAAGACTGGTAGCCGTCATCTGCCAACTTGCCTGGCTTTTAATGAGAACAATGGGGACTGAAGGTCAGTTTCTGTTTGTGCAACATGGGCGCTACTGACTTGACTATCTTTCATTCCAGCCCTGTCTTGGCATGGGTTTTAAAGAAACTTGTTTGATACATATGTTTTATAAAAATAATTTCTACCAGAGCAAATAAACTCAAGAAAAGTAAGCATTGTCAACATTCGAAGGCTACTTAAGTACCAGTTGAAAAGGGTAGCATGGCCTTTTGTTTGCTGAATGTTATTTATAAGTAGAATATTTCTCTTTGAAGCTTGTTTTGACTTAGTCATTTATATCTATAGATTGAGTATCTCATATCCCTTTGAGCAAGAAGTGTTTAGATATTAACACCTTAATTTTGGAATATTTGTATACACATAATAGGGATGTTGAGGGACTAGAATCTAAGTACAGTATTCACTTTGTTTCATATACACCTTATGCACATTACTTCATAAGATATCATGCTCTGGAACTTTCCATTTGTAGCATCAGTCAGACTTTGGAGAATTTCAATTTCAGACTTGAATTAGCGATGCTAAGTTTGTATGATAACAATTCACCCTCAGTGATGTATTTATGTCAGCCCTGTCCTGAGCCCACAGACTAATATCCAATGGATGCAAAGACAATGAAAAAAATCACTATTCTGGAACAATAAATAAACAATAAATCTGAAATAGAAAGTGGTTTTCTTAGTGGTATCATCCTGTGGCAAGACTGTAGCAAAATGGGAATACCCATGGCCACGAAATGAGAAGTTCTGTTTTCTACATGAGCAATTTGAAATAAATCATCCCATCCTCTCAGTCCTAGAGTCATCACTGTGAAGCAACAGTAATTCTTAACTCATGTAATTAAGTAGTATGTTGTGTGTGACATATCTCTCCCCTTTGATGTACCACAAGTATTCAGAATAGCAGCTCAGTTCAGTTCTAAATGTTCATGATTTTCCAGAACCCTTCATTTAATTTCTACTGTAATTCAAACCTGAGAATTTATACCAAAGTTAATGTGAAAACATTTCTTCCCCCAAGGTATGTGCAGTTTCAATAATGTCTTTTTTTACCATAGGGGTTTAGAAAGCCCTGGAAATATATATTTTATATACAATCCACTGAATGCCTGGAGAAGTAATTTTATAAATGTTACTGATCTGAATAAAAATGATAGCAAACAATATGTGTCAAATGTTGTTATAAATGTATTACCTGGATTAATTTGTTTAATCCATACTATAACCTAACAGAAAAAGAGCTGTTATTTTTCTGTGCCCCAGGCAAAGCAAGAAAGACAGTAGAATCTGCTGTTTCAGAAAAGTTGCTAAAGAAATAAGCAGTCTGATTTTGTGCAGCTGTTCTTTGTATTGAAAGCATTAATTTAAGAATGTAGGGATCACTCCAAGTTTGGGATGTGTAATCCCACAGAACTGTCCAGGCGGCTGGTTGTTCAAAGATGTGCACAGAAGCTAGAGCTCTAAGCTTTCACAGCTAAGGAAAAGGAAGGGCCAGCCTAATCCAATCACAATACTGCTAATCAAAACAAAATTTTGGCAAATCACTGGGGATTGTAAATGATAAAAAATTCTTCCTTTCAATTTTTGCGCTCTTGATTTTGTGTTTTCACCAAATCAAGGAGCTTCATTTTTTATTCATTAATAAAGGATACAGCCTTTTTTTCCAAAATCTATCAGAGAGTTTTAAGTGTTAAGGATCTCATTCTAAGATGACAAAGAAAGAGACAGCATAAATTCAGACTTGTGTTAGATACATTCCAAGGATTTGGTGACATTTTCACCTTGGAAATGGCTGTGGTCCTTGTCTCTAAACCTACAACTATAAATATGTTTAAACTATAAGAAATGTCAATTATTATTAAATTATCTTCAAGAAATGATCAGTATGGTTATAATAAGATATGATATTTTGGAACTGATAAAAGGAGTACTTCAAATTAAAATGGCATTTGGCAGAATAAAAATGAATTTACAATTAGAAAATTTTAGAAAGTTTGCATATACTAGGTTTTTCCACTATGGTAATGAATACCTTTAAACAAAGATGATCACATAATATCTTTACTCAGTAAGCAGAAAACAGTGAGTTCTGGAGCTCACTGTTCTCCTTCCTAGACACTGCAATATCCATCATAATCTATTCCAGGCATGTGCAGATTTGGTCTCCTAGGTGATTCTATATTTTTTCAAACTGATTACGAAATTAACCCTCATACTTATAGTCGAGGGTTATAGTTACACATAAAGTGACTTTATTTAGCTATATGAATTATTTTGATACCTAATTAATTTTATGTAAATGCTATTAACAAAAGATGAGAAAAAGATGCCAAAAATGAGTAAAGAGGATGTTGTTTGTTTGTTTCAGAAGCAACAAGTTCAAGTTTAAAGAATATACAGCAGAACAGGAAAACAAAACAAAAGCAGACTTTCAGACATTCCCTAATATTCAAGGACTGTACACTCCATCCTAAGTCAGTGGTTCTCAAACATAAGAGTATTGGAATCACGTGAAGAGTATGCTAACCCCCAGCACTGGAACCCTACTTTTTAATGTCTGCACGATAAGCAAATTCCTTGGAATTACTAAGGCTGTTTCTCTAGAGCACAGTCTGGAAACCTCTACTCAAAAGAGCAACCTTTGAAGAATAGTCAGCAGGGAAAAGACAGCTTCATTGTGCTGTCAAGTTCATTGTGGATTCAAGAGGTGGTTGTGTAAAGGATCTCAAGAACTGTCTCCTGCTGTATGGCACAGCAATGAAGACAGAAAAGGGCAGCCAGAAGCTTCTGAAAGTTCGTGATTCCTTTCAAGGTTCTGATGTAAATATCTGAGTGGACAATTGTGACATTTTCTGTAGCAACAGCCTCATTCCTGGGAAGAATGGTGTAGGTATGAAATGACCAAGAAGAAATGGTGCTCTAATTTGCACTAAACAACTAGCATTAACTTTATTTAGCTGTTATTAGAGAAAGACTGTTTCTGAAAGAAAGGGACCAGGAGGGGCACCCAACAGCTACCAAGCAAGAGACACACCAAAGCAGCTCAAGAGTGATAGAAAGGGCATGAATAGAGAATGTAGAGATGAGAAGGCCAGGACGGTGGGGAGGAGGGCGAAGCAGGGCTGCCTGGCCTCCTTGGCCTGCGTCCACCGGGCGGTGAGCGGCTGCTAGTCTGGGCGAGGGCGCGGAGGTCCAGACTGCGCTCGGCCTAACTCCAACCGGCCAAGGCTAGTAAGAGAGGCCCCGGACGCCGGCCTGCGACGCCTGGAGGAAGGGCAGAGAGAACCAATGAGACAGGAGGTTCCATACTGCCATACACCCACTCTTCCTCCTCATCCCCTCAGGTCCGCGGCTCAGCTCCACCAGGTGCTCCACCTTGCTGGCTGACATGGCCACCCCACACACAAGTTAAAGGCGGCGATCGACAGCCCCCTTTCAACCCCTTCCCCATCCTCGCCTTCCTGGGGCACGAGATGGGGGGCGAACCCGCCAGTAAGCGAACTGAATGGAGAGAGCACGCATGAGACTCAAATCCAGCCAGGGCTGACCTTGGTAGAGGGGGCAACCATGAAGATTCAGCCACTGGTCCCACAACTTTTTTTTTAATGTATGAAGAGTGGAAGACAGTGGAGAACCAGGGAACCTTGAAAGTAGTGCTTAATAATTTACCTCTCCAATTAATGTAGTGTCTCCAAAGAGGGAAGATAAGTTTATTAACATGAGCACATAGTATTTCAAACTAAGGTCAAATTCTGAATGTAAGAATGCCAACCAAATGTGATGTGTATGAGTTTAACAACATAAATTGAAGGAATAACTGTAAGTTTCGGACAAGCCAAACCCAGGCAAGGGTATGCATGTGACAGCAGGTCCCAGGCTAGGTGAGCAGAGGACATGACATGCAGTAGAGGCTTGAGTTTTGATGATGGATGGAAGAGGCCAAGGCTGATAGGGCATGCCCTTAATCCTATCATTCAGGAGCCAGAGACAAACAGACAGATCTCTGTAAGTGAAGTACGAAGGGGCAGCCCTGGAAGAACAAGAGAGTTTCCGTGGCTGTCTAAACCACAACATGGGGCGAAAGGGTCTAATGTATGGTTTTATGAGGTGAAGGTGTGCAATAATTGTACAGCTGGGTTTCCAGCAGTCACTCTGTATCACCCTGCAGAGCATTTCTTACTCATGAATTGTCACTGCTCACAGCCAAACATTTTTTACCTCCATGTGAAGAAAAGTAAAGAGCTCCATACACTTGTAACAAAGAAGGCTTGAATGACCTACTGTTTGATGTGAGGGTTGTTTTGTTTTTGTTTTTGAATTTGATCCTATTTCTAATACTTATGACCTCATACTTGCTGTGTAGCTGCGGACGACCTTGAATTTATGATTCTAAACTTCTGACCTTCCTTCTTGTGCCTCCTAGCTATGACATGGAAGTATGACAGGCATGTGCCAGAAAGCCCTGTTTGTTAGTGCTACAAATCAAACCTACAGCTTGATCCATGCTAGGCAATCACTCTACCAATTGAGCTATGACAACAGCCCTTAAATATGCTTCTTGAAGCTACTAGTCGGGCTGGTCAAAAATGAAGTAGGCCATATTGTGTTGGAATCCCCCCAAACTAGAGACCAGTTCGACTCTATTATATAATGAATTTGAGGTTGGCCCAAGCTGCATATTGAGACCGACCCTCAAAAAATTTAACTAACAATACTAAGTAAGGATTCTACTTTGTGATCTCATAGCAACTAAATTCATTTTCTTTTAAAGAAACTATGTGACTGTGTAGCTGAGTTTTGAAGGGGACAAAACAGAGCCCCCCCCTTTTTCTAAATCCTCATTTATTTATTGTAAGAAAAAATTGCCTCAACTTACTGTTTAATTTACTGTTCTTACATCAGTATATATTAATTTAATTTTCAGGAGTGGCAGTGCATAGCTGTAGTCAAGGCAGTGAGGAGGCAGAGAGGGGGCTTACTCCAAAACTTCACTATCATGGGCCACGCAGAGAGTGGAAAGGACAGGCTGGAGGAAAGGAGCAAAGGAAACAGGAAACTGCCAAAATCATTCATTAAAGTCCCAAGATCTCAGAATGATACCACAAGGGAAAATATATTCATTTTTATTTTCCTTAACAATTTTTATTCTTGCATTTTTTATTATTTTTATCTGAATTTTGAAATGTTTTTTAAGGAAGAAAAATGAAAATCATTTGCTCAGTTTCTATAGTAACAGAATCTAATCTCTGAATTTCTTCATGAGCGATGATCATGTGGAAAGCAAAGAGGACTCATGGGTCTTACAAAATTCACAAAGTCCTGGACAAATAAGAATGTCATCTTCTGGCATTTCCTCTAAATGAGTTCAAACTGTAGCAAGTCTCTGTTCCAACCATAAGTCTCCTCTTTCCACCTGCTACTTCTATCTGATAGAGTTTAATGATATGACGTATGATTGCACAGCTTTTTAGATCACCTTTTCAAGTTGCAAATAAGCCTTTTGCTCTAAAGGAAAATTGAAGAAGCAAGGATATCTTCACACAGGCTCTAGAAAGCTGAACAATAAATGCATTGGAGAAAAAAAGTCTTTTTGCTTCTTTTCCTTAATTTACTCCTTAGATTCAAAACTTAAGCCACAAGGCTTGAAGTGGATACTCCAGTAGTGATCACTCTGTCAGACTTTCTCTCTCCAAGAATGAAAAAGCGACTACTGGAGGAGAGTATAGAGAACCTGAAGACTTCCTTCTGCCCTCCTGGCTGACAGCTATGAGTTATGAGAAGTTTCAGAGTAGAACAGAGTTACGATAAGAGCTGTCCAAATAACTTATGGCACTGAATCACAACACCATCTTCAGGAGATAATTCATGTCATTAGCGAATACTCAGTAATATGGATTTTTCTCCAAAACACATATTTAACAGGCAACACCACTGAATGATGAATTTAATGGCAGAGTGAATTATTTAATAGAATTGAACTGTACTCCAGCATGGAATGAAAGCCGATTCAAATGTATGCAGAGATTTAAAGTCATTTAAATTAAATACTAGATGTGAGTAGCAAATAATTATCAGCCCACAATGTTAAAATGCCAGCCAAACCAAAGATTAAAAGAAATGAAGAATAACACTATTAGGATTTGTACATACTTAGCATTGCCTTGTCCTCATTATAGGTGTAAATTAAACTTTAAATATATACAATAGATATTTACTCTACCATAATACATTAATATCCCTTCTCCAAAAGTAATTACTTGAGTAAATGAAAGATTAATTTATGAGTTAAGACTGTCTTCAAGTGTGAGCTGCCATCATCTCATCAATAATTAATTAATTAAGACAAATGATGTAACACACACTGGTAAAATGTCAATAGTTATTCCATTTAAATATTGTACAATTCGACTTCAAAGTCCTTAGGGGGGCTAAAGGACTTGACATGCCTCTGGGAGAAGAAATAGGTGATTGCCATTTGTCATTGGCCTTGACCTTGTGATCACTGTTACATTTTGTCCTAGTAGAGCTCTAACTCTCATCAGTTGCTAAGTGTGTCCAGTCAGTTTATCTTACATGGCTACAGACAATTTTCTGCATTGGGTAATTTAGTGTATTCTCTGCTCTATGTCCATATGAAGTTTTTTCTCTGAAATTTAGGGATTGGTCAGAATGTCCTTGATCCCTTTCCAGTTCAAATAATTTTCCGCTCCACAGATTCTCTCAATAAAAGAGCTAATTGTACTGGCCAAAAGTTTTATATACAGGCATGCATCAAAACAAAGAATAAGTAGCTAGCACAATATTACATGTAGTATTGAAAACACTATGTACCCAATTTATCTCTAAATTGTCCTGTGTACTCATCATTTTCTTCAATTTCTTCTCTATCACCCAAGCTCAGTTCCTCGCAAATTTTCATCTACACTTTTCCAGACATGGGTTTACAGCATATTTTCTAAGAAATTCTTTCTCCACAAGCCATCCTGCCTGTTACTTCATATTGATCATTTGAAGGAAAAGCTCCAATTAAATCATGCCTTTGCTCAAAGTCAACAACTGTCTACACAATGAAATTGATTTCTCTCCATCTTCATGTTCACAGCATGCCTTTGTCTAATGCTAATTCTTTTCAAAATTCTTAATTATGAACAGGAGAACACTGAGGTCCAGCCTGAGTCTGGGCCCCTTCCTGGGTGTCAGAGACTTCCCTTCTCACATCTCATTCTGTGCAGACACAGTGTATTGCCATGGCTTTGCATCCTTCTTTGCTTACTGGTTGTTTGGTATGCACAGTGAGCAGTCGCCAACCTCTCTGTTAATATGACAGCTGCTGCCACCCTAGAGGTTGGCAGATGTACTGGGCCTTGGGTGCAATGCTCAATTACTGCTGCACATTGACACTCAAGAGAGTTCCAAATTTCACTTATAGATGAGGAAATTTCTCTGATGTTTTAACCTGAGGGCTCCCTGATCATGATAACTGATGTTCAAGAAAGAAAAACAGCATACTTCTTATAAAAGCAGAAATAAACAGAGATAAAATTGATTAAAAAATCATAAACCATATACGGATTTAGATATCGTTTTGCCGAATCCCTAATTCATCCTTACATTTAATATGAGCCAGTGTTTGTTTTAATCTAGTTATGTTTAAATTTCTATCATCTGTGGTCAAAATAAGTTGGTATTTTTATAATATTATATAACATAATATATATGTGACATATATCATATGTTTAAAGAAATAATGGGAACATTATACAACAGAGCGAAGAAGACAATGCAGCCAGTCCTGAAGAGACCTGATAAGCTAAGGTTAGATGGAAAAGGAAGAGAACCTCCCCTATCAGTGGACTGGGGGAGGGCATGGGGGGAAAAGAGTTAGGGAGGGAGGGATTGGGAGGGGAGAAGGGAGGAGGCTACAGCTGAGATACAAAGTGAATATATTGTAATAAACTAAAAATAATTTAAAAATAGGAGTAATTATCAATAATTTCTTCCACATATATCGCATTTATATCTTAATTTAAACATATACCTATATATTGACATCATGTTTATATGATTTGTCATGATGTCTACTACTGCAATAGTGCCCACAGTCATGCTTCTTGTGTGCGAGTATGTGTTATGTGTATGTACCTATGCACACAGACTGACAGGAGAGGAGTTTATCAGGTGTCCCATTCTATCTATCATTCTTGGCCTTATTCCATTAACAGAAGACTCTGACTAACCCTGAAGCTAGCCATGAGGCCACCACGTTCCTCTTCACCCTAATGTATTTTCCTTTTCGAGAGCATCGGAGTTACAGGGGCAAGTCCAGCCACACTTAGTGGTTTAGGTGGGTATTCAGGATTTGAACTCAAGCCACAGTGCTTAAATTGCAAGTGATTTTACCTATTGAACAATCATTCCAGCCAACTCCTGCTTTTATTGCCCTCACAAAATGGAAGTTTTATTTGATAAGAATAATTATACATATAACATATGTATTACCTTTGTTAAAATTCTTTAACATTTCCAATTTCCACTCAAATAATTCCAAAATCTGGCATAATTTGACTGTTTCCTAAGTTTCAAAACTCTCCCTCATTTATTCTCCTACAGCCACCGACTTCCAAAAAGAAAATGTTAGCCAAATATCAAGATGTTTAGCTCTCTATCTGCCATAAATATTCATTCCTGTCCCCAGTTTTTGCATGCCTTTCCAATTTCTATAACTCTGGCTGTATGAGTCGGAGCTGTGGGTTACGATTTACCCTCACTAATTTACAGCTATGTTGCTGGTTCTGCAAGGTGATAGGCTAGACTTTTGGGATTGTGGAGAGTTAGTTAGACTGTTGGAGGTCTGGGACCAAATGATGTTGGGCTATTTATATTCACCTTTCTAGCCACCCACTGCTCAGCTGTCTCAGACCTTACATAATTTTATGTATCAGATGAAATGTTTTTAAGTATATTAACTTAACATTCATTAGCTTCTACCAACCCTAAAGTTAAAAATGTCATTATATAACATGTAAACCTAAAGCAGTTTTTCTTGCTTTCCTGTGGACTGCCTAATTGATGCCTACCTAGATATTTGCAATAATGATTCATTTGATACTTTCTTTTGTTCTTTCTTTTTTCTCTGACTGTAAAAGCTTGTTTTATCTCTTTGACATGGGCAATCTGAAGCCATAATCACATTTATTTGGCTCAGGAAAAGTTATCTTCTAGTTCTTCTTAAGGAAAGAGTTGAGGTTTACATTAGCAGCCTTGGCATTTACATGTAGGGCCCTAAAGATGACCTCCTTCAATTTGAGGAGCCACTAAATTAGCACCAAGTACTGACAGGGTCCTTTGTGTCAGACCATCTGGGTTATCTCTATCTGTGGGTATTAGTGAATTCTCTTTAGAGCCTGGACCTGCCTCTGGTGTAGCTGGCAGCTTATGTACTTACTCTAAGCTGGCTGATTTGCTCCTATTTAATTTTAGAGTTTGATTGGAGCAGTCAGATCATCTATTTTCTAGTATTCGATCTTTTTTCATGGCACTCCCCAATATTGAATTCCTTTTCTTAATTTGAATGATGCATCCACTCTCATTTGTGCTGTGTATATATTTCTTGGTATGAGGCTATTTTTCTGGGATGTGGTCAATCTACCAAAAGCCACACGATTAAACAAAACTGACTTGACCTTATCCAAAATACATCAGCTCTCCATATTCCTCAGTTAAGGGTGAAGGATCACAAATCCCTTCTCACTCCATGTTAGAGTGTTGGCTGGCTTGATCTTGTGCTAATCAAATTTAGTCATCTACATTTGATATAAGTTCACAAGTGCAGCAGTGCTTGTCACATACAGAGACATGGTTTTGCTCTGGTCCTCCTCAGCTTCAAACTCTTACAATCTTTCTGTCCCCCTTTGATTAATGGCCTCTGAGATATGTACAGAGGGTATGATATAGATGTACCATTTTTGGATGACCCACTCCTCAGTCTCTTATCTTTGCACTCTAACCAGCTATGAGTTTCTGTGTTAGCCATAAGCCACAGCACAAAGAAATTTTTCTAATGAATTCTGAGAAAATCCTGAAACTACAGGTAAAAGTACAAGAAGTTAAAAAGTAGTCTGATATTATGTCCATCTAGAAAAATAATAGTAGTAGGTTTACCCCTGGAGCCTTTGGTAACCCCTTCACAGGTTCTTGTCCAGATTTTTAAAACCAGGTGTGTTTTTCCTGCTTAAGTCATGCCTTGAGTATTGTCAGAAAGCAGTTGATTGCCTCCATAGCATTTGTACCATATTGCATCCATGGGTGGATCTTGTCCAAGTGGACAGTACTGCAGTTCACAGGGCTCACTTCTGGAAAAGACTGTTAATTAATCCCATCACCTTAGCATTATACATACCACCTTGCAGTACTATAAAGCTATACAGAAGAGAGGAAGCTTCCTAGTCAGTATTGACTTTATTTCTCCATATTATGTGGCAAATATGTATAGCATCTTCAGCAATAGGGCCTTACTATCAAGTTCTGGTGGACAACCAAGAGCAATGGCAATGGTCTGTATTGTTTAAAGGGGGGATCTACTTGACACTACAGACTAACAACTCAAGGGGAAGCCATGGCAACAATTCATGGGTTCACACATGACACCGGGCTATTTATTTGACAACATGTGAATTCTAGGATGAGAATAATTTTCTTACAGTGTAACTACAACTAAACACATATGTAGGATATTTAATTTATATTAATTATATATGCATATATATGTATGTATACAAATCTCATGAAATAACAGTTATCTACATGCCATTATAAAAATTTTTACTGTTTATTATCTCTCCCCAAAAACCTACTTTCCCCTACTTGCCTACCCCTTCCCCCACTTGAACTCTCAAAACATGAACATCTTAAGAGAACATAGAAGCTTCCAATTTTCAGGAAAGAAAAAAGATACTGAAATAGAAAATGAAAAGTTAAGGTTATTAAGGAGTATTTTGGAGGGAAAAATAACACTATTTGGAAACAGCTGGTTTATATTTGATAATTTGGTAATTTAACTTACAAATATTAAAAATATGAGAAAATTTTTGTATTCCCAAAGTTACTTTTGTTTTGTGGTTGATATTTTTTTTCCCTGGGGGTTGATATGTATGCTAAAAAATATGTCCTAAGCAATAAAACTGACAGTCATAAATGGGCAGCGTCTTTACTGAGAATTAAAAATCATCTAAGTAAAGAGTTGAAAAATTGTTATTTTACCAAAAAAATAAAGTGTTTTGACGGTGTCCAAGTGGGTTCCCTAGTAATGGGAACAGGGACTGTCTCTGACACAAACTGATTGGCTTGCTCTTCAATTGTCTCCCTTTCATGGGGGTGCAGCCTTACCAGGCCACAGAGGAAGACAATGCAGTCACTCCTGATGATACCTGATAGGCTAGAATCAGAAGGAAGAGAAGAAGGACATCCCCTATCAGTGGACTGGGGGAGGGGCATGGGAAGAGAAGAGGGAGGGCAGGTGGGATTGGGAGAGGATGTGGGAGGGGGCTATAGCTGGGATACAAAGTGAAAAAACTGTAATTAATAAAAGTTAAAATTAAAATTAAAAAATAAAAAAGGATTGATAAAAAAGATACTAGATTATTTCAGAACAAAAAATAAAGCCAAGGAATCTATGGTTTCTTAATTGCCCATTCTCATGTATTCCTCTCTGTCCTGTGTTCCTCCCTTATACTCATAGGTATTCTTTTTAAACTAATGTATAAGTAGAAAAAATTATTTAACAGGAAACAGTGCTATGGCCTCTTATAAGGTTTCTGGGCTATGCAAATGGATCAATAGGTAACATAGCTGCTGAATAATGGTGAAGACATGAATTTAAGTCCCTACAAACCACTGAGAGGTGTAGTAGCACGGGTCTGTAATAACACTTTGGTGGGGTGAGTGGTGGATAACAGAGACCATTTCTCAAAGTTGAAGGTCATGCCCAACACCTGACACTGTCATCTACCACCGCAAGTTCACCATGGCAGGTGTGCTCTCACGCTCATACACACTCACACAATACACACTCTCACATTGTGATACACACACACACATACACTCACACACAGAAACATTTTCAAACAGCTATAGACACACAAATACACACTCTCACACATTCACACAGATTCTCACAGTCACACACACACACACACATACACCTGATAAGCTGGAATCAGAAGGAAGAGAAGAGGGACACCCCCTATCAGTGGACTGGGGGAGGGGCATGGGAAATGGGAAGAGAAGAGGGAGGGCAGGTGAGATTGGGAGGGGATGTGGGAGGGGACTATAGCTGGGATACACCACACCACACCACACCATAGTAAAAAGGTTATGAGGTCTTCTGAGCCCTGAAATGTGCTAACTTGAGATCATCTTGTAGAATTACAAAATACAGTTTGGTAGGAGAGTTTCTTTTCAACTGCTTCTATTTAGGGAAAGAAGACTTCCCCTATCAGTGGACTAGGGAAGAGGGGTAAGGAAGAAAAAGGGATTGAGGGTAGAACCAGACTGAGGTGAGAGAGGGGACTACAATTGGGATACAAAGCAAATGCATTGTAGATAACAATAGTGATAATGATAAGCAGGAAAAAGAAAATGGGAAAAGCTAGTTCTTTAAAATAACAAGTTTCCCTTTCTTTTTAAAATGCATTTTTTAAAATTACAGTTTTTTCAGTTTATTATTATTAGAGTTTATTTGTATCCCAGCAGTAGCCCCCTTCTTCACCCTTCAGATCCCATCCTCCCTCCCTCATTTCCTCCCGTGCCCCTCCCCTAGTCCACTGCTAGTGGAGGTCCAACTCTCCTTCCCTCTGACCCTAGCCTCTCAGCTCTCATCAGGACTGGCTGCATTGTGCTTCTCTGTGGCCTGGTAAGGCTGCTCCTCCCAAAGGGGGAGGTGATCAAAGGCCTAGCCACTGGCTTCATGTCAAAGACAGTCCCTGCTCCCCTTACTAGGGTACTTAGTTGGATAGAGAGCTGCCATGGGCTACATCTGTGCAGGTGTTCTAGATTATCTCCATGCATGGACCTTGGTTGGACTATCAGTCTCAGAAAAGACCCCTGGGCTCAGATATGTTAGACCTGTTGCTCTCCTTGTGGAGCGCCTGTCCCCTCCAAGTCTTTCTATCTCCCCCTTCTTTCATAAGATCCCCTGCATTCTTCCCAAAGATTGGCTATGAGTCCCAGCAGCTACTTTGATACCATGCTGGGTAGAGTCTTTCAAAGGCCCTCTGTGGTAGGGTCTTCTCCTGTTGCCTGTTTTCTCCCTCTTCTGTCCTGTTTGCCTCTCTGAATGAGGACTGATCATCTTAGCTTCTTTAGGTGTACAGATTTTAGTATGTTTATCCTATATTATATAGTAAATATATACCATCTGTGTCTTTCTGCTTCTGGAATACTTCACTCAAGATGATCTTTTTTAGTTTTCCCGGAAATTTTCATGATTTCCTTGTTTTTAGTTGCTGAGTAGTATTCTATTGTGTAAATGTACCACAATTTCTGTATCCATTCCTCAGTTGAGGGACATCTGGGTTATTTCCAGGTTCTGGCTATTACATATAAAGCTGCTAAGAACATGGTTGAAAAAATGTCCTTGTTGAGTACTTGAGCATACTTTGGATATATCCCTAGGAGTACTATAGCTGGATCTTGAGGAAGCAGTGTTCCTAATTGTTTGAGAAAGCACCAGAAAGGGGAACCCTCTTCCATTGCTGGTAGGAATGTAAACTTGCACAACCACTTTGGAAATCTGTCTGGTGCTTTCTCAGACAAGTTTCCCTTTCTGACGTTTAGTTTTCATTTAGGGGAGCTCTGTACTAGAGAAAAACATTTTGTGCAATTTCTACTAACAGCATAATCTAATTTAACATAATTATTTTATTTATATTTATTTTGAGTCAATGTAATTGTTGACATCTCTTTTTTGCTTTATGGTCTCCTCTTAACCTTTAGCTATGATTTCCTTCTTGTATTAAAGACTACAACTTAGAGATTTTTATCAAACACTCAAACCAACAAATAACAAGATTTTAGTGCTTAATAAACAGGTGATTGTGGTTTGCTTTGTTCTGTGTACATTTAGATTTACACTCCTTAAACTGCTGAATTTGATCAATTTTCTTAGATTTAGCTTAAATAATACATCACCCTGGTTCCAGCATATGTTTCTGTGTGCAACCCTTATGTATATGATGTGTGGGTATATTTATGTGATTAAATTACTCCAAAACATTTGAGGGCTGGAAAGATGGTTCAGTAACTTACAACTGTCTGTAAACTCTAGATCTGATGTTCTCTTCTGGATTCTGTGAACACCAGCATACACTTGCACATATGCACAAACATGCATACATATAAATAAAAATAATAATGCAAGTATTTTTAAAAGGTATTTGAGTCACATTGACTTACAAGTAACACAAGGAAATTATTACCAAATTTTTAATGAAATTTCATTTAAAAAAATAAAATAAAAATAAGAAACAATCATGTAAACTCAGCCTAATATCCTTTAAGTGAATAATGTAACAAAATTTTAGGTCACAATCTCCATATCCTACAACCCAAACAAGCTAAGCTTGGCTACCTATCCCAAAATTAAAGAGATGAGTAATGATGAGGACCAAAGAGGGAATTTTATCAGTGTCCACATTAAAAGGGACAAATTAAAGGGTCCAGTAGCTAATGTCCATCTTCAGAGCACTGACAATGACTTTGAATTTAAAATTTGACAGGGATTATTCATGATTAAGAAGTCCTGATCAAAATAGGATCTCCTTATCAGCTCAGTCACATACAAGATAGTCTAAAAAGCTCATATTAAATTCAGAAACACACAGGTTGTAAACATGTCTTTATGGGTAATTTCACTCAAAGAGGGCTGGGTCACGGTGAAGGTCTTCACTATTCCTGTTGTACTAAGTGACTGCAATTTAAAATCATGACTTATCTTTATGCTGTAAGCATTGAAGGGATGATTAAATAAGTGATTATCTTGGAGTGATTAACATACAAAGTCAATCTGACTCAAAGTAAGGAAGATAAACAGATGGTGACAGTGATTCCACACCTTTTACCTGTTTTGTTTGCCTTGTGAACTCAAGTGAGAAGTCCATGCTATTTTACAAATATAATATCTTAGTGCCTATTATAATAAAACTTAAATATTCAATTAATTAATTTGTTTCATCTTTCTGATAAGAGAAAGAGAGGAAACTTTAGGATCCTTCATATGTGTTGCTCATGTTCACAACATGGCTTCCTTGATAGTCCCTAAAACAAAAGATAATTGGGTTAAAAAATATTCTTCTCAATTCAACAATTTTTCAAGAAAAGAATCATCAAGAAAATTTTTAAATATGTAAAAAGTGAGTAACATAAAATTTATTTTAAAGGCTGTTAAAGGAAAATATAAACACTTTTAGGTGAGAAATGAATGTGTAAGATAAAATAAGATTGGGTTCTAAAATAGAAGATTGGTGAACATAAATCTACAAAAGCTAAAGTATTTCATTCAGAGGTTTGTCAAAGTTAAAACTGATAGAAAATAGCATAAATATGACTACATTATGTATAATTAAAAGTTTTAAAAGTCCTTAAAGCTGGCAGAGAGGTAACCATGCAGCAAGGACAGAGTGGAGGACACCCAGATGGTCCAGGCACCACTGAGATGAGCAAGTGAGCAGTGTAGAAATGGGAGATAAAGAGAAGCAGCACAGTGTGTGCAAAGTGAAGAGAACCAGAACGGGCGACATTAGCACAGTGAGGAACAGTGTGATGTCAGCAGCCTGCACTGCCACCTGAGGCTATGGTGAAGTCCGGGCTCATGCTGCAGCCAAGGAACATGTCTGGGTCTGAGGTCCTGAAGCAGTGTGTCCATGTCTGCCGCCTATGTTAACACCAAAGGCCATGAAGATTCCCCTGATATGGGCTGCCACCTGGGACTATCTTGATATTCCGGGGCTGAGCAGAGAGAGCCCTGACTCTCATTGGCCATGCAGTGGTGTGCACTCCTGAGAGATTCCCCCTACACCCAGCTGCCTGTGTAAGGTAAAGACCTGGCCCCACCTCTCATCTGTGTATCATGGGAGAACTGGCTCCTATGACGTGAGCCAAGGAGAGCTGGTGGGCTGACCAACTAGCTGTCAACCAGGCCGAAATGCAGGCTTTGAATTGGCCCATCCCAGTATCTACCCCATCTATGAACTGCCTGAGTATGCAAAGGTTCCAGTTCTCTTGATCCAAAGCTGAAAAGATCTCCAGGACACAGGGAGACAACAGGATATCTGGGGGGAGTCCCAGTGAGGATTCAGTATTGATAGTGCAGCAGAACCCACAGGCCTTGAACCAGACCACCACTGACTCATTACAATGAACATTTGCCAAAAAAAAAAAAAAAAAAAGCTGTAAGAAGATCCTAAGGAGGATGCTTAAATCTCATTCAGACTAGCAAACAGAATGGACACCAGAAGAGAGGAGACAGGATTGCAGCGTACTATAGAGGGTCATCTGAAAGGTTCCACCCAACAGGGGATCTAAGCAGATGCTGAGACTCAAGACCAAATTTGGGAAGAGTGCAGGGAGTCTTATGGAAGAAGAGGAAGTAGGAATAGAGGGGCATTGAGGGAATAGGGGCACCACAAGGAGACCAACAAAGCTAAAGAATCTGAGCCCAGGGGTTCCAGCAGAGACTGATAGACCAACGAAAGACCATGCATGGAGAAGACCTAGACATCCTGCTCAGATGTGGCCAATTGGCAGCTCCATATCCATGTGGATCTCTGAGTGAGGACAGCAGGGACTGCTTCTGTCATGAGCTCGGTTGCCTTCTCTTTGATCACTTGCCCCTGGTTATGCATCCTTGCCAGGTGACAGAGGAAGAGGATCCAGGCAGTCCTCATGAGACTTGATAAGCTGTGGGCATATGGCTGTGAAGAACTCCCCCTTTCAGTGGACGAGGAGAAGGGAATGGGAGGGGGAAGAGAAAGGGAGGGTGGGAACCACAGGTTGAGGGAGGGGGCTTCAATTAGGATATATAATGAATAAATCATGAAAAATGAAAATTAAAATTTCAAAAATGAAAAGCCGTTTGGGCAAAAGGGTATAGTCAGTGACACACTGTGAAAAACCACAGCTTCCATAACAAGGTTTTTTGTTGTTGTTTGGTTTGGTTTGGGTTTAATTTATTTTTTAGATGGCATTTGCAAGGACAGAAGACAGATATGGAGGGAGAGGGAGGTGAGTGGGATTTGAATGCATAATGTGAAATTCACAAAGAACCAACATAGAGTTTAAAAAGCTAGGGTCAGATAGAAGGGGAGGAGGTTCTACGAGATGAGGGAAAAGACATAGTAGAAGAGGAAGTGCGGGAGTGACTGGGAGGAGACGAGGGAAGGGGCTGCAGTGAAGATACAAAGTGAATAAATTGTAATAAATAAATATATAAATAAAATTGAGTTTAAAAAACCCTAAGGCCAAATTTGAGAACTGGATCCTGAGTCTGTGCGCCAAAATAAGATTTTCTTATAACTATTTTTCTGCCTTTAGTAATAATTATCTCCCACAAAAAAAAATGGCTTAGAGAACAACAATTTTATTTTACCCTTTACTGAAATGTACTAGAGTTTACCAAGATGCTTCCAAAACACACTAAAAAGTATGGCTTAGCAATGTGTGTTTTCCCATTGGGTAGAAGCCTTCATTTGTCACAAAGCCACAGATTTAACAATTAAAAAAAAACTATTATTAAGAATTGTTTACACTTGGAGCATTACTGCTCTAACAAATTACATTACTTTAGTGGACCAGGTCTTTTAGGTAGCATATGTCACAGAGGATAAAATAATTCAGATTTCATCAGTAAAACAAAGATAGCAAGATAAACAAGATTAAAAATATGTAACATTCAAAATTTCAGAATGTTTGAAACTAGAACTGGCTCAGATAACCAGAGAGTATGATATCAAGTGGCATAGCTGATTTATGTCTGCGGCTTATAGATTCTGATCACTCTATGTTGTCTATTGATTCAGTCAATTTAATTGTTATATATTTGACAGATCTCTTTCCTAAGTTCTATTCATTGCTCTAGAAAATAGATTTATGATTTTATCGTCAATACCTTAATAAAATCTGGTTATACAGTGACGCCTTTTTCTGTTTTCTCATTTTATAGGAATATATGGGAGCATTTTTAGTTATAATGTCACAAAGAAGTGTCTAGGATTTTTACATACCTTCCTACCACTAGCCCAGTGCTTTCTCCAAATTCAAACTACATTTTAGCTCCAAAGTATTAACAGGCTAGACTCAAACTCTAATACTGAGAGCCTTAAATATGTGTTTAATATCTGATGAGACCAAGGTTAGCATCACTTTCTATCCAATTATTGAGTCCTTCTAACTTAATACCAAGAATAAGAGAAAATAGACAGGCTGACAGACATACTCCTTATCAAAAGCTGCGTGATGTCCTTCACTAAATCAGAAATCCAGTATCAAGATGGTAGATACAGTCTCTGAACATGAACTTCCAGAAGTATAAGCCAAAAAAAAAAAAAAAGCAAAAACAAAAACAAAAAAGCCTCATTTCTTCAGAACTTGCCTGCTTCTGCTTCAGTATTTTCAGTATTATATTACAATAACACTAAACCACTAAACTGATTAACACAGGCAGCTTTATGAAGATAACAGACAAGTCAGTAAATTATCTCTCAGCTTCAGTGAGTGATAATCACTCATTACAGGGTGTCTGTTTTAGTCTTAAAAAAAAATAAATTAAAAAAAAACCCGAGAGATTTCTCAGAGACAAATACCACAGATGATATGAAGTCTCTGGAAAAGATGATTCCCATTAGTAACTGATCTTTCTTCTCATTTCAAACTATGGCCATTTAAGAAGGTAAGACTAAATGTATATATTTTGGTATGGATCTTTTAGAAAAAGTTTTCAGATTTGTTGAGCTCTCTACTAATTTATTCAAAAGAGCAACATCCAAATATTTTATAAGTGTAGCCATGTTTTAGGAGGCTCAAATACAAATCTATCAATTTTCACAGATACTTGGCCTGGAAGAATATATGTTTATCTCTGTGAATGTGCTGATCCTGCTGCCTCAGCCTCCTCAGTTCACAGGGGTTTTATAGGCTTGTAACAACAGAGGTGGGATGAAGAGCAGAGTCTCTAGGACATACATAAGAAAATGGTTTAAAAGCTATGAATAATCTATTTTAAAGATAATGCTTTTCAAATTTCATAAAACCAAGCATACATATAATATTTTTGCAGTCTTTTCTAATGTTAAGTAACACCCACTGAAGTAATCCCTCATCAATTACATTTCTGATTTTTATCATATTTATGAAGCTTGATCACCTACAAGAATAAATTTCCTAGCATTTTGCAGAACATTGCATATATGACAAAGACTCTTTCCCTACATTTGCTCTTACTAGTCTGGTATCTTTGTTGCTTAATAATAATTTCAAAAATGGAAGTTTTCATCGATCATTATTTTCAGTGGTCCATACTATTGCTAAAATCAGATTTATCCTTTGTTTAGAATAAGACATAAATCCATTATTGTTTTATTAGATTACTAGTGAGTAAAACTGTTAGTAATAAAGTAAGATAGGACATTAAAATATATAAATAAATTAAAAGAATTTATGACCATTAAGCCATCTCTACAGAAGATACTGGAAAGAATTCTTCATCTGAAGAGAAAGACTGAACATGCAACAAGTCACAAGGACAGACAAACAGATAAACAAATGAAATCCAAGAAAATACCATAAAATCAACAAAAGGACAGGAATTAACTCACATTTTTCAACAGTAAATCTAAGTATTACTGGCCCACATTTTCTAATAAAAAAACACATAGTATAAAAATTGGAGTAGAGAATAGGATATATCTTTTTGCTGCTTAAAAGAAACACACTTCACAACCACCTATAGACATTACCTTAAGGAAAAAGAATGAAAAGGGTATTTCAAGCAAATGAAACTAAGAAACAAGCTGGTTTATGTATTCTAATATCAAAATAAACATATATTTTGAAATAATTGCTTTAAATTAATGAAAGCATAAAAACCTAATTAAATATATATATGATATAATCTATTAATATCAGTTAATATTAATATCTGTTAATATTAAAATATTGAAATAAGATATTAGGTTAGTTCTCATAACTGTATATATATCTAAACAAACATAAATAATATTAGTTTTTTTATATTTTGATTTTCAGTTCAAATGTTTTCAAATGGCTAGAAGACAAAAATTCTGCTATAAAATCTGTATGATAAAAAGGAATGTAAAGCCTGGCTAGATCCCAGGGGAGGACATTGCAGCCAGCCCTGAGGAGACAAGATGATCAGATGGAAGGGGAGGAGATCCTCCCCAGTTGATGGACTTGGAGGGGGCGGGGAGGAGATGAGGGAGGGTTGGGGAGGGTGGGAGGGGGCTACACATGGGATGCAAAAAACCTAACCTGTGATTGATATAAAAATAAATAAATTTATAAAAAAAAAAAGGAATGTAAAGTTTAGGAAGACAAGATGGCGGCACCAGGAAGACACTGCTTCTGAGGAGCAGGACATTTTCAGTACAGTGACCAAGAGCCTGAACTCTGGGCCCTAAAACAACAGTGATCATGTTTCGCAGAAACAAATCTCCTGGATATTTTTAAGAAATGTCCTATTGTTAGTTGTCTGCAAGTAATACATACATTCATTTTAAAAAAACTATTGGGAGAAATCAAGCCAAGATGGCTATAAGCACTCACAGGTTCTGAGTTGCAGAGGAGCTGAACCACCTAAGTGGTGAGTGAAAGGATGACTGAAGCCAGGGAAACGACTGTGAGGCTTTCTAAATGAGACAAAAGACTGCACAAGATGATTTGATTTTAGGTCATCCGTGGACTTGCTTGGGGAAGGAGAGAAATGATCGTTTGATCTCCCAGCACTCCCCTTTTTCGGGCCTCCCTCATCATCATCACAGCCAGCTCACCAAGATTCTCAGCACAGAGCTCACTGCCTGGAGACTGCAGTGGCAGAGGCAGAGCTACTGGCCCCTCAGCCAAACCCACCAGTTGCACTTGCCTTGGAGTTTCAGATCCACAGTGCCATCCTCCCAGGGTCCCAGATCTGCAAACGGCCATTCAGACTCCCAGCCCCTGACTGCATGGCCCGCCCAAGCCCTCAGTGTCAGATAATACACTATATAGGCACCAAAGTCCAGCAAATCTACCAAACAAGCTAGGCACACCAGGCACCAGGGCTCCCAGATGAGGAGAGCTCAGTGAAGGGCTCCCAGGACTTCCCAGAAGGCATCTGGAATGGGATCCCAGTCTCCAGCTGCAGTTGGACATCCTAACCTGGTGGCTGCAGCAGCACTGAGCTGGCTGAGTGTGTCAGTCCTCCTGCTTATGAATAAGCAAGGCCAAACCAGAGAGTAGAAAGCCCGGATACCCCAATCTTTGCTGGTGTGACCTGCTTGAGAGTGAGTGCACCCATGAGTGTCTGCAGAGACCCAGATCCAGGGTCCTTCTAAAGTAGAAGCCAAGCACTGGACCCCTCCCTCCCACACACCCACTGTGGGAAACAGAGAGTCTCTTGAGACAACAAAGCCCCTACTCCACAGGTCCAACTGTGGAGTTAAGGCAGATAATTCCAGAAATTGTGCTGTGACTACCACCAGCACCTGCTACATCTACAGTGCATGCACAATTAACCCCTAGAAGCCTGCAAGGCAGAGCCCCTCCTACACACTCAAGGATTCAACATTCTCTATCACTCTGTTCCTCCAGTCAAACTTCCATGCACATTAACACACACACACACACACACACACACATTTGCCCTTTGCACCAATGGACTTTCCTCCTACAGGTACAGCTAAAGCACCAACACACACACTGAGGCCACAGGACCTCTTTCAGTTCCTGAAGAAGTCTCCAGATGTCAGAGAGAGACAGCAGCAGTCTGAACTGCAGAATCCAGGAACAAACAAGGAAGGTTACAGATAAGCCAATGGCCAGGGATCAGTGAAAGAACACATCCAACATAAATCAGGACATCATGGCTTCACCAGCAACCCCCAAAATTGATGAATACACCAATTCATCAGAAGCACAGGAAAATGACTTTAAAGCTATGCTTACCCAATTATGTGAGGCATATAAAGAGGAAACAAACAAATCTCTCAGAGCTATACAAATACAGACAGTTAAAGAGGAAATGGACAAGTCTATTAAAGATTTGGCCAAGCAAGTGGAGGCAAAGAAAGAGGAAATGGACAAAATTCTCAAAGAAACACAGGCAAATGTAGCCGAACAAATAGAGACACAAGTAGAGATACAGTTATTGGCACATAGAGAAGAAATGAACAAAAAAAAAAAATAGAGATCATTGTAGAGAGAAAAGAATCCACATTCAAACAGATGAAGAAATAGGAGCAAGGCATGAAAACAGAATTAGAATCAATAAAGAAAACACAAACTGAGAAAATCCTGTAGCTGGAGAACCTAGAGAAAAGATCAGGAACCACAAAGGTAAGCATCACCAACAGAATACAAGAGATAGAAGAGAGAATCTCTCATGCTGAAGATATACTCACAGAAATTGGTAATTTCCTCAAAGAAAAAGTAAAATCAAAAAAGTCCCAAACACAAAATATCCAAGAAATCAAGGACTCCAGGAAAAGAAGAAATCTAAGAATAATAGGAATTGATGAAAAAGAAGACTCCAGGCTCCAAGGTCCAGAAAATATTTTCAAAAAAATCATAGAAGAATATTTTCCAAACTTAAAGAAAGAGATGTTCATAAGTATACAAGAGGCCTACAGCACACCAAATAGATTAGACCAGAAAAGAAACACATTACATCACATCATAGTCAAAACATTAAATCTACAGAGCAAAGAAAAGATATTAAAAGCAGCAAGGGAAAGAGACCAAATAACATATAAAGGTAGACCTATCAGAATTACACCAGACTTCTCATTAGAAACTATGAAAGCCAAAAGGGCCTGGGCAGGTATCATGCAGACATTAAAAGACCACAGATGCCAACTCAGACTACTATACCCAGAAGTTTTCAATCAACATAGATGGAGAAAACAAAATATTCCATGACAAAACTAAATTTATGCAATATCTGCACAGCAAACCAGCCCTATAGAAGATACTAGAAGGAAAACTCCAATCGTATGAAAACAACTTCAACCAAGAAAACATAGCATACAGATAATATCCCAACAAAAATTAAAAGAACACAAGGAATGAAACACAGTAAGACTACCAACTCCACAATAAAAAAAAAAAAAACAAAAAACAACAACTAAAGTTCATTGGTCACTATTATCTATCAACATCAAAGGACTCAACTCTCCAATAACAAGACACATACTAAAAGAATGGATGCTGAAACAGGATTCAACATTCTGCTACATCCAAGAAGCACACCTCTGCAACAAAGATAAACACTACCTCAGAGTAAAGAGCTAGAAAAATGTTTTTCAAGCAAATGGACCCAGAAAACAAGCTGGGATAGCTATTGCTAATATCTAATAAAATAGTCTATCAGCCAAAATTAGTGAAAAAAGATGAGGAGGGACATTACATTCTCATGAAAGGAAAAATCCACCAAGAGGACATCACAATTCTGAAGGTCTATGCCCCAAATACAAGAGATCCTACATTCATAAATGAAACATTATTAAAACTTAAATCATCCATTGATCCCAGTGCCTCAATAGTGGGAGAATTCAACACCCTACTTTCACCAAGGAACAGATCATCTAGTCAGAAACCAAATAGGGAAATAAAGGCACTTACAGAGGTTCTAAATCAAATGGACTTAATAGATGTCTACAGAAGTTTTCACCCAAATTCAAAACAGTATACCTCCTTTTCAGCACCTCATGGAACCTTCTCCAAAATAAACCATATAGGTGGTCACAAAGCAAGCCTCAACAGATACAAGAAGATTGAAATAATACCCTGTATTCTATCTGACCACGGTGAACTAAAGCTGGACCTCAACAACAATGGAATTAGCAAAAAGCCTACACAAATTCACACAAAAGGAGCAGACAGCTGGAAATATTCAAACTCAAAAGCTGATATCAATTAATTAAAAACAAATAAAACTATTCAAAGACTCAATAACACCAAGAGCTGGTTCTTTGAGAAAATCAACAAGATAGACAAACTTTTAAGCAAACTAACTAAAAGGCAGAAAGAATCCAAATCAGCATAATCAGAAAAGAAAAGGGGGACATAACTACAGACACCAAGGAAATTCAAACAATCATTAGGTAGTACTAAAAAAACCTGTATGCCACAAAATTTGAAAATCTAAAAGAAATGGACAATTTTCTAGAGAGATTCCATCTACCAAAATAAAGTCAAGATCAGGTAGAAAGATTGAATAGACCTATATCCCCCAAGGAGATAGAAGCAGTCATCAACAGTCTCCCTTCTGAAAAAAGACCTGGGCCAGATGGATTCAGTGCAGAATTCTACCAGATCTTCAAAAAAGTGTTAACTCCAGTTCTCTTCAAACTATTCCACAAAATAGAAACAGAAGGAACATTACCAAACTCATTCTATAAAGCCACACTTACCTTGATACCTAAACCACACAAAGTCCCAACAAAAAAAGAGAACTTCAGACCTATCTTGCTTATGAACATTGATGCAAAAATACTCAATAAAATACTTGCAAACCGATCCCAAGGACACATTAAAGATATGAACCACCATGACCCAAGAAGGCTTCATCCCAGGCATGCAAGGGTGGTTCAACATATGAAAATCTATCAATGTAATCCACCACATAAACAAACTGAAGGAGAAAAACCACATGATAATCTCCTTAAATGCTGAGAAAGCATTTGATAAAGTCCAACACCCATTCATGTTTAAAGTATTGGAGAGATCAGGGATACAAGACCCATACCTAAACATAGTAAAGGCAATATACAGCAAGTTTATAGCCAACATCAAACTCAATGGAGAGAAACTTAAATCAACCCCACTGAAATCAGGGACAAGGCAACTACTCTCTCCATATCTTTTCAATATAGTACTTGAAGTCCTAGCTAAAGCAATAAGACAACTAAAGGAGATCAAGGGGATACAAATCGGAAAGGAAGAGGTCAAAGTGTCAATATTCACAGATGATATGATAGAATACATGAGTGACCACAAAAATTGAACCAGAGAACTCCTTCAGCTGATAAACACCTTCAGCAAAGTGGCTGGATACAAAATCAACTCAAAAAAATCAGAAGCACTTGTGTATAGCCGAGACAAAATGGCCAAGAAAGAAATTAAGAAAACAACACCCTTCACAGTAGCCACTAATTATATAAAGTACCTTGGTGTGACTCTAACAGAGCAAGTGAAAGACCTGCTTGAAAAAAACTTCAAGTGTCTGAAGAAAGAAATTGAAGAAGATATCAGAAGATGGAAAGATCTCCAGTGCTCATGGATTGGTAGGATTAACATAGTGAAAATGGTCATCCTGCCAAAAGCAATCTACAGAATCAGTGCAATTTTCATCAAAATACCAACAGAATTCTTTACAGACCTTGAAAGAAAGATTCTCAGCTTCATATGGAGAAACAAAATACCCAGAATCTCCAAAACAATCCTGTACAACAAAAAATCATCTGGAGGTATCTCCATCCCTGACCTAAAGCTGTACTACAGAGCAATAGTAATAAAAACTGCATGGTATTGGCATAGAAACAGAAAGTAGGATCAATGGAACCAAATAGAAGACCCAGAAATTAATCCACACACCTATGAATACTTGATTTTTGACAAAGAAGCCAAATACATTCAATGGAAAAAATATAGCATCTTCAACAACGGGTGCTGGTCCAACTGGATGTCTACATGCAGAAAAATGAAAATAGATCCATAGTTATCACCCTGCAAAAAACTACAGTCCAAGTGGATCAAAGACCTCAACATAAAACCAGACACACTAAACCAGTTAGAAGAAAAAGTGGGTAAGAGCCTAGAACTCATTGGCGCAGGAGACAACTTCCTGTACAGAACACCAACAACACAGGCCCTAAGAGCAACAATCAATAAATGGGACCTCATGAAACTGAAAACCTTCTGTAAAGCAAAAGACACTGTTGTCAGAACAAAATGACAGCCTACAGACTAGGAAAGGATCTTCACCAACCCTATGTCTGACAGAGGGCTGATATCCAGAATATATAAAGAACTAAAGAAGTGAAAAAGCAACAAATCAAGCAATCCAATTAAAAAATGGGGTACAGAGCTAAACAGAAAATTCTCTGTAGAGGAATATAGAATGGCAGAGGAATACTTAAAGAGATGCTCAACATCTTTAGCCATCAGAGAGATGCAAATCGAAGTGACCCTGAGATTTCACCTTTCACCCATCAAAATGGCTAAGATCAAAAACTCAAATAACAACACATACTGGAGAGGTTCTGGAGAAAGGGGAACCCTCCTCTATTGCTGGTGGAAATGTAAACTGCTACAACCACTTTGGAAATCAATCTAGTGCTTTCTCAGACAATTAGGAATAGTGCTTCCTCAAGACCCAGCTATACCACTCCTAGGCATATATCCAAAACTTATTCAAGTACATAACAAGGGCATTTGCTCAACCAAGTTTGTAGCAACTTTATTTGTAATGGCCAGAACCTGGAAACAACCTGGATGTCCATCAATGGAGGAATGGATACAGAAATTTTGGTATTTTTACACAATGGAATATAATTCAGCAATTAAAAAAGAGGAAATCATGAAATTTGCAGGCAAATGGTGGAATCTAGAAAACATCATTCAGTGTGAGATATCCCAGAAGGAGAAAGACACACATGGTAGATACTCACTTATTTAGACCTATAAGATATGATAAACATAATGAAATCTAAACACCTAAAGAAGATAAACAAGAAAGAAGACACAGGGTAAGATGATCAATCCTCACTTAGAAAGACAAATGGGATGGACATTGTATGTCAGAGAAAACAAGAAACAGGACAGGAGCCTACCACAGAGTGCCTCTGAAAGACTCTACCTAACAGTTTATCAAAGCACATACTAAGACTCATAACCAAATCTTTGGCAGAGTGCAGGGAATCATATGAAAGAAGGGGGAGTTAATATGACATAGAGAGGACAGGAGCTCCACAAGGATCAAATGTATCTGGGTCAAGGCTATTAAATGAGACTGGTTCTTCAACCAAGGACAATGTATGGATATAACCTAGAACCTCTGCTCAGATGTAGCCTGTGGTAGCTCAGTAACCAAGTGGGTTGCCCTAATAAGGGGAACAGGGACTATATCGGACATGAACTCAATGGCAAGCTCTTTGACCTCCCTGCCTTCCAAGGCAGGAGTAGCCCTGCTAGGCCACAGAGGAGAACTTTGCAGCCAGTCCTGAAGATATCTGATAAAACAGGGTCAGCTGAAAGGAGAGGAGGTCATTCCCTATCAGTGGACTTGGAAAGGGGCAGGGAGAAGACGAGGGAGGAAGGAAGGGTGGGATTGGGAGGAAATGAGGGAGCGGGATACAGCTGAGATACAGAATAAATAAAATGTAACTAATAATAAAAATAATTTTTAAAAAGGAATGTAAAGACAGAATTTCAAGCACAGAAGATAGGATAAAAAAAATGATAGGGGAGGTCTTCCCCCATATCATTGGACTTGGGGAGGCGCATGTGTGGAGAAAAGAGAGGAAGGAAGGGATTGGGAAGGGAGGAGGGGGGTGCTACGGGGCAGATACAAAGTGAATAAAGTGTAATTAATAAAAAATAAATATGATAATAAAAAGAATTGATAAAAAAGAAAATGAAATTTTAAAATGTAATAAATAAATAAAAATTAAAAAACAGTTTATAATTGGAAAAAATGATACATCAGTAAAAGAAAATGCTAAATCTAAAAATATTTCTAACAAAAACATCTAGGAAATCTGGAAAACTATAAAAATATCCAACTGAAAAAATAATAGGAATAGAAGATGGTAAAGAGTTCCAGCTCCAAGGACCAGAAAAAATTTCAGCCAAACCATAGAGAAAAAATTCCCCAATTGAAAGAAATGCCTATAAACATACAAGAAGTATAAAGAAAACCAATTAGATTGGACCAGAAAAAGAGAATTCTCCAGCCACATAATAACTAAAACACTGAATCTACAAACCAATGAAATAATATTAAAACGTGCAAGGGGAAAAGGCCAAGTAACTCAGAAAGTCATACCTATCAGAATTACACCCCACTTCTCATCAGAGTCTCTAAAAGCTTGAAGGGGCTAAGCAGATGTCTTGCAGCCTCTTTGAGACTACAGATGCCAACATAGACCAGTATACCCAGCAAAACTCTCTATCCCCATACCTGGAGAAAAGATATTCAAAGAAAAAAATTTAAACAATGCCTACCCACAAATCCATCCTTGAAGAAAATACTAGAAGGAAACTACAACCCAAGGAGGTTAACTACATTCAAGAAAGCACAGGAAATAAATAATTCCATGCCAGAAAAAAAAAGAAGATAAGAGCACACAAACACACACATATTAACACCACCAACATCAAAATAGCAGGAATTAAAAACCATTGGTCATTAATATCTCTCAATATCAATGGACTCAGTCCCCAGATTAAAAAAAAAAGGTTAAGCGAATGAATGAGAAAACAGTATTAATGATTCTGCTGCATACAAATTTCATATATCAACAACAAAGATAGACATTACTCCAGAGTAAAGGGCTGGAAAAAAGCATTCCAAACAAGTGGACCCCAAAAGCAAGCTGTAATAGCCATTCTAATATCTAATAAAATAGACTTTCAACCAAAATTAATAAAAAACAGATGGGAAAGGACACTTCATTCTCATCAAAGAACAAATCCACTAAGATGATGTCTCAATTCTGAACATCTATGTCCCAAATGTAAGGATACCCACATTTGTAAAAGAAACATTACTGAAGCTTAAATTGCACACTAATCCCTACACAATAGTGGGAGACTTCAACACCCCACTCTCACCAAGGTCATGTCATCAGGACAGAGACTAAACAGAGAAATAATGAAACTAAGCGACATTATGAATTAAGTCGACCTAACAGATGTTGACAGAATCTTTCAGTCAAACACAGCACAATATACCTTCTTCTTGACACCTCAAGAAACCTTCTCCAAAATTGACCATATAGTCACTCACAAAACAAAGCATGTTAGATACCAGAAAACTGAAATAAGTATTTGTATCTTACCAGACCACCATGAATCAGAGACGATCTTAAACAACAACAGAAACAACAGAAAACACTCAGGGAAACTGAACAACTTTATACTCTGTGATCACTGAGTCAGGGAAAAAAATTAAAGGTGGAAATTAAAGACTTTCTAGAATGTGGGACTATGGGGGTTAAGGTCGAAGTCTAAAGTTTCTGGATAGCCTCTGAGCTAGGTCTATAAGACTGGAACTCCCTTTATCAGCGGGGTGCCCCGTCTACCGGAACCCTAAAAGCTCTAAGGAGTGTCACATAGCCCTCAGGTAAAATTACAGGCCTGTCCCTGTTGTGGAGGATTTGATTTATGATATGCAAACATGTTTTTGTTTTAACCCAAGGTGTGGGATATGGGATTAATTCAGAATGTTCACAGAAGTAAACTATTTGTCACATGTGGCTCTGAGAGAGGCTCTTTGCCAACTGCAGGTAGTTTAAATCTGAGGACTCTGGAGAGGGAATGGGTGCCAAAGCCCAGAGAGTACTGAGGGAGCTCCGAGAAAGAAGAAGGCTGCTGGTGTTTTCCCCATTGATGCTCCTGGCTGCTGTTGATGCAGTGTCTTGTTTAGGTGTGCTCTCTTTTTATTTTCATTGAATTATAGTGTTGTTGTCTGTCTAGCCATAGTCTGAGATATGGCTGTTGGTTTTTGGATCAAGAATAGAAGAACCCCTAGATTGGAGGTTATTGAAGGGATATAATGCTATAGGGAGAGATTCATGCACAAGTATACCCCAGTTTCACTAGGGGAAGTGGAACTGAGTTTTCCACCAGGTATTACAGTTAGCTCTTTTAAATGAGTTTATTGGTATCATATATATATATATATATATATATATATATATATATATATATTCAATATCCCTCCTTTATACAAAAAATTAAGGAAACAACTCCCTTCAAAATAGCCACAAATAATATAAAATATCTTGATGTAACTCTAACCAAGCAAGTGAAAGACCTCCATGAGACAAGCTTCAAGTATCTGAAGGAAGAACTTAAAGAAGATATCAGAAAATGGAAAGATCTCCTGTATTCATGAACAGGTAGGACTAACAGTAAAATGTCCATCTTACCAAAAGCAATCTACAGATTCAGTGCAATTCACATCAAAAGCTAAAACAATCCTGTATAATAAAAGAACTTCTGGAGTTATCACAATCCCTGATTTCAAGTTGTACTATAGAGCAATAGTAATAAAAACACATGGTATTAGCATAAAAATAGACTGGTTGACCAATGGAACTGAACAGAAGACCCAGAAATAAACCCATATGCCTAGGGACACTTGATTTTTAAAAAATGAACAAAACCATCAAATGAAAAGAGATAGCATATGCAACAAATTTTGTTGCTTTAAATGGATATCTGTGGATATTAGATATATAACACATGATAATCATACTAAAATCTGTACACCTAAAGAAGCTAAGAAAGGAGGAGGACCCGGGTAAGATGCTAAATCCTCATTCAGAAAGGCAAACAGGACAGACCTCAGAAGATGGAGGAAACAGGGAACAGGACAGGAGCCTACCACAGAGGGCCTCTGAAAGATTCAACCCAGCAGGGTATTAAAGCAGATGCTAACACACATAGCTAAACTTTGGAGAGAGTGCAGGGAATCTTATGAAAGAAGGGGGAGATAGAAAGATGTGGAGGGGGCAAGAGCTCCACAAGAGATCAACAGAACCAAGAAAATATGGGCACCGGGGTCTTTTCTGAGACTGATACTCCAACCAAGAACCATACATGAAGATAACCTAGAAAGCTTGCACAGATGTAGCCCATGGTAGCTCAGTGTCCAAGTGGTTTTCTAGTAATGTGAACAGGGACTGTCTCTGACATGAACTCAGTGGCTGGCTCTTTGATCACCTCCCTCTGATGTGGGAGGCATCCTCACTAGGCCACAGAGGAAAGCAATACAGCCAGTCCTGATGATACCTGATAGGCAAGGATCATAGGGAAGGGGAGAAGGGCTTCTCCTATCAGTGGACTGAGGAAGGGGCATGGGAGGAGAAGGGGAAGGGAGGTTGTGATTAGGAGGGAATGAAAGAGAGGGCTACAGCTGGGATACAAAGTGAGTAACTCAAAATAAAAAATTTAAAAATAGAAAAAGAAAAAATGAATTAATTAATATAAATAAATAAAAACTTTTAAAAATAAAAGGAATGTAAATAGATCCATATGTATCACCCGGCACAAAACTCTTTTCCATGTGGTTCAAAGACCCCAACATAAAACCAGATACACCAAATCTAATAGAAAAGGAAGAGCCTTGAACACATAGGCATAAGAGACAGCCTTTTGTATAGAACACCCAAAGCTCAGGCTCTACTATTAAGAAATAGCACATTGAGAGTGGATCCAAGATGGCTGCCACGAAAGGACACTGTGTCTGAGGAGTAGGACAGCAGAAACAATGCAGCGACCAGGAGACTGAACTCTGGGACCTAAAACACCAGCATTTGTGATTGCCAGGTGAGCGGAACTCCCACGGTGAGAAAATCAAGTGGGAAAATCCTAGGGACACCCAGTTATTCCCCGGAAAAATCTTTGGGTGACCAGCTGTGCACAGTTCTGATCTGAGCGAGCAGCTGCCATACTAGGCTGGATCACACAGTCTCCCGGACAGACTGAGGAGGAACCGGGTACTGTTTTCACTGACCTGCACACTACGGACACACACTGATCGGACCCGCCAGCAAAAACCTTAGTCCCTGTGTGAGACCAAGGGACAGTTGGGAAAGGACCCGGGTTCTGCTTCAACACACGAGCATACAGCAGGCGCACACCGACTCCACTGGAACCACCTCAGACTGAGAGGGAAGGGACCGTTTTGACCAGACCTCATACTGTGGGCGCTCACCACTTGGCTACGCCAGCAAAAACCTCAGTCCCTGAGTGAGTCCGCGGGCCAGTCTGGGAAAGACCTGGGTTCTGCTGCAACCCATATACCAACTGACTCCGCCAGAACCACTTCAGACTGAGAGCGATGGGGGACCATTTTGACCAGCTGCACACTGCGGACACAAACTGATTGGGTCCAACAGCACCCACCTTGGTACCTGTGTGTGTCCACAGGCCAGACAGAGAAGGCCTCGGGCACCTTTTCACACAGGCCTGCATACAGCGGGTGCACACTGCTCAGCAACACCTACAAACAACCCAAACCCACTATGTGTGCCCCAAATATCATCTCAGACCATGGTGCACAGCCCCGGACCCTGAAGGGGGCGCCAAATCTCCAGTCCAGAGGAGAGCCCTTAGCAGCAAGCCCAGGGCAGAGCCCAGAGTCCCCAGCTGACATCTCAAACCAGGACACTAAGCATCAAGCACAGAGTGAGGAGCAAAGCATTCTGACCAGAGGGGTGACCAGCCTATGGTGCTCACATCTTCTAGCACAGAGCAGGAAGCCGGGCACACAAAACCCACAACAGAGTTCAACTGAAACAACAACACACACTAACAAACCACTGGAAATCCCTGATCTTCTTGAAGAATACCCCTGACACAAGAGATTGACAGTTCCAGACTGAAGTTCAGCCTTAAAGCACAAACAGCTCCTTGATTATATATAAACAAATGCCCAGAAGTCGACTTAAGAAGTCACCCAACAAAAATCAGGACACCATGGCACCACCAGAAACACACAAAAGCAGTGGAGGTTTTTAATTCAGCAGAGACACAGGAAAAATATGTTAAAGCTTTGATTATGCAGATATTGGAGGAACAAGAGGAGAGACAAAAAGAGGAAATGAACAAGGCCCTCAAAGAAATGGAGAAGAAATTAACTGCCCACATAGAGGAATAATCAAAGATGAACAGAGAGGAAACAACCAAAATAGGAGACACAGTCAATCAGTTGAAGGAAACGGTACAAAGCATGAAAACGGAATTAGAATCTATAAAGAAGACACAAAGGGAGAAGAATCTGGAACTGGAGAACTTAGAGAAAAGATCAGGAACCACAAAGGTAAGCATCACCAATAGAATACAAGAGATAGAAGAGAGAATCTCGGGAGCAGATGATACGCTGGCTGAAATAGATTCCTCACTCAAGGAAAATAGAAAATCAGAAAATTCCCAAGCACAAAACATCCAAGAAATTAAGGATGACATGAAAAGACGAAACCTAAGAATAATTGGAATAGATGAAAAAAAAAGACTCCAGGCTCCAAGGACCAGAAAATA
>CM053763.1:16661241-16671337 GCA_028658305.1 Pachyuromys duprasi
CATTGAGTGGGGGAGAAAACAGGCAACAGAACAGGAGCATGCCAAAGAGGACCTCTGGGGGGGTCAATGTAGTGATGTATCAGAGCAGATATTAAGACTCGTGATCAAGCTTTTGGCAGAGGGTGAGAAGTGATGATAGAAATGGGGAAGGGGTGAGACTTGGGGAGAACAAGAGCTCCACAAAGACCAAACTGAGCAGGGCACAGGGGTCTTGTATGAGATGGTTTCTATAATTAAGGACCATGTGTGGATGTGACCTGTAACCCCTGCTCAGATGGGGCCCATGATAGATTGGTGTAGGACTGAAGACCCTAGTGAGGGAAACAGGGTCTGTTTCAGTCATGAACTGGATGGATGACTCTTTGACCCTCCCCCATACATGGTGGGGAGGAAGGAGATGAGGGAGGGAGGAGGAGGAAGGGAATGAATGAAGGGGCTATGCCTGGGATGCAAAGTACCTAACTTGTGATTGATATAAAAATTAATAATTTTTTTAAAAAAAGAAACAACAACAACAAAAAGAAATAGGATGTCATGAAACCAAAAAGCTTCTATAAAGTAAAGGACACTATCTATAAAACAAAACGGCAGCTTACAGAAAGTGAAAAGATTTTCACCAACCCTATCTCCAACAGAAGGCAAATATTCAAAATATATAATAAACTCTAAAAAAATTGCCATCAACAAAGCAAATAATACAATGAGCTAAACAGAGAATTCTCAACAGAAGAATCTCTAATGGCTAAGAAGCACATAAAGTAATGTTCAGTGTCCTTAGTCATCAAAGAAATGCAAATTAAAATGAAACTGAGACCATCTTACACCCATCAGAATGCCTAAATTCAAAAACTCAAGTGACAGGACATGCTGGCAAGTTTCTGAAGCAAAGGGAATATTCCTACATTGATGGGGGAGTGCAAACTTGTACAGCCACCACGGAAATCAATCTGGTGGTTTCTGAGAAAATTGTAAATAGTTCTATGTTAAGTCCCAGCTCTACCACTTCCAAGGATATAACCTAGAGATGCTCCACCATACCTCAAGGATGTTCAGCTATATTCAGGGCAGCTCTATTCATAATTGCAAGAAATGACTTGAAATGACTTGGACGTCCCTCAACCAAAGAATAGATAAAGAAAATGTGGTATATTTATACAATGTAATACTTAAAAACAAGGAAATCATGAAATTTGCATCAGATGGATGGAGCTAGAAAATATCATCCTGAGTAAGGTAACCAAGACCCAGAAAGATAACATTATGTACTCATTTATAAGTGGATTTTAGCCATAAAGTACAGGATAATCAGGCTACAATCCACAGACCCAAAGATGCCAAGTAACAAAAATGGACCAAAGGAGGGTGCTTGAATCTCACCGAGAAAAGGAGATAAAATAGACATCTAAAGTAGATGGAGGGAAGGAACTGAATAGGAGAGGAATAGATAGATGAACAGGGGTGAGGATCAGGAGTGGGAATGGGGGAGGCTGGGAAATATAATATTAATCAGTGTGGGAGAATATCTGTGGAATTGGAGAGTTTTTTGGGAGTCTGCACGGGGGATACTAGCTGAGACTTCTACCAGCAAGGACATGGGCCCTGAAGAGGCCACCTCCTGTAGCCAGGCGGGAGTGGAGGGACTGAAGACACCAAGTCACCCAGAAAACCTTCAACCCAAAATTTGTCTTGCCTACAACTAGTTCAGAAATAAAGGTGAAGCAGAGATTGAGGAAATGGCCATCCAATGACTGGTCCAACTTGAGACCCACCACCATGGAAGGGAGCCAACCCCTGACACTATTAATGATACTCTGCTATGCCTATAGACATCCAGCAGCTAATGGAAACAATACTGAAACCCACAGCCAAAAACAGGTGGAGCTCCAGAAGTCTTGCAGATGAGTCGGGGGGAAGGATTGAGGGAAATGAAGGGATCTAGACCACTTCAAGAAGACTTACAGAGTCAACTAACATGGGCACACAGGGGCTCAGAGAGACTGAACCAACAACCAAAGAGTGTGCATGAGCTGGACCTATACATATATAGCAGGTCTACAGCTTGTTCTTTATGTGGGTTCTATAACAATTAGAGTAGGGACTATCTCTGCCTCTGTTGCCAGCCTTTGGATCCCTTTCAGTTAGCTAGGCTGTCTTTTCTGACCTCAGTGGGAGAGAATGCACCTAGTCCTGCTGGTACTTGATGCACCATAGTGACTGGGTGCCTGGGTGGGGGCGAGGTCCCCTTCTCTGAGAATAAGGGGATAGGGGATGAGGTTTGAAGGTTGGACTGGGAGGAAGGGAGGGAAGGAGCTACAAAGGCTGTAAAGTGAATAAAAAATAAAATAAAAGTTTTTAAAAAATAAAAAAAGAAAACTTAATAAAATGCATCTCTGAAGAGTATACAGGGGAAATGCCTTCTCTAATCACACAGGTCAATTATTACAAATGGCAGATGTATCATATGATTTATGTAACTCACACACAACATGATGTAACATCCACTTAAAGTGTGAAATCAGAAAAAAAAAAAAAACCTTAATTTCTCTCTGACCCTAGGGCTCAGGTTTCTGAACCTGATGTGGTAACCAACTACAAATTTCATCCCTCCTTTTCTGTGTGATTTTTTCTAATAGCAGTGTCAAACTCTAGTTTTTATAAGACCATCAAAAAATAAGACATAACTTTTGATGGATGATTTTTAAATGAAATAAATAATCACACATGCATTATAAAGACAACAAAGGCAATCAATGATTTCTGAGTATTCTATAAGGAAGTGTTCACTCACTGAAAAGCACAAGATCACAGTACAACCAAGCCAATTATTTTTTTACTGTCTTATAACTATAGCACTCATGAGGTTGCTAATACATAATGAGTTCAAAACAGCCTACTCTGCATAGTGGGGCCTGTCTCAAAAAGAATAAAAGAGTGAATAAATAAGTCTAAGAATATTTATTGCACTAAACTGATGCAAGGGTGTGCTGGTTGCTTTTTGTCAACTTGACCCAAACCTAGATATGTCTGGGGAATAATTTTACATTTTTATTATTAGTTGCATTTTATTAACTCTGTATTCCAGTTGTATTCAGCTCCCTCATTCCCTTCCAATCCCACCCTCCCTCCCTCATCTACTCCCTGCCCCTTTCCAAGTCAACTGATAGGGGAGGACCTCCTCCCCTTTCGTCTGACCCTGGTTTATCAGGCATCTTCAGGACTGGCTGCAAAGTCCTCCTCTGTGGCCTAGCAGGGCTGCTCCTCTTAATTGAGAAAATGCCTCCATAATATTAGCCTGTAGGCAAGACAATGTAGGGTTGTCTTGGTTGACTGTTTCTGTGGGAAGGCCCAGCTCACTGTGGGCAGTGCCATTCCTAGTCAGGTGGTCAGTGTGGTAAATAAAATTAAATCAAACTGGTCAACCCAGCAATCAGTATTTCTCCATAATCTCTGTTTGATTTTTCTGCCACCAGGTTCCTACTTAAGTTCTAGCCATGGCTACACTCACTGATAGATCATAGCCTGAGAAAGGGAAGATGAAAATAAAACCCTTTCTTCCCAAAGTTGCTTTTGGTCATGGTGCTCTAGTATAGCAGTAGAAATTCTAAAACAAAGAGAAAAAATTTGTAATTCTAGTTTTATATGAATAAAATTAATTATCCCATTAAATTATGAGAAACTAAATTAACATAGCAAATAGAATTAATTCGACTATTCTGCAACATCCTATAATTTTTAAATTTATTTTTTATTAATTATAATTTATTCACTCTGTATCCCAGCTGTAGGCTCCTCTCTCATCCCCTCCCAAACCTACCCTCCATCCCTCATCTCCTCCCATACCCCTTTCCAAGTCCACTGATAGGGGAGGTCCTGCTCCCTTTCCATCTGACCAGTCTATCAGGTCTCATCGAGACTGGCTGCATTGTTTTCCTCTATGGCCTGGTAAAGCTGCTTCCCCTTCAGGAGGAGATGATCAAAGAGCCAGCCACTGAGTTCATGTCAGAGACAGCCCCAGTTCCCATTACTAGGGTATCCACTTGGACACTGAGGTGCCATGGACTACATCTGTGCAGGTGTTCTAGGTTATCTCCATGCATGATTCTTAGTTGGAGTTTCAGTCTCAGACAATCCCCCTGGACCCAGAATTTTGGTTCCTGTTGCTCTCCTTGTGGAGTTCCTGTCCCCTCCAGGTCTTTCTATCTCCCCCTTCTTTCATAAGATTCCCTTCATTCTCCCCAAAGTTTGGCTACGAGTCTCAGTATCTGCTTTGTTACCCTACTGGGTAGAGTCTATTTTATGTTTTCAAATTATCATGTAGTAAGTTAAAACTTTTAACATCACATTTCTTCCTTCAAATAGAATGAATATTGGTTTAATTTTTTTACTTGTATTTAATCATATTATTTTTATAAATTATATCAGTGACATGTACAAATATGATTGTTGTGTACAGAATCATTTTGCTAATAAACACTTCAAACTACAATTCAGCTACCACCGTAAACACAAATAACATGTAAGAAGAGCTTCCATCTTAGAGCCAAGACTTTCTAATGAGCACTCCAAAAATTCATTTGGTAGAATCTCCATAAAGCAATCCTTTGATAACATGCCACTATTCTGCATAAATTTTAAACTTCAAAATCCTCTTTAAAAACTGTTTTCTAATAAATGAGAACTATTCACTATGTTTTGAAATTTAAAGTGACTTAGGGGGAATGAAAACATGTCTACTGTAACTACATTTTCATTATTATTATTATTACTTACAATTTATTTACTTTATATCCCAGCTACAGACCCCTTCCTCACCTCTTCCAGGACCCTCCCTCCTACCCCTTTACTCCCCTATCCTTCTCTCCTCGTACACTGAAAGGAGAAGTCCTCCTCTTCTACTCTCTGACCCTATCCTATCAGGTCCCATCAGGCCTCCATGGATCCCCTTTATCTGTGGGCTGGCTAGGTCACCTGGCAGAAGTAATCAAGGAGCAGGCAACTGAGTTCATGTCAGAGACTGTCTCTTCTCCCCTTACTAAGGATACCACATGAAGACTGAGCCGTCTATGGGCTACATCTGAGCAGGGGTTCTAGGTCCTCCCCATGCATTGTCTTTGGTTGATGCATCAGTCTCTGCAGAGGACCCTAGGACTAGCTTTTTTATTTTAGGGGATTTTGTGGCTTTGTTGTTCTCCTTATGGGTCTCCTGTCCCCTCCAGGTCCCCTTCTTCCATAAGACTTTCTGTACTCTGTCCAAAGTTTGGCTGTGAGTCTATGCATCTGCTTAGATCCGCTGCTGGATATAGTCTTTTAGAAGATATCCGGGGTAGGATTCTATCCTGTTCCCTCTTTTCTAACTGCTTACAGTGTCTATCCTGTTTTTCCTTATGAATGAGAATTAAGGATCTTCCCTAGGGTCCTTCTTGTTGTTTAGCTTCTTCAGGTCGGTAGATTTTAGTATGTTTATCCTATATCACATGGCTAATACCCACTTATAAATGAATATAAATCATGCGTGTCTTTCTGTTTCTGTGTTACCTCACTTGGGATGATCTTTTCTAATTCCATCAATTTGCCTGCAAATTTCATGATGTCCTTGTTTTTAATAGCTGTATAAATGTACCACAATTTCTCTATCTATTCCTCAGTTGAGCGACATCTGGGTTGTTTCCAGATTCTGGTTTTATGAGTAAAGCTTCTATGAACATGGGTGAGCAAATATCCTTGTTGTATAGTAGAGCATCTTTCATGTATATGCCCAGGAGTGGTAAAGCTGTGTCTTGAAGTAGCACTATTCCCAATTTTCTTGAAAGCATCAAATTGATTTCCAAAGTGGTTGTAGAAGTTTAACTCCCCACCAGCAATGGAGGAGGGTTCCTCTTTTTCCACATCCTCTCTAGCATGTGTTGTCACTCTAGATTTTTATCTTAGCCATTCTGATCAGAATTAGATGGAATCTCAGAGTCATTTTGATTTTCATTTCCCTGATGGCTAACAATGTTGAGCATTTATTTAAGTGTTTCTCTGTGATTCAATATTTTTCTGTTGAAAATTCTGTTTAGTTGTGTACCCCATTTTTAAATTGGCTTATTTGGTTTGTTGATGTTTATTTTATTGAGTTCTTTATATATTCTGGATATTAGCCCTCTGTCAAATAGAGGGTTGGTGTAAATCTTTTCTCAGTCTGTAGGCTGTCAATTTTTTTGTTTATTTATTTATCTTCCACCCCTCTCTACCTTTAATAATGCCCTAACAATAGATAGTAGAGGATAAAGAGGTTGAAGTTATCATTACAATCCTTCTGCTGATTAGGTCTGTTGAGTTCTTTGGGGCAAGTGTGATTTTCGTGATCAGTATATCTAATTTCTTCTTCTCCTTTCTTTGCACACTACTACTTGACAAACAGCAACCAAAAGCATACAACCACCAACCAGCCAAACACAGCAACCCCCACCTCTTTGGGACCTACTATTTATATAACCTCTAAAAGTTTCCCAGAATTGCAAACCTCAGACACTTGCAGAAACTATCTGCAGCTGGCAAAACCACATGCTTGCCAGACTGTGGGGCAAATCATAGTCAGCTTCTGGGAAGCAGCCCCATACCCCACACCTGGGATTTAAACAAAACCATATTCTCATAAAAGTTCTGTGTTTTTTTTTTAAAGAAACCAAAATTACAGAATTCTCACTGCAATTCAAGACCTTAGACAGTGGATCACATCTGCAATCCTATCACAGGAGGCAGATACTGTATAACTGAGAGTCGGAGAGTAACATTGGCTACATGGGAAAAAAACAAAAACAAAAACATCTCCAAAACAGGAGCAGCAAAACTGATGGACCATACTGTTGAGAACCTGCTTGTACACTGTGCCTAGAAGGAAGCAACAGAGTATTGCATACCAGAAGTGAACAGATTCCCAACACTGAGCAGACAATTAAAGCTTTGGAGTTTAGAAGCTTTTCCGTTTCATGACGTCCCATTTATTGATTGTTGATCTTAGAGCGTGTGCTATTGGTATTCTGCTCAGGAAGTTGTTTCCTGTGCCAATGAGTTCAAAGCTCTTCCCCACTTTTTCTTCTAACAGGTTTAGTGTGTCTGGTTTTATGTTGAGGTATTTGATCCACTTGGACTTTAGTTTTGTGCAGGGTGATAAGTATGGACCTATTTGAATTTTTCTACATGTAAACATCCAGTTAGACCAGCACCATTTGTTGGAGATACTATATTTTTTCCATTGTATGGTTTTGGCATCTTTGTCAAAAATCAGGTGCCGATAAGTGTGTGTTTATTTCTGGGTGTTCTATTTGATTCCACTGATCCACCAGTACGTTTCTATGCCAGCACCATGCAGTTTTTATTACTGTTGCTCTATAGTACTACTTGATATCAGGGATGGTGATACCCCCAGAAGATCTTTTATTGTTTGTCCAGGATTGTTTCAGCAATTCTGGGTTTCTTGTTATTCCATATGAAGTTGAGAAGTTTTCCTTCAAGGTCTGTAAAGAATTGTACTGGTAATTTGATGGGAATTGCATTGAGTCTATGGATTGCTTTTGGTAAAATGGCCATTTTTCTTATGTTAATCCTGCCAAACCATGGGCTTGGGAGATCTTTCCAGCTTCTGATATCTTCTTCTACTTCTTTCTTCAGAGACTTGAAGTTATTTTCATACAAGTCTTTGACTTGCTTGGTTAGGGTCACAACAAGGTACTTTTTGTACTTTGTGGCTATTGTGAAGGTTGTTGTTTCCCTAATTCTTCCTCAGTCCTTTTGTCTTTTGTATACAGGAGGGCTACTGTTTTTTTTTTTTTTTAGTTAATTTTGTACCTGGCCACTTTGCTGGAGGTGTTTAACAGCAGTAGGAGCTCACTGTAGAATTTTTGGGGTCACTCAGTTATAATATCATATAATCTGCAAATAGTGATACTTTGACTTCTTCCTTTCCAATTTGTATCCCCTTGATCTCCTTTAATTGTGTTATTGCTCTAGCTAGGACTTCAAGAACTATGTTAAAGAGATATGGTGAGAGTGGGCAGCCTTTCCTTGTCCTTGATTTCAGTGGGATTGATTAAAGTTTCTCTCCGTTTAGTTTGATGTCAGCTATAGGCTTGCTGTATATTGCCTTTACTATGTTCAGGTATGTGCTTTGTATCCCTGATCTCTCCAATACTTTAAACATAAATGGATGCTGGATTTTGTCAAATTCCTTTTCAGCATCTAAGGAGATTATCATGTGTTTTTTTTTCTTTCAGTTTGTTTATATGGTGGATCATATTGATAGATTTCCGTATATTGAACCACCCCTGCATACCTGGGGTGAAGACTACTTGGTCATAATGAATGATATCTTTGATGTGTTCTTGGATTTAGTTTGCGAGCATTTTGTTGAGTATATTTGCATCATAGCTCATAAGGGAGATTAGCTTGAAATTCTCTTTCTTTGTTGGGTCTTTGTGAAGTTTAAGTATAAAGATGACTGTGGCTTCATAGAATGAGTTTGATAATGTTCCTTCTGTTTATTTTGTGGAATAGTTTGAAGAGAGCTGGAGTTAGCTCTTCTTTGAAGTGAATATATTGTAATAAATAAAAACATAGGAATGAAACGCAAAAAAAGAAAAAACTTTTATGTATGAACTCATGTTTTCAAGTAATATTTTAGTATAATTTTTAAAAAACAGCAATTAAAACATTCTATTACCTGATTTTCAGATTGGATAATTTTGATAATTTGGTTTTTTTACTTTATATATGAAATACCTCAAACGATTATAAATTCTCATTTCAAATAGTTACGTTGAATATCAGTAAATAAATTATAAAATTACCAAGTGGCTTTAACTTATATAATTCTTCCAACATGAGGCATATGGGACAGACAAAATAATTTAGAGAGAATAAAATGGTATGAAATGTTGCAAACATTGCTTTGTTAATAACCAAGACTTGGTCACTAGTGCCAGTCACAAACCTACTTCTCTTGATTATTTTCTTTTGTTCTTTTGTAACTTTACACAAATAATTTTCAACCCCATATTTTATGACATATTTCATCCTATTTAGAGCAAAGATAAGAAAAACATACTGGAATGTTAAATTATTTATAGCTGAAATACTTTGCATATTCTATTTTAAGAGCTGTCTAATGGTTGAGATAGATACCTTCTTAGAAACAGAAATATCTTCTGACTGAGCAATGAAGCTAAAAAATGAAACATGAGTACATGTGTATTATATTTTTTCAAACTCTATTTGTTATTCCAGAATTCCATGGGATTTTATCAATATTTAGCATGTGCTCTAATAAACAAATAGACAAATGAAATAAGTTTTGTATTTTTTAAAAGATCACCAAATTTCATGGAAGACAAAAAATGTAGCACAAAAAAATGCTACTGGAATTTGTGGAAAAAATTGCAGTTCCATATTTTTATATATGAGATGTCATTTTTGAAATGTGTTCAGATAGGTGACCTAAAATTTCAGTTGTTTTTCCTTTTCTGGGAATGCTCAAACTACAGCCAAAGAGCTATTCTCTGAGTCCTTATAAACTAATCTCTACATTTCACGGGAAAACTGACATTCTTAATTCCATCTTTTAAAGAATTTACTGAACTCAAAATCTCTGGGAGTCTTGACTATAGAGAGAATGCATTCATGCGTTGCTTAGAAACAATAATTCATTCCTAGAAATATGTCATCTGGTTATGTCATCGCTGAAGAATATCATAATATGTAGTTGACTAACAATGACACCTACAATATTATTAGATGACTTCACCCAATAGGCTTATCATAGTATATTCATCTCTACTTTGGATAAAATGTTTTAAACAGTAACTTATTCTATAAGAATTAAGAAACCAGTAAGAGCTACATGAAAAGCTCCTCCTCGCATGTTTTGCCTGATATTGAGACTCAAATTCCCAAGCATTGGATGGATATTAAAATGATGTTACCTTAGAAGGGTTGACATAATGATCTTTATAAAGGTTACAGTACTAGTTTTTATAGTGAGTGTTTAATAAATTTTATTATCATTCTACCAGTTGACACATGTAAATTTTAAAATATGCTATACAGTACCTTCAGTGAG
>CM053763.1:16671437-16689569 GCA_028658305.1 Pachyuromys duprasi
AGAGCCAGCCATCGAGTTCATGTCTGAAACAGTCCCTGTTCCCCTTACTAGGGTCTTCAGTTGGATATCGAGCTACTATGGGCCACTTCTGAGCGGGGGTTCTAGGACATATCCATACATGGTCCTTGGTTGGAGAAACTGTCCCATAGAAGACCCCTGTGCCCTGCTCAGTTTGGTCTTTGTGGAGCTCTTGTTCTCCACAAGCTTAAGAAGGCTTTTTTAATAATAAGACATAACCCATATGATAATTAAAAGAAAGCATACTCACTCTACTTTTGACTCCTTTGTACCCTTCAGTTGGTTTATTCTTGTTCTGTGCATCCTACTTTACTTAATTGTCATTGTTTGGTAATAAGAACCATCTTCATTTGGACTTTGAAGGATGGGCTGTTTAACTTGTAAATAATAGGTTAACTGGCAACATCTGGACACTCTTCTTGCCATATTATGGGAAGCAATATGTGTAACAAGTGAGCAAGAGAGATAAGGAAGCTGGCATCCTCTATAAAAATGTCATTATTATATGAACAAACTCATTATCATGATTAGGACATTATTTTAATCTATGGTACAGAACCCTCATCCTCTGCTCACCTCTTAAAAGATTCTGCATTCTAACACTATCAAACTGAGATTAAGTCTCCAATACATGAACTTTGGAAGCACATTCCATTACACAAATAACTATAAATACTCGAATACCCAGGAACAAGCATAGAAGCTCCTTAGCCCACAAAAGGACGACCCAATAAGTCTGTGACATAACCACTGTGTATTGAAAATATAAAATCAACAATGCATTCAAGGCCAGGCATGGTTGTTTATGTATTTAACACCAGTTCTCAAAAGGCAGAACCAGGCTAACCTTTTTTAATTCAAGGCCAAACAGGTCTAAATAGAGAGTTCCAGGGCAATCAACACTATATGACCAACACCTATTCGTGCAAAAATGCATTTGGTATAGCTAACCTTTCAAAATCTGTGGTTTAGCCTTAGCTACATTAAACCTGTTTATAACACTTACATTAACCTAAATTTTGGCAAAAACATTTAATATATGCCTAATAAAAGGCTTAATATTACATATGATTTATTCAGTATAATACATTGAATATTATTGTCTGTTTACCCCTGTGATCAAATGGTAGGTATGAACTGTAGCTTGCTACCATTGCCCAGCAACATGACAGTAGGTGATATCACCAATTTAAAAAATATCAAATTTTAAGGAATATTTTCTATATAATACATGCCAACTTTACATAATTGTTGAGTATAAAAAACATATGTTTAGCTGTCACAAGTCATGGAATGTCAACAAATATATATATTATATATACATATATATATATGTGCTAAACACACAAATGTCCAACAAGTGCAAAAATTTCAACTTGATTTTGATACTAATACAATCTCATATGTACAAATGAACCACTTTTCGGTGCAAAAGGGATTGCTTTGTTTGGCAATCATTTGATAAATGCAACTATTATCACCTTCATCCTAATGCATATAGTTTAATTATACATTGTAAAATGTACACTAATTTAGTAAATTTCCATGTAAAAAAAACCAAAGAATTTTTTAAGTGTTGGAATATGTCTCAGTTGTTCATAACTATTACTTCTCTTTCAAGGGACCCAGTCTTGTCTCGGAGCACTCACATTTCATTCACAACCATCTGTAATTGCAGTTCCAGGGACCAGTGCCTTCTTCTGGCCTTCACAGGCACCAAGCATAGCAGCAGTTCACATACATAGATGCAGAGAAAACGCCCACTTAAGAAAGGAGTAGAAAGGAGTAGCTTTTACAGCTTAATAATAACAATGTATATGTTTTGGTGAAAAATACCAATATGTTTATTCAGAGAAAACTGTGATGGACATGCATAGAGAAAAAAAATGCCTGATACTCCATACACTTGTCAGTTAGGAGATGCAAGAGCAAATGAGAATTTGTCAGAATTATACAAATCTTATTATTTACACAGAAACAGCCAAATTTTCAAAACTTTAACTGTTTACAAAAATGGTCATGCAACCTTCTGAGTGACAATGTTGAAATTTGGAAAATATGATACCTGTTTTATATATACAAGGTAAGTCACATTCATACATTAATTTATAATTCATAATAAAATGTCATCATGCTTTCTAATACAATATCTAGAACTTACAGCCCTCTCTATAAATTATAATTATACAAACTATAAATATTAATGAATTATGATTAAGCTCCACTTTAGGGACTTTTCAAATTATGGTATATATACTTATTACAAATACAATTTATTCAGCAGAATGATATAACTTATATTCAAATTATGGGTATTTGGATATTACCTCTCATTAAATTCTGAGTTATTTGGAAATGTTATCTTAAATCTTATGGTTTAAGATAAATGGAATGTAAAGTAAATATCGCACAGTTTGTTGTTGCAATACTTTAAATCCTGAGGTAATCTGAAAATCAAATTTAGCAGGATATATGTGTGAGTTATGTTTGTGCAATATAGATGTGCATGGTGTCATGTAAAATTCTATTCAGAGAAAAATATTTGCTTTGCCCTTGAGTCAGTCATGAAGTCCCCTGATGAATTAGCTAGGGAACAGTATGGTTGTAGAAATTATTTAGTTCTGCTTCACTTAGTAATAATAGAAAAGATTGTTAGATTTTCCAGAAGTGAGTTGGGAGGTCTCCAATCAGTGTGCTATTTCCTGCTTTGTGCTATGTCCATTTAGAAGGACAGAATTGGTCACTACGTTCTTTGTATTGCTTTTCAGAGAAGTCATTCTCACTGCTGAAGAGCTGAGGAGATAGCTGGTTGACCTCTCAGGATAGGACTTCTTCCCACAGCAGAGCTGACTGTTGAAGTTCTTTCTGAAGCTTTCACTGAGCAGGTACAGAGCAAAAGGATTGACACATGAATTGCTGAAACTCAGAACCCGGGCCACTAAGGTGACAATCATGTGACCTAGAGAAGGATCAATCTCTTTGTAGTTGAAAGACCTGTACAGGTAGAGGACGTGGTTGGGAAACCAACAGAAGACAAAGCAGCCCACAAAGACCAGCACAATCTTCGCCAGGCGTTTCCGTGTCTCCATCTGTGAATAGCAGAGACATTCATGGGTCAAAGGAATGAAGTCAGCCACAATCAAAACTCACCTCCCAGAAGCAAGGAAGACTGTCATGTACTGAATCCCAAATGCATGAACTGTTTCTTTACCTCATCAAAGTGATTGTTCTAATGGCTTGACCAAGACAATTTTTATCACCTCATAATTTTCTTTTGAAGATATTTAGTATTTATACAAGAGCAGATGATAAATTATAGATGACGATTTTCATGTCAAAATAGTAATGTTGATGAATGCCTTATTATATTTTCCTTTGCTTAAGAGAGGGTCATGTTAGTAAAAACATAAATTATTTAGCTTACATTAAATATGCTACATTAAGTAAACATAAAATACATGCAAGCGTACTTATTTTCCAAATATCAGGATATTTTAACTAGAAATAAATGACATGTTGAAACAGGACTGTTTTTTACTTTAGTTCTCACTGTCTATCTTGCCTGTCTTTCTCTCTTTCTCTCTCACTCTCATCGTTCTCACACACATTCATGCTTTTGCTCTCACTGTTGCTCTCTCTCATATAACTAGATAATAAAAAACAAATGAATAAATAAATAAATTTTGATATTTAGGCTTCTGACTTACAAAATAATCAAATTTCTCTGCAACTAGAGAAATGGCTCAGTGTGTAAAGTTACACTCTGTCAAGCCTGATGAACTGAGTTCAATAATCAAACCTACATTGTAGAAGAATAGCAATAATTCCAGGAAGTTGTCCTCAAATTGTCATACACACACAGAGAGAAACAGATGATATATATATAGATGGATAGCTATAGAAAGATTACAGATGATGGATAGATAATAGATTTATGATAGATAAGCTAAAGATAATAATAGTTATTATATAAATCAGTAGATATATAATAGGTAGATAGATATGGATAAAATAATTTTAAACTTCTAATGTAAATATCAACCCTAGTACCATTATTTCACTGAATTATATTTTAGTTTTTTCATAAAATGTATACTATGTTCACTGTTTTGTAAAAATAAAAAAAGTCTTTAGGGATGTAATAAGAATTAAAAAACAAACATTTAATATTTTAATCTAAGATTTTTTTCTAAAATGTAGAGTATAAGATATAGATCTTATTTTCCAATTTTCTTCAATGTTTAAACCTAGCAGTGTGAGTGGGGGCACAACTTCTGAGAAGATAGTAAGCAGCTCCCACATTTTCTGAGATGGAGCCATTTGTGAACAACTAGAATACTCCAAGAAGTGGACAGTCTGAAAGGCAGAGTATAGTTGGCACTGAGGAACTGAATGCAATGGAATTGATGATGCATCTTGGTGGTATATGTTAGGTAAACCAACCATTTTAATAAGTATGAATATGGAATTTAGAGTATTCAGTGAGTCTTTCCTAGATGACACAGTTCAGGTATAAGGCTTTCGTGGCAGTATGAAGCTGGAGACTCTACCTTAGTAAGCTTTGAGATGATGTCTTGGAAAGTATCAAGAGTCAGTTACTCAATCAAGGCTTATAAATCTCCAAAGGGAAACTTGCAAAATTAAGACAGAACCGATATTGTTTAAAAAATAAACTCAGCTTATTTTGGTTTGTGAAGAACTCAATTTAAAGGAAATCAAAATCCAAATATCAAACATCCAATTATAACATAAATTGGATTACAGAACTCTGAGTAAAGTGTCTAGTTATATCAAGTACATAAAGCCCATAGGGTACAATGGTCTAATAGACTGGTTCTCTCACTGAAACATATGCACAAATAGTAGACTAACTGGCCAGCGAGCTCCAGGGAACTTCTTGTCTCTACCCTTCCTCTTTCGGCTGTTAGAGTTACAGACCATGACCAATGTTTTTACATAGCTTCATGGGACCTGTACTCAATCCTCACAGCACTAAGCCTCACCAAGCACAGAGACGTTAGTTTCTACTGGTAAAATTCCAGTTTTTCTCAGAGGCCCAGCTACCTGACAAATGGGACCCAGGAAGATCTGTGTGACAGAACTACATGTAAAAAATTGAAGGAGGTCCTCCCCTATCAGTGGACTTAGAGAGGGGCAGGGAGGAGATGAGGGAGGGAGGCTGGGATTGGGAGGGAATAAGGGAGGGGACACAGCTGGGATACAAAGTAAATAAACTGTAATTAATGTAAAAAATAAAAATTTAATAATAATTTTAAAAATTCTCCAAGAATCTCTTTGGCTAAGGCAAGTGAAAGTCCAAGGCTGCCTTGCTGTCTTTGTATGTCATGGGATAAACAGCCCACAAAATAAAACACGAAATATAAGGCAATGGTTTTGACTATCACCATTCTAACACACACACACCACACCACACACACACACACACACACACACACACACATCCTGAACAAGCTTACCTGCTTTTTGGTATGTTCATTGTATTCTCCAGGAAGATTATGTGCACTTTTAATTAAAGTCTTTGCAATATGATAATAATAAATACTGATAATAACAAGTGGTATGAGGAAATAGACAAGAAAAATGAGCACTGAATGGATCTTTGGATGTAATTCATCAGTTTGTGGGTAGGGTATGCATGCTGTGAAACTGTTATTATCCAAGCTACCAATGCGTGCTACTTCCGAAAATACAGCTTCAGGGACTGCCAACAACACAGAGACCACCCAGATGCCCACGGCCTTCAAACTGGTCCACAGCACCACGCCAGATGTCTGCATATCCATGGGGTTCACGATAGCTCTGTACCTACGACAAGAGTCTCAAATTACTCTCTCAGAAGGAAGGAAAGAGGAAGGGAGAGAGAAGAAAATGGGAATAGGAGAAAAGAGGAAAATAAATATTCTTAGCAATATAGGTACCAACAACTTTCTCTTTCCTGGTCATTTTGTAATGTATGGAAGATGCAAATACCCTGGCACATTAGTGACTTCAATTCATTCCAGGATTTATTTGCACAGAATTCAAGTAGAGAGGGGAAAATATTTTAAAGAGGAATCCTTGAACAGTGGTGATTTTATCTGAAATCAGTGTGTAGTATGTGTATCATTTTTCATTGAATATGAACAGGTATTCGATTTTTATTTGAATGCTTTCATTTCTAATCTATTATTAAAATTGCTATCTAAGGTTGACAAAGCAATGCTGTTAAATTCTACCTTGATTCTATTTTCACAGCTTCAGTGTTTGGGACTTTGAACATTTTCTCTTAACCTTTTTCTTAATCAATAAACCCTAGATACCAGTCCAGGTAGGACTCATCTCAACACATCCAATTGAAATAAATGAAAATTGAAGAGTATTTTAATTTTATAGATCTCTTCTATTGTTCTTGATTGTATAGAAGATTCTCATCTCACCTCTTCTATATTAGTGGTAATATGTACTAGGAAAAGGTGGTACATGGCTCACATTAAGACAAAGAGCCTTTTTAAATTTTTTATTTATTATTATTTATTATAATTTATTCACTTTGTATCTGGCTGTGGTCCCCTCCCAATCTCCTCCCAATCTAAGCCTCCCTTCCTCTTCTCCCCATATGCCCCATATGCTCCTTCCCTATTCCACTAATAGGGGATATCCACCACCCCTACTAGCTGACCCTAGCCTATCAGGTCTCATCAGGGCTGGCAGCATTGTCTTCCTCTGTAGTCTAGTAAGGGTACATGGATACAGAAATTGTGGGACATTTATACAATGTAATACTATACAACAATTAAAAACAAAGAAATCATGAAATTTGCAGGCAAATGGATAGAACTAGAAAAGATTACCCTGAGTGAGGTATCCCAGAAGCAGAAAGACACTGACTTAATCCTGAAGTCACCATGGCCAACTCTACACTTTAAATGTAGTAGTGATAATGAAACAACCCAAATAGCATATAAGCAACTTGAATTTGTCTTTAATGTCATTTGAAGTTATAATGTATCTAAGAAATAAATAACAAAATATAATAGAAAGTTATTTGAGCCATAATAATTCATTGTTATCTATAATATCATTTAGAAAAGAAACTTAAGGATTTTCCTTTTTTCCATTTGATTTTCTTTTTATTTTAATATTTATCAATTACAGTTTATTTACTTTGTATCCCCCCTGTACCTGCCTCCCTCTTCCCTACCCATGCCCTTCTCCCAGTACACTGATAAGGGAGGTCCTTCTCCCCTTCCCTCTGATCCTGCTCTATCAGGTCTCATCAGGAGTGGCTGCATTGTCTTCTTCTGTGGCCTGGTAAGGCTGCTCCCACCTCAGGGGGAGGTGAACAAAGAGCAGGCCAATCAGTTCCTGTCAGAGACAGTCCTTGTCCCCATTACCATGGAGCTCACTTGGATTTTGAAATGTCATGGGCTAGCTCTGTGCAAGGGTTTCAGGCCATCTCTGTGAGTGGTCCTTGGCAGGAGTATCAGTTTCTGAAAAGATCCTGTGCCCAGGCTTTTTGAGTCTGTTGCTGTCCTTGTGGAGCTCCTGTCCTCTCCAGGTCTTACTATCTCCCACTTCTTTCATAAGATTCGCTGCTCTCTACCCAAAGTTTGGCTATGAGTCTCAGCATCTGCCTCGATACCCTGCAGCGTAGAGCCTTTCAGAGGCCCTCTGTGGTAGGCTCCTGTCCTGTTCCGTGTTTTCTCCGTCCTCTGATGTCCACCCTCTTTGCCTTTCTGAATGGGTATTGAGCATCGTAGCCAGAGTCCTCCTTCTTGATTAGCTTCCTTAGGTGTACAAATTTTAGTATGTTTATCCTATATTATATGTCTAATATCCACTTATGAGTGAGTATATACCCTCTGTGTCTTTCTGCTTCTGGGATACCTCACTCAGGGTGATCTTTTCCAGTTCCCACCATTTACCTGCAAATTTCATGATTTCCTTGCTTTTTATCGCTGAGTAATATTCCATTGTGTACATGTACCACAATTTCTGTATCTGTTCCTCAACTGAGGGGTATCACAATCTTTTGAATTTAGGACCTTTAGTGGCATTGCAACCAAGTTTAATAAACTGATCGTAAAATTCTGCAATATTATTTTTGAGTATTTGGAGTCAAAAACATACCCTTTTTATTAATACTAGACATAACTAATTTGTTTCAATGAAATAAAGCTGAGGAATAACTATTTGAAAAAATGTAATATTAGTAGTTACATAGCTAATATTTCTATGAATATTCTATGTGCCACATGTTTTACAGATTTGATATGTTAGCCTTAAAATAATCCTATCTTTTTAAATTTATTTATTTTTATATCAATCACAGGTTAGGTACTTTGCATCCCAGACATAGCCCCCTCCCTTACTCCCTCCCACTCTCCCCATCCCTCCCTCATTTCCTCCCCGCCCCCTCCAAGTCCTCACCTTCCATCCAACCCCAGATCATCTTGTCTCCTCAGGGCTGGCTGCAATGTCCTCCCCTGGGATCTAGCCAGGCTGTTACTCCCAGGCATGTATGGGGGAGAGTCAAAGAACCAGCCATCGAGTTCATGATTGAAACAGTTCCTATAACCGTATCTTTTGATACAGTTACCCACATGGATTTGAAAATTCTGTCTATGTTGTGAGTAAGACCACAGACCTGTAGAGTACATATACTGGAATTTAACTCAAGTTAGGTGATCTGTTTTCTTTTTTTTAATTTTTATTAATTACATTTAATTCTCTTTGTATCCCCCCATTAATGCCTCCCTCCTCCCCTCCCAATCCCACCTTCCCTTCCCCTTCTCCACACATGCCACTCCCCAAGTCCACTGATAGGGGAGGTGTTCCTTTCCTTCCTTTTGATCCTAGTCTATCAGCTCTCATCAGGAGTGGTTGCATTGTCTTCCTCTGTGGTCTGGTAAGGCTGCTCCCCCATCAGGGTGAGGTAATCAAAGAGCAGGCCAATCAGTTCATGTCAGAGGCAGTCCCTGTTCCCATTATTATGGAACTCACTTGGATACTGAACTGCCATAGGCTACATCTGTGCAGGGGTTCCAGGTTTTCTCTATGCATGGTACTTGGTTGGAGTATCAGACTCAGGAAAGACCCCTGTGCTCAGATTTTTGGTTCTGTTCCTCTCCTTGTGGAGCTCCTGTCCTCTCCCTATCTTACTATTTCCCACATCTTTCATAAGATTCCATGCGCTCTGCCCAACAATTGGCCATAAGTCTCAGCATCTGCTTTGATATTTTCTGCAGGGCAGAGCCTTTCAGGGGCCCTCTGTGACAGGCTCCTAGCTTGTTTCTTGTTTTCTTCTGCTGATGTCAATCTGCTTTGCCTTTCTGGCTGAGGATTGAGCATTTTAGCCAGAGTCCTCCTTCTTTATTAGTTTCTTTAGGTGTACAGATTTTAATAGGTTTATCCTATTTTATATGTCTCTATGAGTGAGTATATACCATGTGTGTCTTTCTACTTCTGGGATACCTCACTCAGGATGACCTTTTCCAGTTCCCACCATTTACCTGCAAATTTCATGATATCTTTGTTTTTTATTGCTGAGTAATATTCCATTGTGTCGATGTACAACAATTTCTGTATCCATTCCTCAGTTGAGGGGCATCTGGGTTGTTTCCAGCTTCTGGCTATTACAAATAAAGTTGCTACAAACATGGTTGAGCAAATGTCCTTATTGTGTACTTGAGCCTCTTTTGGATATATGCCTAGGAGAGGTATAGCTGGGTCTTGAGGAAGTGCTATATCTAGTTGTCTGAGGAAACACCAGATTGATGCCAAAACCATACAATGGAAAAAAGATAGCATCTTCAACAAATGGTGCTGGTCTAACTGGATGTCTCCATGTAGAAAAATGCAAATAGATACATACTTATCACCCTGCACAAAACTAAAGTCCAAGTGGATCAAAGACCTCAACATAAAACCAGACACATTAAATCAATTAGAAGAAAAAGTGGGGAAGAGCCTTGAATTCATTGATACAGGAGACAACTTCCTGAACAGAACACCAACAGCACAGGCTCTCAGAGCAACAATCAGTAAATGGGACCTCATGAAACTGAAAAGCAAAGGACACTGTCATCAAAACAAAACTACTGTGTACAGATGGGGAAAGAATCTTCACCAACCCTCTATCTGACAGAAGGCTAATATCCAGTATATATAAAGAACTACAGAAGTTGAAAAGCAACAAATCAAGTAATCTAACTAAAAAATGAGGAACGGAGCTAAACAGAGAATGGCAGAGAAACACTTAAAGAAATGCTCAACATCATTAGCCATCAGGGAAATGCAAATCAAAACGATCCTGAGATTTCACCTTACACCCATCAGAATGGGCAAAATCAAAAACTCAAGTGATAACACATGTTGGAGAGGTTGTGAAGAAAGGGGAACCCTCCTCCATTGCTGGTGGAGATTTTCCTTTTTTTTCTGATTAAGTGGGAAGAGCCTTTCAGAGGCCCTCTGTGACAGGCTCCTAACTTGTTTCCTGTTTTCTTCTTCTTTTGATGTCCATCCTCTTTGCCTTTCTGGTTGGGGACTGAGCATTTTATCCAGAGTCCTCCCTCTTGATTAGTTTCTTTAGGTGTACAGATTAAGGTAGGTTTATCCTGTATTATATGTCTCTATGAGTGAGTATATACTGTGTTTCTTTCTGCTTCTGGGAGAGCTCACCCAGAATGATCTTTCTAGTTCCTACCATTTACCTGCAAATTTCATGATATCCTTGTTTTTTATTCCTGAGTAATATTCCATTGTGTAGATGTACCACAATATGTGTATCCATTCTTCAGTTGAGGGGCATCTGGGTTGTTTCCAGCTGCCCCCAACATTTACATATATATTGACTAATAACCTTTATCAGATAACTAATAAGGACAAATTATCAAAATTCATACTTAAATATATAAAGCTCCTAAATGTAGTTTTTTTTTAATGGAGGAGGATGGATAAGACATAATAAATATTCATAATGAGTCTTCTTCTAGATAGCTAAGAACCACAAAGGACAGTATTAGGTATTTGAAATACTAAATTAAAATACCCTAGACATTGTGATTTTTTAACTTCAGAAAGTTATTTTACAGCCCTGAAGATTGGGAAGTTCATGATGAAGGTTTTATAGATTCAGTGCCTTGTGAGCATGTGATTCCTGGATTGCATGTGTTAGGGCCAAAGCAAGCCCCAAAACAGCAGTGGTGGTGACAGTGTCCAAAACAGAAAGACTCTGACTGGGTGAACAGAAGCCTAAACTCAGCATTTATCAGAAATCTCTTGAGGCTGGTTTTTATTATCAAAAAAAGCCACTATCTCCCTTGTCCCCTAACAGTCAACTACCTCAGCTTCCTGGGCAATGGCATCTAGCTCCACATCAATCTGAACAACCTTAAAGACCCCACTTCACTGAATATCATGTAAAACTCTCTTGGTCTCTAGACCAGCTGTTAGCCTCTATTCTCAGAGGTAGCCTGGCAGCTTTTTTCCAAAAAAGTTTTTCTTTCAACCCACATAGTGATCAGTTGGTGGTTTCACTTTGCCTTTGCTTATTGTGCATAATCAGTGTCCTCTACTAGGTCCTTATAGGCTTTTCACTATGACCTTACTCTGAAGATACATCCCAAAGGTTCCGGTACCTATTACCATTGTTTTGTGGGAAAGGATTTTAATTTATGAATTTTAGGAGGACAGATAATATATGCTCTCTGCCCTTAAAAAGATGGTAAAGAAACATAGTTATAAACTGTATAAAACTTTCATTATGATAAGATTACTATGATAGGCAAAAATTCATTTAGGAAAACTAACTGAGCAAGGGAGTAGGGCAAAGATAAGGAATACCATTTCAACAGGGGTGATTCTTGTCAGCTTCCTCAAGAATAAAGAGATATATCTCAGAGACTCTCTAAACAGTACACAACTAAATGAAAAGACAATAGTGGGAATTCTATAAACAAAGAATTATCATAGAAAAATAACAGATTTTATTTATATTGATAAATAAATCTATTAATACAGTGACAGTTTCGATTTGTGAATGAGTGTTTGTTTGTTTGTTTGTTTGTTTTATGGGGGAAGCAGGGAATGTACTCAGGGCATCATGTGTACAAGACAAGCCATGCCACTGAACCATAAACCCAGCTGTGAAAGAATATTAATTCCGCAAGTATATCTTTGGAAGATTATGAAGCAATAAGTAAAGTCATCTAATGAATATTCAAGTGGGCATGTTTTATCATGCTTTCCTCAAATATTTAAAACCTATTTAATTAAACTATACAGTATAGCAGATATGTATAAAATGTTACACATTCTCTTATAAATAGTCTCAGGGAGATATTTTAATTGAACACTGAATTAAAAAATAACCAATCAAAAGACATACAGAGACATATAGTTATCAAACATTGAGCATCAATGAATAGATTTATTCATCAATTTGAATCTCATTTGTGATATCTGTATGTAGAATAAATTTAATGTAAATATAAAATTGAACATAATCATAATATAAAATAAATAGAAAGTTAGATCTTTTTACTTCTTACAAATATCATCAGACCACCTCAAAATCTGTCTTTTAAGCATGTCTAGTTAAACTTCCCTTTTTTTTCTTATCAAGCTTTATCATACAGGAAGGGAGCCTACAAGAAGTCCAGGTGCGACCCATAGGTTAACAGAAGCAAAGCTATTGCTCATAGTTGCTTCACTAGTGGACAGAGCACACAGTGGCGTCTCAGTAAATAGCTGTTGGCTTGAATAATAAGGAAATCATGAAGTAGGAACAACTGTGTTAGGTGGAGCTGTTAGATGCTGGGTTAGAATAGGGATGGAGACTGTAGTAGCGGTCAATGCACATCAAACTTGAGAATCACCCTAAGACTGGAGGCGGAATTAACAGCTATAAACTGGGGGTTTCCAGTGACTGAATAGCACAGCGTCTCGAACAGGTAACTTGAGAGCTCCTGCCTTTACTATTCTAATATTTTTCAGATCTGCACGTAAGTCATGCTTAGAAACAATTCATCAACAGGACTGGTGCAGCAGTGAGCACCTTTGCCTCAGGCTTCCTGCAAGCTGTCCAGGGTAGTGGGTGCATAATCACAGTCAATTTCGGGAAGCAACAGAAGTCTTGTATTTAGAGAATCAGAAGATTCTCTTAAAGCATCATGTCATGTTGAAAGTATTAATCTTTTTTATTCAAATTTGGTAAGCAGTACCTATGAAGCATATATTTTGTATCCTTTTCCAGGTAAAATATGTGTATGTAAAGGCTGCAATGAGTTCCCAGCTGCCATAAAATCCATCCTGGCACATCCTTCCTTACCATGTGTGTCGTAACTAAACAATAATCATATGGCTATAGCTAAGTTTTGGAAAAAGTTTTAATACTCAAGAACAGTACAGTGAATTTTAAGTCAGTGATGTCCCCCTCTAATGAGAAGGAAAGCAGACACGATCTAGCACTGATTGAAGTCAATTGAGTAAAAGACATAATCACTGTAGTCAGATATAATACAACACACATTATTTAATACTAAAGTAATAAATTAGGTGCATAAATTGCAGTTCATTCTGTGATTATGGCTCTGCAAAAATCAAGACTGGGTCCATACTATAAGAGACAACTTCTTTTTGAGACGACAACTCAGACACTCTTAGAAAAATTAATTACCTTCTGCAGAAGTATGGCCCATCCTGAATTTGTCAACTTTCATTTTCCATAGGCCTGATTTTCTCCCTTTTTATCCCTATGATATGTTACTGCTTTCTTAATTAAACTAAATTGAAAGCAGTCAGTCTACTCAATGTCCAAAAGAGGCAATCCACCAGACTTTGTCCTTACAATGAGAATATCATGCTGCCTCCATAATTGTCATAATCATGCATATGATGCCTCCAAAAGGTTCTAAATACAAGAGGCTCTTCAGTCTTTTGTCTCTGTTCAGGGCCAACTTATGTCTTTCGATGACAATAGATTGGAAAACTTGTAAGAAATAAACTCAAACTCTGAGTCTTGCTACTAATACCATAATTTAAAAATGAATATCAATTTCACCTACTAATTGCTAATCATTGTGCTTTATCCTAATTAAGTTTGTGTCTTTAGCAGGTAGATTAAAACAGGTCACCTGAAGAAGGGCAGCCAAGCTTAAATGTCATATTTTAGCTTTGAAGTTCAAATAAAACTTTTTAAACAATGAAATAGAACTGGTTTCAAGAAGACAAAACAAGGTTCCTCAGGTATTTAAAATTGTAATCACTTTCCCAAGAGTATTTTAAGATAGCAAATTACATAAACTAAATACCTATTTAACAACAACAATAATACTCTCCACCAAATATTGTCTTACTTTCTATAAATATTAAGTCTTCAAGTCCAAGTTAGTAGAAGGACATTATAACCAGTCCCAAGAAACTCAAATACAGATACAATAATATTCCAATATGCAAATTAACAAAGAGAGTGGATACCATTTCCATATCCAAATTAAACTGTTTAGCTAAATAACTTCAGTCCTTCTTCATCTCAAGGCAATGAGACTACAGCTCCAATAACAATACCTAATTATATACATTGCCTCCAGCCACCTAACCAGACATTCCCTCCTGTTTAAAAGACCTAAAAGCATGATGCAGACAGCCTGGGATGGCAGTGCTAGCCTCCATTCAGAAAGCCTAGATTTTTCTCCCAGTGATGTCAGGAGGACTTATATTCTCTGTGCTTCAGGATCCACACACGGAAAACGACAGAGTTGAACCAATTGATCTTCCAAGTGGAATAATGGATACTTCACAGCACTAGAGTATGTGAAAGCAGATTTTATAATGAAGCCTGTGTTTGTAGCATTGTTTTAAGACACTAAAATTTAGCATTATCTAGGTGGGAGACATCACTTGATTTCAACAAGAACGAGAACTTACGAAGATTTTAAACAAGATGTGAGAGTCTATTTTTAAAGACACCTATTATTCTATTTGTTTTCACTCAGATAAATAATGTGTACTTCACATTGTAAATGGCGCACAGTCCGAACTAGGCAGTTTCCTAAAGTTAAACTTAGTGTTCTAATCTAACAGACTGCCATCCCACTGAACAAGGAAAGTAGACTGCTCAGGTTTAAACACATAGAAAAAAATATTCCAAGAAGACAATTGGATTTAACTTGTCTATGCTTTAGCTCTTCTGTTCATGGTAAAGTTAGTGCAGTTTTACCTATTAACTCGGGAGGCAGAGGCAAGTGGATCTCTGTGAGTTCCAGGACAGCCAGGACTACCCAGAGAAACGCTGTCTCAACCCCCTCCTCCCCAAAAGTAATTTGTTTGCTTATGTTTTTAAACTTCACTTCTCATTATGTTTTAATTCAGCTTACTAGGCTCCTCTTATATCCCTATACTCTCCTTTCCCCATCTCCATCCGAATCTTTTCCTAAAGTCCCTTCCTTGGCTGGTGCACCCAATTCCCAACCACTGTCCTGTCCCTGTCTATCACATTTCCAGTCTACCCCTTTGCTACTTGTCTTCTTACCTGTCAGCACTGAGGGCGGTGAGAGTGAACACGGAAACCCCCACCGAGGTGAGCTGGATGGCGGGAATGAGTTTGCAGCCCAGCTTGCCAAACACCCATTCATCAAAGAAGTAGCGGGAGGCATCCACTGGGACGCAGGTTAGCAGCAGCAGCAGGTCCCCAGCTGCCAGGTTAGAGATGAAGATGTTGGGGACACTCCTCATGGTGCTGTTGGTGAGGAATATCTTCACCAGCATGATGTTGCCCAGCAAGCCCACCGTGATGATGATTAGGTAGAGGGATGGTATCACACAGCGGATCACCAGCTCAGCCATTGTCCCATCCGAGCCAGGCAGGAAATCTTTTTCCCACCCCTCAGGAACCAAGTGGCTGTCATTCGCCTCCATGGGCAAGGAGAGGTTGGGAAGAGAACTGCGGGGCATGGTCTCCTTTCCCAGGGAACTCGCAGGAGTTTTCATCCGCTTGGATGTCTCGAAAAGTGCAACGCACTAGACGTGGGTTAATTAATTTGCCTCTAACCCTGGCAAGTTTGTCGCTCCTGCGACTGAGCCACCTCTCTGTGCGCGCTACACTCCGGAGCTTCACCCCTAAGAAAGGTTCCCTTCACCGCCGCTGGTTTGTGATTTAAACTGAAACAAAAGGCAAGGCAGTGGAACCTTTATTCTGTCTTTAAAGCTTAGTTTTCGCTATTAGCAAGCGGGAGAATAAAGATCAGTCCCCATTGGACTGTAATTCCTACCTGCCTAACTGGTCCACCCCGGGAACGGAAGTCACCCAGGAGCTGTCCAGCCCGCTGCAGCTAAAACGCGGGCACTAATGCGAGCACAGCTTTGCTCTTCTTTCCTCCTGTCCTTTTGTATTACTGTGTGGAACTGAAGGGAGGCTGATTCTTTTTTCATTCTTCATCCCTTTACACATCCATTCTCGAGCGACTCCGAGCAGGAGGAGCCCACGCAGGAAGTTTGTGAGCCTCTGAGGATCGAATATCTGAGCTGGCAAGTCCCCAGTGTTGAAACACCGAATTTAGCAAGCAGTCAGGGACAAAGGATGAAGTCAATAAAAAGACTCCTCTCTATTCTGTCATCCTCTGAACACCCCCACCCCAGATCTGGAAATGCTTTCCTACAGTTCATGTATTTTAAAACTTATATTTTATAGTGATATAGTATGCATAAAGTACACATCGCTTAGATTAGAACAAGCAATGTAATATAAACCACCATTATGTCTGCCTTCATCTTAGATGGTTCTCTCCTGAGGATCACAGGAATAAAACTTCTTAGACTACAATCATTGTCTACTTCTTTTCCCTCATTCCATCTGGGGAAGCCACACATGGTTTGAGTGGAGTGGGTGTGTTGATGTTGCTTTCTGTAAACATACAACTGTTAACAGTCCATTCTCATGTTCACTAACATTTGGAAGTTTCACAACTTTAGCTGATTTCAATGAAGTTTCTATGAACATTTTTTTTCTCATAGCTTTGGATGCACACACTTCAGTAAATTGCAGGCTTCAGTTTCCTACTCTCAGAGTTCATGTTCACCTGTTGTAAGACTGAGAGATTTTTGTTTGTTTTTCATTTTTCTTTTTTTAATTTATTACAGTTTATTCACTTTGTATCCCGACTGTAGCCCCCTCCTTCATCCCCTCCTAAGTGCACCTTCCTTCCCTCTTCTCCTCCCATGCCCCTTCCTCAGTCCACTGATAGGGGAGGTCCTCCTTCCCTTCCAACTGACCCTACTCTATCAAGTCTCATCAGGACTGGCTACATTGTCTTCCTCTGTGGCCTGGTAAGGCTGCTCCCCCATCATAGGGAGATGATCAAAGAGCCAGCCACTGAGTTCATGTCAGAGACAGTCCCTATTTCCATTACTAGGTAATCCATTTGGAGACTGAGTTGCCATGGGCTACATCTGTACAGGGGTTCTAGGTTATCTACATGCATGGTCTTTGATTGGAGTATCAGTCTTGGCAAAGACCTTTGAGCCCAGGCCTGTGAGTGAGTGACTTAGAATTTTTTGTCCTCGGTGTACAGGAGGGTTTCTGATTTTTTAAGTTGATTTTATATCCAGCCAATTTACTGAAGGTGTTAATCAGTTGAAGGAGTTCTCTGGTTGAATTTTTGGGGTCACTCATGTATATTATCATATCGTCTGCAAATAGTGATACTTTGACTTCTTCCTTTCCAATTTATATCCCCTTGATCTCCTTTAGTTGTCTTATTGCTCTAGCTAGGACTTCAAGTACTATGTTGAAGAGATATGGAGACAATGGGCAGCCTTGCCTTGTCCCTGATTTCAGTGGGATTGATTTTAGTTTCTCTCCATTGAGTTTGATGTTAGCTATAGGCTTGCTGTATATTGCCTTTACTATGTTTAGGTATGTGACTTGTATCCCTAATCTCTCCAAGACTTTAACCATGAATGGGTGTTGGATTTTGTCAATTTGGCGCTTTCTTAGACAATTAGGAATAGTGATTCCTCAAGACCCAGCTATGCCACTCTTAGGCATATATCCAAAAAATGCTCAAGTACACAACAAGGACATTTGCTCAACTATGTTCGTTGCTGCTTTATTTG
>CM053763.1:16689669-16708918 GCA_028658305.1 Pachyuromys duprasi
ATATGGTATATACTCACTTATATAGACCTATAGGATAGGAAGGTCATGCTGAAACTACACACCTAGGGAGGATATACAGGAAGGAGGACCCAGGTTGTTATGATCAATGCTCATTTGGTTAAACAAATGGGATGGACATTGAGTGGAGAAAACAACCAACAGGATAGGAGCATGCCAAGGAGGACCTCTGGGATGGGAGGTCAATGTAGCAATGTATCAGAGCAGATATTAAGACTCGCGATCAAGCCTTTGGCAGAAGGTGAGAAGTGATGATAGAAATGGGGAAGGTTGATGAGACTTGGGGAGAACAAGAGCTCCACAAAGACCAAACTGAGCAGGGCACAGGGGTCTTGTATGAGACGGTTTCTACAACCAAGGACCATGTGTGGATGTGGCCTGGAACCCCAGCTCAGATGAGGCCCATGATTGCTCAGTGTCAGACTGAAGACTCTAGTGAGGGAAACAGGGACTATTTCAGTCATGAACTGGATGGCTGACTCTTTGACCCTCCCCCATACATGCCAGGGAGTGACAGACTGGCTAGATCCTGGGGAAGACATTGCAGCCAGTCCTGAGGAGACAGGATGAGCTGGGGTTGGATGGAAGGGGAGGAGGTCCTGTTGGTGGACTTGGAGGGGGCGGGGAGGAGGGAGATGAGGGAGGGAGAGGGAGGATGGGAGGGAATGAGGGAGGGGGCTACGCCTGGGATGCAAAGTACCTAACCTGTGATTGATATAAAAATAAATAAATTTAAAATAAAAAAAGAATTTTTAACTTGCTTTTCCTTTTATATTTGTGTGATATTAACATTTTGTATATTTGAATGTATATATAAGCCTATGATTGATAAAGATACTCATAAATTCAGACATTTAAAATAAGATATATTCATTTTCTGAAGTGTTGATGTTATATGTCACCCAGGTTGGTCTTAAAGTCATGGGCTCAAGTGATTCTCTTGCTTCAGTCTCCCAGGAATCTGGAACTACAGGACCTAACCCTGTGCCCAAATTGGCAAATTAACAAACTGTCAATAGGAATAAAATAGTTTCCCAAATCACCACATCAGAATTTAAAGAAAGAAAGAAAGAAAGAAAGAAAGAAAGAAAGAAAGAAAGAAAGAAAGAAAGAAAGAAAGAAAGAAAGAAAGGGAAAAATACTGCTCAGGGCCAGTGAGTTGGCTCAGTGTAAGACAGGCAGCATGAATTCATCTGTGAAGTCCGCATATGGTGTGGAAGGGGGAAAGCAACTTAAATATGCTGTCTCTGACTTCCACAACATACCTAAACAAACACACACAAAAAACACACACACAACAAAATAAACTGCCTAGATAAATGGGGTCCAAACTTGGACAAAGAACATCCTTGGCATTGAAGAACACTTGTATCTGGGTTTGATGTCATGAGATAAAAATTAACAATTGAAAGTCACTCACCTTTAATGAGCTAGCCATGAAGTGAAAAACTGTTCACAGGTGCAAATTTATTTGTCCATTAAGCAGCTTTTCAGACATCACCTACCAAAGAAGGTTTCACACAGCAATGGGGATATTGGGGAAAAAAAATCAGTTATTTCCTAGCTCAATTTTAAGTCTTTGTTGTACTCTTGAATTTCACTGCTTAATCTGTTGCAATGTTTAAACTGGCAAGCAGAATTTTCGTGTACATTTATTTGAATAAATGAATATTGTTTCTATTTTTATGTACTAAACTTTTATAAAATAATTAACATGACATATAAATTGAAATCTGTCTCTAAAATTTTATCTTCAGGGTTAAGTTTCTATGCAAAGTGAATTTTTAAAGAAATCAAAATTCTGAGCAGTCTCAAAGTTTCAAGCTCTATGTATCCTATTTTATAGATTTTTAATTTATTTCTTTTTTATTAATTACAGTTCATTCATTTTGTATCCCAGCTGTAGCCCCATCTCATTCCCTATCTATCCCACCCTCCCTCCCTCATTTCCTCCCATGCTCTCCCCAAGTCCACCTATAGAGGAGTTCCTCCTCCCCTCCCTCTGACCCTAGCCTATCAGTTCTCATCAGGACTGGCTTCATTGTCTTCTTCTGTAGCCTGGTAAGGCTGCCCCCCCCTTTAGGGGGAGGTGATCAAAAAGTCAGCCACTGAGTTCATGTCAGGGATAGTCCCTGTTCCCATTACTAGGGAACCCACTTGGAGACTGAGCTGCCATGGTTTACATCTATATAGGGGTTCTAGGTTATCTCAATGAATAGTCCTTGGTTGGAGTATCAGTCTCAGAAAAGAACCATGGGCCCAGATTTCTTGGTTCTGTTGCTCTCCTTGTAGAGCTCCTGTCCTCTCCAAGTCCCACTATCTCCACCTTCTTTCATAAGATTCCCTGCACTCTGCTCGAAGTTTGGCTATGAACCTCAGCATCTGCTTTGATACCCTGCTAGGTAGAGTATTTCAGAGGCCCTCTGTGGTAGGCTCCTGTCCTGTTCCTTGTTTTGTCCCTGCTTTCCTTGTTTTTAACTGCTGAGTACTATTCCATTGTATAACTGGATATCTACATGTAGAAGGATGCAAATAGATGGATATTTATCTCTCTGCACAAAACTGAACTCCAAATGGATCAAAGACATCTACATAAACCTAGACACACTAAATCTGTTAGAAGAAAAAGTGTGGAAGAGCCTTGAACTCATAGGCACAGGAGACAACTTCCACAACAGAACACCAACAGCACAGGCTCAATAAATGGGACCTCATTAAACTGAAAAGCTTCTGAAAAGCAAAAGACACTGTCATCAGAACAAAATGACAGCCTACAGAATGGGAAAGGATCGTCACCAACCATGTATTTGGCAGAAGGCTAATATCCAAAATATATAAAGAATTCAAGAAGTTAAAAAGTAACAAATCAAGTAATCCAAATAAAAAAATAGGGTAGACATTCTTGCTTAGCTTCTTTAGGTGTACAGATTTTAGTGTATTTATCCTATATTATAGGTCTCATATCCATTTATAAGTTAATATAAGCAAAAAGGAGGATCCTGGGTAAGATGATAAATCCTCACTCAGAAAGACAAATGGGATGGACACTGGAAGAAGGAGAAAACAGGAAACAAACAAGACAGGAGCCTACCGCAGAGGGTCTCTGAAAGACCCTAACCAGCAGTGTATCAAAGCAGATACTGAGACTCATAGCCAAACTTTGGGCAGAGTACCGGCAATTCTATGAAAGAAGGGGAAGATAGTGGGACCTGGAGAGGACAGAGCTCCACAAGGAGAGCAACAGAACCAAAATATCTGGGCCCATGGTTTTTTTCTGAGACTGATACTGCAACCAAGGACCATTGATGGATATAACCTGGAACCCCTGCACAGATGTAGCCCATGGCAGCTCAGTCTCCATGTGGGTTCCCTAGCAAGGAAAACAGGGACTGTTTCTGATATGAATTCAGTGGCTAACTCTTTGATCACTTCCCCCTGATCAGGGAGCAACCTTGCCAGGCCACAGAGGTGGACAATGCAGCCAGTCTTGATGAGACCTGACAAGCTAGGGTCAGACTGAAGGGGAGGAGGACCTCCCCTATCACTGAACTTGATGAAGGGAATGGGAAGAGATGAGGGAGGGAAAGTGGGATTGGGAGGGAATGAGGAAAGGGGCTAGAGCTGGAATACAAAGTGAATAAGCTATTATTAATACAAAAAACAAAAATTTAATTAAAAATGGGGTACAGAGCTAAACAGAGCATTCTCAATAGAGGAATATAGAATGGCAGAGAAACACTTAAAGAAATGTTACCGTCCTTAGCCATCAGAGATGCAAATCAAAATGACCCTAAAATTTCACCTTATACCCATCATAATGGCTAAGATCAAACACTCAAGTGACAATATAGGCTGGGGAGGATGTGGAGAAATGCAAACCTTCCTCCACTTTTGGTGGGAATGTAAACTTGTACAACCACTTTGGAAATCAATCTGGCACTATCTCAGACAATTAGGAATAGTGCTACCTCATGATCCAGCTATAACACTTCTAGGCATATATCCAAAATATGCTCAAGTATACAACAAGGACATTTGCTCAGCCATGTTCATAGTAGCTTTCTTCATAATAGCCAGAATCTGGAAACAATCTAGATGTCCCTCAACTGAAGAATGGATACAGAAATTGTCATATATTTAATCAATGGAATACTACTCAGCTAATAAGAACAAGGAAACCATAAGATTTTTATTTTTAATAAAATATTTTTATTTTAACAATTATTGTAACAAATTATTTTTCTTTTCCCTCACAATAAAAATTTATCATTTCCAACCTCTAGTCATTCCTCCCAAGTTGACTGCCTTTCTATTTTATAGTATATATTTCATATGTGTCTTTTCATGTACAAAAATATATAACTTGCTGAATCAGTTTTTATTGGTTTCTTTTTGTATATGCTTTTAAGGCTGCCTTCTCTGTGATAAAAAAAATATCCAATAAGAGTGTTCAATCAGTAATCATTAGTTGCTTGTAGTTCTTTGTCTATGGGTAAAACCTTGTGGTATTTTTCCCCTTGCACTAATATTAGCATATCTATCAATATTGTCATTGTTCTGGTATTGTTTATGCAGCCAATTTTAGGAAAGACTGCTTACAGAAGACTTTCTGATATTCTAGCTCTAAAACCTTTCTGCTCCTTCTTCATATAAGTTCCCTATTGCATACATGCAAGAGCTGTGGTGCCTACGTATCCACTGGGAGTCGACTCCACATTACCCCTGAACTGTGTCAAGTTGTGATTGTCTCTGATAGCCTCCATTTGTTATGAGAGGTTTCTTTCATGGGGTGGGGGGGGGTAGATACACTTATCTTGTGAACAAAAGAATAAGATTTAGAATACTGTATAAAATTGATGCTGATCTACCAAAGTGATGGCAGTATATTATTTTCTAAGTCCCCCTGAGAAGCTGGCTAAGTTATTACCAGGCATGATTTCTCCCTTGTTGTGTGGGCCATAAGTTCAATTGGAGAACTGCTGGTTGCCACATACATGTGAAAGTTACTTCATGCGCCTATTAATATCTTACCATGTTGGTAATTGTCATGGTTCAAAGGTGCTGTAGCTCGATAGGACTGTTGAACTGATTTCTTCTCTTCTTGGATTAGATAGTATTTTATAGAACCAAGGAAGCAATACCAGAAGAAAGAAGGTATAAGGCCAGTTCCAGGTTAAATTATTTAAATTATTTATCCCAGGAAGGTGTGGTACCTTCAGCTTCAGGGGCCCATGATCAAACTTCAACCCCTGAAAAGCAAACAAGGACTACATCTATAATCTATGTTGTTTTGGAAATCATATGGACTAACCTGACCTACTTCTTTGAAAGGAGGTTTCTTATGTCTGGTACTATGTTAGTCTACAGTTATCACATTGTAATGTAAGATATATAGGATACTAATTCAAGTCACATATAGAATGGGGGGTACTAGAGTTAAAGATTTAAACACTAATGGGGCAGAAGGGTGGGAGATAGCAAGGGCTAAGGGAGAATTAACTGAAACTGAAGCCATATGGATAAGCCTTACATATACCCACTAGTCTGTAAACTAATTACACATACTACATAAAAATGGGGTGTTTTCCTAAGGAAGCTAATCAAGAGGGAAGCCTCTGGCTAAGATGCTCAATCCCCATTCAGAAAGGCAGAGATGATGGGCATAAAAGGAGGGAGAAAACAGGGAACAGGATAGGAGCCTGGCACAGAGGGCCTCTGAAAGACTCTACCCTGCAGGGTATCAAAGCAGATGCTGAGGTTTATACCCAAACTTTGGGCAGAGTGCAGGGAATCCTATGAAAGAAGTGGGAGATAGTAAGACCTGGAGAGTACAAGAACTCCACAAGGAGAGCAAAAGATCCAAAAAGTCTGGGCCCAGGGGTCTTTTTTGAGACAAATACTCCAGCCAAGGACCACTCATGGAGATGGCCTAGAACCCCTGCACAGAGGTAGCCTATGGCAGTTCAGTGTCCAAGTGGGTTCCATAGTAATGGGAACAGGGACTGTCTCTGACAGGAACTGACTGGCCTGCTCTTTGATCACCTCCCTCTGAGGGGGTAGCAGCCTTACCAGGCCACAGAGAAAGACAACACAGCCACTCCTGATGAGACCTGATATACTAGGATCAGAGGGAAGGGGAGGAGGACCTCCTTTATCAGTGGACTGGGAGAGGGACACAGTTGGAGAAGAGGGAAAGAGGGTAGGATTGGGAGGGGAAGAGAAAGGGAGGAACAGGGGGGATACAAAGTGAATAAATTGTAATTAATAAAAATTAAAATTAAAAAAGTGAAAAAATTGAAAATGGAGTGTGATTACTTTCCCCAGAAGATGTGGGTTATTTATTTAAATTTAAGTGCGAGGTACAGGACACTTCCAAATGAATTATTGCTCGAGGAGTATAGAAGAACACTAAAATAATGTAGGCTATTGGTATTGTTTATGCATACCTACTATCATTAAAAGGTAAGACCCTATCGCTGAAGACACTACTCACTTTGGCTGTAGAACATTGAAAAATCAATCTCAGACTGACCAAGAAACTCCATGTTGTACAATTTTATAGTGCTGGAAGGTGCTATATGGGCTGCTGCAGAGAAAAATTGGTTTTCTAGAGCACTGTAAATGCTCCAATACCAAGCTGTCAGTCACGTTGTACCCAATGTAGCAATAATGGCATGGTGGTTGTGGGTGTAACCAGTCACTTTATGCTTGGGCTTGAGGCTTCCGATCCACAGGAAGGATTTCATTTCTGATATGGTAAAGCTGATCAGAAGCTCATGACTCGGGATATCACAGTAACAAAACTACTGGTGTTTCACACTTAATGATCATGTTGTCCAATGCACTAGTGTCTTAACATTTATGTTTGTACCTATAGATTTACAGTGCTTTCAACTTTGGTCACAGAGAAGTTTCTTTTTGCAGTGGGTCATGATTAATGCACGATCATATCTGGTCAAAGTGGTGAATACAAATGACTGAGTAGTCAATCATAGATGGGTCATCTATATCAATCTCCCCATGCAAGGCTCAGGGAACATCACAAAAGAGAAGGTTCAAAGACTCCAAGAACTAAAGGATGGGGAGAGGAGGAGTCATGTGTTGTCTTCTCTGCATGACTATTGGGGAAAAGACTTTTCCTCAGGAGAAATAACATACACCATAAAGACAAGACAAACAAAAGTAATGATTTGCTGTAAAATCCAAGTTGGTGAAGCGAAACAGTTTGTTTGAGATTGTTCAGAGGAGTATGGGAGAAGGATGACTGGCAGAATCAGGAATTGTATGACAATACTGTTGATGACTCAAAAGTTACATCCCTGGAGTTCACAGCACAGTTTACAGGGTACTCTATAGGTCACACAGAACTCATCCCAGCAGGTTAGCTGGTTCGTCTCCTCACATCCAAACCCCACATGACCCCGCCCATGGTTGTTTACTCCTTTTATATAATGCTGAAAAGAGGTCTTTAGTAGCTTCCAAGTTTCAGCTTTCTCAGACATGAGTTTGCTTATTTTCTGAATAATTCTTCATGTGTATTTTCCTCTTTTATATTTTAGTCTATCTGATTCATCTAATTAAAACTATTTTAATTCAGATAAATGTCTAAACAAAAATGACATGGCTATAGTTGTCTGCAGTAGACCTTCACAAGATCAGTCAAGTAAAATGTCCAGCATGAATAAAGGAGGGCTTCCAAGGCTCTACTCTTGGCTAAGGAGCTATTCTCAATTGATGACTGATACAGTGTAGGGTCAGAGTGTTAGTTAGGGGATGTGACCACTGGTAGGTTGTCCATGCCCCAATAGATGGTCCTAGGCCTGTTTACACTTGATCAGAACTAGTCTGATTCATGGGGGGACAATGAAGAAGAATGCCACCAGGTTTCAAAAGCCCAGGTCAGGCCAGTGGCTCTCTCTCTTCCTGCTACCTGCAGATCCAGAAGTGGAAGGCTCAGCTTCTTTCCAGTGCCATGTCTGCTTGTTTTCTACCATGTTTCCCACGATCCTGATAATGGACTAAACCTCTGAAACTGTAATCAAGCTCCAATTAAATGCTCTCTTTTATAAGAGCTTCTGTGATCATGGTGGATCTTCACAGCAATAGAACAATGAGTAAGACAGATTGCTATTGATAATTATGATAATCTTTTTTAAAAGAACATAACTTGAGATTAAGATGGAATGTTGAATTCTGGGGGCTGTTGGCAGGAGTTAGTGAGGGGTAAATCAGATTAAAATGCCTCAAACATGTAAGACACTTTCAAATGATAAACCAGAATATTATTTTAAAAAATTAAAAGAAGATGAACAGGTAAAATGCCATATGTAAAGATATCCAACATCATTTGTCCTTAAGGTATAGCAAATTAAAATAACAATGATTTACTCTATACTTATATTAGACTATTAAGACATATTAGACTGTTAACACTAAATACTAATGAGAATTTGTAACAACATAAACCTTCATTTAAAGACGGTGGAATTGTAAAAATATAGAATACAGCTTGGCAGTTTTAGTGAAAACTGAACAGATTTTTTTAGCATATGATTCAAGTACTGTCTTTAGTGTTTATGCAAAGGAGTTAAAAACAAGTTCTCTGTGGATTTTGTTTGACATACCTGCTACCGTCTTTATTTATTGCTGCCATGATAGCCCCAGAATAACACTACCTAGTTTTTCCTGAATAGTTTTCCAGCAGGTTGTTTAAGCAGACAATCTGTTAGAGCAAAGTATTGAGCATTACTAGCCAAATTGCTGATGCAAAGGGGTGGCTCATTCTTTTGTATTAGCTTACAATACACCATGCCAGCTAAGATAGCATTGCTTTTGTCCTAGCCCAAATATAAGTACCTTTTTTCATTCAAAATATGAGAACTTACATGATCTTAATAATACCTAGGACCATACTTCACCAAATGGTATTTCACTAAATTATATTCTGTATAGTCCAAGTTCAATATGGTTCACTTTCTTCACATTTACAGCACCGTGATGCCATGCCTCTTAAACTAGAATGAGGATATGCAGACAATACAGCCACACACAAAAAATCTGTCATGGAAGCCCACATCGAATTTATTATTGCAAAAATTTTGGAACCAATCAAGATGTCTTTTTGTAAGTCAGTGGGACAAAAATCAAACTCTTCATAGATCAAACAATGGATAGTATTCAATGCTAAAAATGAGTTTAAACTGTTAAAAGATTCAGAGAAAACAGATATGTATAACTACATGAACAAAGGCAATCTGAAAAGGATGCTCACCATATTACTCTAAGCATAGGGCATTCTTCAAAGGGCAAAACTAGAAACAATAAAGATACTGGTGGCTGCCAATTTTGGGGTGACGTGATCTGAGTATGCAAATTACAGAGGATTAGTAACAATACTCTGTATGATATACTGTAATGGTAAACATGTTCAATTCATAAACACACTCTACTAAGATGACTCCTAATGTAAAGTGTGGTCTCTGTGTGGTTTATAATATTTCAACATAGGTTCATTAACTGTAACAAATACACCAGTCTGATTGAGGACACTGACAATACTATTAATTTATTGGGGGGCAGTGTAATCTGTGTGGAACTAGTACATCTTAAGCTGGGCCTTGTCAACAGTCTCTGAGTATGTTAGTCAGTTTGGGATATGATAACAAAATACCATGTGCTGGATTATTTCTCTGTACTTTCACATGGTATAAGAGAGTAACAAGCTTCCTTGAGCCTCTTTAATAAGTCACTGTTTCCTCTACTCTAGTGGTATAATCATCGTTTCAAGCCCCAATCTATACTACCTAATTTTACTGATTAGTTTCCACATGTAAATTTTGGAGAAATAGAAACATTCAGACAATAAGACAAAATATTTTTTCCTTTTACTAAAAATAGTGGAGGGAACAGAAGCCAGAAGATCCATGGGGATCACATACAAAGTCAACTAGTAGAGATAATATAAGTAGTCTAGGTGGTGTAAGGGAAACCCTCTAATACACATAGATAACAGTACAGTCAAGGTTAACTACTGCCAAACTGTTTTGTCTTAAGGAATACATTTCTTGTCTGCAACTGCTTCTGAATTTCAATGGATGCAACATATATATTAGATCAAATAAAAATACTACTAGTAGTTTGAAGACAACTTTAAGATGAACAGTATCTGACATAGAAAACTTATGCCTATTAGAATTGGCCTCAATGTAGAGAGACATTCAGGTCTTATTAGAATAAGCTGTCCCTTGGTTGTACTATTCTAAAAATGGGGGACCGGGGCAAGGTTCTAGGCCTGATGGATGTTTTTATTATTTTTTTCCCAAATGGTAAAAAGCTGGCCAGATGAAGATGTAGTCCGTCAGCACAGCACTTTTCTAGTAGTATAAATGGTGTGTTATGTTCAACCCTCAGTGCCTCAGAAAGAAAAAAAAAGAATAGAAGAAGTGTGAACACTGTATGACTTATTAAAAGGTTTGGGAAAAGAAATCCTTCAGATGAAATGTTAGAAGTAGATACAGAAGTGGCCTTCTATGAAAGTATAACTAGAATATGCTAGAGCAAGCTCTCTAAACCTATATTCCCTAGGGAAAAACAGAACTGGTGAGCATTATTAATACACACAACCATTAATAACTGACATTGTCCATAGTGCAAAAGAAAAATGAAGAGATTTTCCAAACTACCTGTAAAATCTAAACAAAATCAGAATAATCCTGTGGCATTTGAGAATCAACCAATTTTCCCTTGGCCTCAAAACTCCCTGAAGAAGGAAGGCATCTTCTTTCTGCATGTGAGCAGCCACAAACATGAGAGACTCCATCTTCCCCTGCTCCCAGAAATGCTACAGTTTCCTTCTGGGAGGATCAGGGTGCCATTGGTTATCAGTCCCCACATACCTGAGCTCTAGTCTAGCCAAGAGCAGCTGAGTAGTGCACAGCAATCTTACTAATAGTGTGTGAGAAGTTATGCCCCAGGTGCAATAGTCTATAAATATTGGGATTCTGTTCACCTTCACTACAGCTCACTTTAAGACGAAAGGGAAAGTAAAGAAAATTAGACTGCCACTCTTGCCCATTGCTCTACCTGTAAAGCGGTGGGGATATTCAAATAGAATAAGCCATGACCCTACTTTTAGAGTTCCACCAGAAGGTTTTGCTAAGTTGGGGTATTGAAAAACGGCTAAAAAAAAAAAAAAAAGGAAACTAACACTGGCACAAAACACAGAGAAATTCAACATGAAGGACACTTTTCAAATCAGTGAAGAATATGATGCCCTGTAGCTTCTAAAAATAATAAGCTAAATCATAAACCACCTACTTACTTCACTAGTGAGAACCAAAGTAACAGGACAGAACAAAGCTTAAATACTGACCTCAGAGTGTACCCCTTGTAAAGGGTTCTGAATTTAATTGAATCATACTGTGAAGCATTTAATGCCCCCAAGGAATTATTAAAACAATAGAGCATCAGTCAGCAATTAGTTGAAGATAACAGCTGGATATGGTGTTTACTGAGGCAGATAGATTAACAAAGAGTTCAAGGAAGGGCTGGTAAAATGGCTCAGTGCTTCGGAGTGCTTATTGCTCCTGCTTAGGGCTACAGTTTTGTTCCTAGCTCTAAAAACCACCTGTCACCCCATTGCAAGGGACTCTAATGCATCTACCCTCTATAAACTCCTGCATTCACATGAATACATCCACATACATACATGTAATTTTTAAAACAAAGCATAAATTTTAAAGGGTTCAGGGACAAAGAATAACAAAGCAATACTGCTCAAACCTCTGCATGTTCAAGTGACTGTCCACATAGATAGCTTCCACCTCTGAGTAGTGAAATTCCAGTCTGCATACTGTGGAGCATAGGGACATCACCCAAATAGTTCAACCTAGTTTATAAATATAAACAAGCAAATGGTTTGGTAGTGCTCAGAATAGAATTAGAGACACTATAACGCCTATACTATACAGTTTACAATAAAAAGAAACGAAACACACATATTAGAAAGAGCAAAGAGAATTGTAACACTGTAACACATGAAACTTTCAATACAATTATTTCAAAATAACTATGTCTATATTACCTGAATATAATTCTTAAAAATGTTCAAATAACTAAATAAGTCATGCTTTAGAAAAAGAAAGAAGGTAGAGGATGTCTCATCAAGTATAGGATATTAAAAAGAAGGTAATTCTTTCTGAAACAACCTCATGTAAATTGTGCAGATGTAAAGTGAAACAATTAGCAAAACACATTCATTTCTGTCCTTAGAACTGGGCTTGAACTGACAAGAAGTCCGTAAAACTGAAGATAGACAGTAGTGAGTGTATTATCTAGCAACAAGAGAAGGAAAAATGAAAGTGAAAAGACTTGGAAAAGTGATGCCGTATCGTTAAGAATGCTGCAGTATAAACAATATTTTAATAATGGACAGATAAAAAACATGCATAAAATAGTCAAAGAAATAACAGATGGAAATTTCTCAAACGAGTAAACATATTTAAGACACATTGAAAAGCCCTAATAACTGCTCAACTGGACAGCACAAAAATATCTGTACTTGCACATTTCAAGGATATAAAAATATTCAAAGACAAAAACAGATAAAATAGTGAAAGCATCAAAAGAAAAATAACTTGTCAAGCACATGGAAACATCTGTAGCGTAACAGCTCATTTTTTTTCTCTTGAAAGAATGGAGGAGGGTCTATGCTCCAATGGGTTGTTATTTTCAAAATAATAAGTGAAATCCTGCCAGAAAAATAAATCTTATAATCAGCTAAACTATCCTTTAAAAAGTGAAGGCAAATACATTCACAGACAAAAACAATATTTTATTGTAGCAGCATTGCTTTAAAAGAAAGACTGAGGATATTTCTATGGTGGTCTCTGCTGCAAAAAGAAGCTTATCTGATAAAGGGTGTGATCTACAGTTATCTGTGGGGATAAGAATAGTTTTTATGATATATTTAGAAATTATGCTGCTTTAAGGAAATGACAGGAATAGGTTCTTTCTAGAGCACATGAACTCATCAGCCACAAGTAATTGGATTGGTGTACACCATAAGGCAAGAATCATCTCTTATTGAGTAGGTCTTAAGGCTAATTAGATGGCTGCTGGTTATTTCCAAAATATAAATCCTCATACCATCCAAACTGATACATACACAGCACAACCCCTTCACGTAAGGCTCCTGGAATATTGAATAGGGAACAGAAAGACTGTAAGAGATAGGGGAGCAGGACATCTGATACAGTATGATAGGCAAGCCACACCCACAGAATATGGTCATCTAAAAAAAAAAAAAAACAGACCTGCACAATGGTAGTGTGTCACAAGTCCCCAGTCTCAAATGCAGAGCGATAGACAATTGACTGGCTGCCAAGATTGGAAGCCAATGGAAGATATAGTCTTCTCCAGGGATGAGTCCACTGACAGAATATCCAATTCCAAGTGGTCATCCCTAAACACACTTGCACATGATTATCACTAAGCGGACTCACCAGGTTGTAGTAAAGCATATATACATATATGCATTGTGCATGTGTGAGTGTGTGTGTGTGTGTGTGTGTACCAATAATAATAAAGGAGAGATCATAAATTGGAGAGGAAATTTCAGGACAAAGGAGGAGCTAGAGAGGGGAGAATGGGGTGCAAATCATGTAAATAGAGTATTCATGCATGAAATTCTCAAAACAATGAAATGTAAAAAATGAAATATATATTTTAAACAATGCAGTATATTTAATTACGTTTCCCCTAATCTTAGTAGGTAAATGTATTGTCATTGTCACCGTGTTAATGTTTCTAATTATATAAAAACTTTGTTGAATACTTTGAACATGAAAAAAATATTCCTCAGTTGTTAAGCAACTGACAGCAATCTAAATCCACATGAATTAATATAACAAACTCTATAATTCTGTAGTTATTCTGACTCCTTTCAGTTTCATTAAAAAGGAGACCTGCATTGTCCTCCTCTGTGGCCTGCAGACAATGCAGCCAGTTCGGATGAGATCAGATAAGCTAATGTCAGATGGAAGGGGAGGAGGACCTCCCCTATGCTAGGACTTGGAGAGGGGCATAGGAGGAGATGATGGAGGGAAGATAGGAGGGGGCTACAGCTGGGATACAAAGTGAATAAACTGTAATCAATATAAAAATAAAAAAGGATACCTGATAGGCTAGGGTCAGATAGAAGGGGAGGAGGACCTAGTCAGAGGACTAGGGTAAGGCATAGGAGGAGAAGAGGGAGGTAGGGAGGCTTGGGGAGAGTCAAGAGAGGGGGCCACAGCTGGGATACAAAGTGAATAATCTGTACTAAATAATAAATAAAAAATTGAAAAGGAGATTACTCAATATAAAAATCACAACAGTGTAATATTGGGCTAGTAACATATACACATGAATGTCTTTGATAATACTACAGGAGATACATATGACTAGTATTTTCGGCCCAGTGAGAGGGTACAGCAAGCAGTCACCTGCTGCCCAGCCTGTCAACCTGAATGTGATTGCTGGGATCCACAGGATAAAACAAAATTATTCTATGACCATTCATGTGCCATAGCATTCACACCACACACACACACACACACACACACACACACACACACAAATTGATTTTAACATAGAAATTAAACAGTAATATTTTATGACTTACTGGAATTGTTTGTATACATCTGAAATGGATTTGATGATGAGCAGATGATAATCTATGAACACTAAGAATATAAAACAAAAATTCACAAAATTAAAGAAATTAAAAAGCTTTAAAAAGAAAATAGATTAGTTTCTTACAACCTGAGAAGTTAGCAAGAAATGGGAGAGAATGGGTAGTCTTTTGGGCATGACAAAAAAATGTTTATAAATTGATTGTGCTGATAGTTGCAAAAACTGTGGATAGAGTTAAAAACTATTTAACTGTACCCTTTATAAGGCTGAATGATAGAGTATATGAACCATGTGTCAATAAGGTTTTTAAGAAGCAAGGCCAGGAGGAAATAGAGAAGAACACCTTTCTAGGCCCTTTAGCTCACTATGTTTACTTCCAAAATCATTTATAGAAAAATCTGTTGGATCCTCTAAATTATGAAAGTTTCTAATTGGGGAATGGTTTTTATATAAATCTCCTTTGACAGCTCGACCTCATAAGTTCAAAATAATACCGGATTAATTGTGGAACTTATAGAAATAGGAAACACATAAATTGTTTCTTAGCTAAGCCTCCATAATAAGTTGATGTATTACCTTAAAAAGCTATTCCCTTCAGGAAAAATATTTCAATCTAATTCTACAAAACAATAGATCAGTTTATAACACCATTTACAAAATGCTGGGCTCTTGAATTCACTGACGCATGGTCTTTGACTTGTGCTGATAAATACAACTAAACCAGGACCTTGGGAAGAGAAACATTTCTGCTTAAAAGAGGCAAGGAATTCAACATCAACATATCAAACTGAATGTTTCCTAAGCTGCTTTGCATTCATTATGAGATTTCTATGAGCTTTTAGCTATTACTATTACTAGTGAAAAAATTAACCAGGTTGTTATTTAAGCATGGTTGCATTTGGAAACCACCTTAAATACTTTTATCCAGACACTTGTTTCAAATAGTTGCAATGAAAATGTGAAATGGGTAGATTTATTCAGATCAGAGCACAGAATTGGATGAGATTGATTTTTGTCAAAGAATATTGAAATGTGAAAATCTTAGGAGAAAAGTGACAGTTTTAATGTAATCCACAAGAAATTATACAAACTCAATAAATGTGCACTCAATAAATGACTCTTATTCCACATTTAAAACACAACTTTTCCAGTTGCAATGGCTCTCACCTTCCTCAGGAATAGTACAGTAGCTTCCAGGGCAAAGTCAATGCTGTTTTGAAGTCTAATTCTTAAATAGGCAATACCTCAATATTTCCTTATTTTAGCAAGACCAATGAGTTGTCACTGCATCCAATTTTTATTCCGAATGTACAGCAGAGTTGAGAGAGAAACACTTCTCAACTGGGAGCACTTAGCCCAGATGGATATCCTGCTAGATTTGCCTTAAAGATGAGCGAGATAATAACTTTCTTATATTACCGTCATGACTCTCCTTTGAAACCTATGCAAATATTTAATGAAATCATCAATATGGTCCAGTTTTCTTCTCTTACAGTACATGACTACAAGGATCTATTTGTAGGTTTAAAAGTAACCCTTATTTTCAGCAAAAGAAAATGGTTGTTGTTTTTATTTCCTCCAAACATGAAGTGGACAAAAGAGAATCAGCATCACTTTCAAATTCTGTATATATCAGGTATTGGAAAAATCGTTAAAATTCCTTGGTATCTCATAAGTATTGCCCAAATGAAAGACAATGGCACCAATCTGTCTTCACCCTTCATATCCTTATTACTGAACTTCATAATTTAACTGGCAGTTTGCTGGCATCTGCATTGTACAATTCAATAGTATGTGTCTCACTGGCGCCATCTACTGAGTGCTGGTTTCATTTTCTAAGGCTCAGAAAATAAATAAAATCGAAACATAACCCAATCAAAGGAACAAAAGAATGACAATGGAGGGTTCTATGGCCAGCATGTCATTTTATCCACTCTCTTTCAGTGTAGTTATAGTAATCAGAGCTGCTGGTATCACAGCACAAAAGGAGCTAGTTTGAAATTCAACATAAACAAACCTTCTCTCAACCTTTTTTTATTATAAAACTGTATGAAAAATTAATAAAATAATCCCATAGTCTAATTAACCACACACTCATAACACAAGCAGAATATCAGTTTGAAGAGTCAAATAATAGGCCCATTGCATCTTTGTTTCTTATCTTTGATAACCAAGTATAACAAGCAGCCTTGCCAAATTTAGAAGCATAAAAATATATGTAAACTTTGAAAGGATTACCATAAACATAAAAGATAATTGTCTACAATGCTACCATTTCACATAGAGGGTTTGATATTTGCAAATATAAACATATCCAAAGTACTGTTGTCAAACCCTGTCTCCACTGCAGGTACATTCTTGACTAGTGGAGACCGTTCTGTGGTACAATCCTGCTGCCTACTCTCTCCTGTGCCATTCCTCCTGATTCGCCAGAGGTTTCTTAGCCTGGAGATCTGAGTTATGAAATGGGAAAGTTCCCCTCAAAGCCAATATGCACAGTCACAAAATATTCTGCAGAGGTTAAAAGACTGATACAATTTGGTCCACAGCATATAACCTGCATGGTACTGTCAGAGAAGACAGGAATTTGAATGAGCCCAGGTGGGGAAATAAATTGCCTTGTTTCTTGAGCACAGTCTCTGCCGGTCAAGGCCAAGGCCGTTTCCTTTGGAGTCGTAATCATTTCTCTCACCATTTTTCTCTTTCTCTTTACTGACAACTACATGGTTTGTACATTTTGGTTAGTAATCTGATATTCGATCAAAAATGTCTTTCAAACAATGGAAATTTGTTCTCAATAGAATAAGAACCATAAATCGTCAAATAAATCTCTTAAAGTCCACCATAACTAAACCAAACTCAGGTTATTAATGAGAATGTTTCCTTCATTATTCCTTATATTTAATTGTACCATCTGAATCCATTTTTTACAGTGTGATACTCAAATGTCCTCATATTTCAACACATATATAGAAAAGTGTATTGATCAGATATATGTCTTGTTGGTGTCAGTAACAAAAGAAAACAACACCATTATTGAGAAATTGCAGTCTGAGTAGTATTCATTTTACAGGTACCACGTAGAGAAATGAGTATCAGTAACATTAAATCTAAAGTATATTTGTGTCTATAAATATATTGAATTACACTCTAGAGATGTCAGGAAGAAAAGCAGGCTAGTCTTGGGAATAAGAAGCAAAATAAAGGACAACTATAACAGTGCACACAATTAAATGGTTCACAGGCTGCAATCTCCAGAGCTGTGAACTAAATAATGCATTTTTTTTCTCTTGCTAAGTTGCTCATATGAGGGAATTTAGTAGCAAAAAGTTAACATAATGTGATCATTACACTTTGTATCCAAGTATGGAAATAACACACTGCTAAAGTACTATATGTCAACCAAATATTATATATGTGTATTTTAGAGGATATTTTCATATTTTAAATTTTTACTTTTTTTCTGATCCACTCAGAGTTGTTTACTCACTAACCTGTGTGTCTTTTGGATTTCCCTACCAACAGAAGTGTTCTGGTTTTTGTTTTGCCAATTCATACAAAAATGTCAAGTGGCCCTGAGTTATACTGGGTAATGCCAAATATCCCAAACATTCAGAAAGAAGTGCTTGTCACTCAAATGTTTTCCTGATGGTTAATAAAGTCAGTCATGGGGATGACAGTCTACACTTACTGATGACTGATTTATTCTATATGTGTGTGGGGTAGGGTTATGTAAAAGGAAAGAAGCTCATGGAGGTCAGAAGGCAACTTGTGGAAATTATTTCACCATGTGGGGTCTGGGGATTTAACTCAGGCCATCTTTACATGATAAACCTCTTTGTTGGCAAAAAATAGCTTTAATAGCTCTCTTCACACAGTCTTACAGAAATATACATCCATTAAAACACGCATCTATATAAACATGCTTATTGAAGTTAGTCACAGGAAGCTGCTTGTAGAATGTTTGGCTCTAAGAGAATATGTAGTTACTAAAGTCTCATTAGAACACCAATAAACGCCTTATAATAGTTCTACTTTTAGACATTTTCAGGTGAGATAAATTACCAGAACCTTATGTCAAATGAGAAACAGACATCAAGTTTACAAGGGTGATGATGCCACTGAGTTGTGAAATGTTACCAGTCTAGGGAAATTTTCCATGCTGTACCTGAGATAGCATTTTTAATTCCAAATGGTTCCATGTACCAATGCCAATCAATTCATCCCACTAGTTTCTTACTTTTTTTCAAGGTCTCTCTATATTGCTTGACAATTAATAAGACATTTTTTATTATTTTTTTAATTTATTTCTTTTTATCTCAATCACAGGTTAGGTACTTTGAATCCCAGGCTTAGCCCCCTCCCTTAGTCCCTCCTACCCTCCCACTCCCTCCCTCATCTCCCTCCTCCCCGCCCCCTCCAAGTCCACCAACAGGGGAGGACCTCCTTCCCTTCCATCCAACCCCAGCTTATCCTGTCTCCTCAGGGCTGGCTGCAATGTCCTCCCCTGGGATCTAGCCAGTCTGTCACTCCCCGGCTTGTATGGGGGAGGGTCAAA
>CM053763.1:16715833-16728564 GCA_028658305.1 Pachyuromys duprasi
AATACTACTCAGCAATTAAAACTGAGGAAATCATGAAATTTTCAGGCAAGTGGTGGGACCTGGAAAAGATCATCCTGAGTGAGGTATCCCAAAAGCAGAAAGACATGCATGGTATATAATCACTTATATAGACCTACAAGATAGGATAAACATAGTGAAATCTATACACCTAAAGAAGATAAACAAGAAAGAGGACCTGGAGTAAGATAATCAATACTCACTTAGAAAGACAAATGGGATGGACATTGGATGTAGAAGAAAAGGAGTAGCAGGAAAAGAGCCTACCACAGAGGGCCTCAGAAAGACTCTACCTAGCAGTGTATCAAAGCAAACATTAAGACATATAACCAAACCTTTGGCAGAGTGCAGGGAATCATATGAAAGAAGGGGGCGTTAGTATGACCTGGAGAGGATAGGAGCTCCACAAGGACCTAGTATATCAGGGTACAGGGGTCTTTTATGAGACTGTTTCTCTAACCAAGGACCATGTATGGATATAACCTAGAAATCCTGCTTGAATGTAGCAAATGGTAGCTCAATATCCAAGTGGGTACCCTAGTAAGGGGAACAGGGACTATTTTGGACACAAGCAACGGCTGGCTCTTCGACCCCCTTGCCCCCTGAGGGAGGAGCATCCTTGCTAGGCCACAGAAGAGGACATTAGAGCCAGTCCTGAAGAGACCTGTTAAGCTAGAGTTAGATAGAAGGGGAAGAGGTCCTCCCCTATCAGTGGACTTGGAAAGGGGCAGGGAGGGATGGGGGGTGGATAGAGAGTGAATGCGGGAGGGGGCTATGGCTGGGATACAAAGTACATAACCTGTAATTAATATAAAAATAAAAATGTTTAAAAAAGGAATACAGGAAGATAAAAACAAACAGATTATAGCCATCCATGAAGAACTACAGGAATATGCAGCCAAACACTTTATGGCCTTCAGTAAAGAAATAATTAAATCACTGAAAGAAATAAAAGAAACAGAGGAATGCTGAAACAAACAGCTGAAGGAACTAAAAGAAAAACAGGAAAATACAATCAGACAGGTGAAGGAAATGAACAAAACAACTCAAGATCTGAAGATAGAATTGGAAAAATTAAAGGAAACACAAACAGAGGAAAGCACGGAGAGGAAGAATTTAGGGAAGAAAACAGGAACTACAAAGATAAGCATAACCAACCGACTACAAGAGATGGAAGAAAGATGTAGAAGACACAATAGAAGAAATCGATGTATCCATCAAAGAAAATGTTAAATCCAAAAAAATTTCCTGACACAGACCGTCCAAGAAATCCAAGACAACATGAAAAGACAAAACCTAAGAATAATAGGAATAGAGGAAAAAAAAGATTCCCTCCTCCAAGGCCCAGAAAATATCTTCAACAAAATCATAGAAGAAAATTTCCCCAGCTTAAAGGAGAGGCCTATGAGAATACAAGAGGCATACAGAACACCCAGTACATTAGACCAGAAAAGAAAACCCTCCCGCCACATAATAGTCAAAACAATAAGTATAGAAAACAAAAAACACTAAAAGCTGCAAGGGAAAAAGGCCAAGTAACATAAAAGGGAAAACCCATCAGAATAACACCTGACTTCTCAGCAGAGACTATCAAAGCCAGAAGGGCCTGGATGACCCTAAGAGAAAACAGATGTCAACCCAGGCTAATAGATCCAGCAAAACTCTCAGTCATCATAGATGGAGAAAGCAAGATATTCAATGACAGAAACAAATTCAAACAATACCTATCCACAAATACAGCATTACAGAAGATACTAGAAGGAAAAATATAACCCAGGAAAACTAACTGCATTCAGGGAAACACAGGAAACAAATGAACTACACTACAGCAAAACTAAAAGTAGCCAAACACACAAATACATTACCATAGCCAACAGCAAAATCAAAGCCACTGGTCATTAATCTCCCTTAATATCACTGGACTCAACTCTCCAATAAAAAAACATACACTAAGAGAACAGATACGTAAACAAGACCCAAAAATCTTTTGCATGCAAGAAGCACACCTAAGTCTCAAAGACAGACATTACCTGAGAGTAAAGGACTAGAAGACAGTTTTTCAGGCAAATGAACTCAGGAAGCAAGCAGGAGTAGCAATTCTAATATCTAATAAAATAGATTTTCAACCAAAATTAATCAAAAAAGATGGGGAAGGTCACTTCATATTCATCAAAGGAAAACTCCACCAAGAAGACACCATAATTGTGAATATCTATGCCCCAAATGCAAAAGCACCCACGTTTATAAAAGAAACATTAATAAAACTGAAACTACATATAGATACCCACACATTAATAGTGGGAGACTTCAACCCACCACAAATAAAACAATTCAAAGAATCAAAGAAACCAAGAGCTGGTTCTTTGAGAAAATTAACAAGATAGACAAACCCTTTGCCAAACTAACTAAAAGGCAAAGAGACACTATCCAAATCAACAAAATCAGAAATGAAAAGGGGGACATAATGACAGACACTGAGGAAATTCAAACAATCTTTAGGTCTGACATCAAAAGCCTATACGCCACAAAATTTGAAAATCTAAATGAAATGGACAATTTTCTTGATCAATTCCACTTACCAAACCTGAATCAAGACCAGGTAAATCAATTAAATAGTCCTATATCCCCTAAGGAAATAGATACGGCCATTAAGTGTCCCATCCAAAAAAAGCCCAAGACCAGATGGTTTCAGCACAGAATTCTACCAGACCTTCAAAAAAGAGGTAACACCAAAAACTCTTCTGGAAATCAATCTGGTGCTTTCTCTGACAATTAGGAATAACATTTCCTCAAGATAGAGCTATTTCACTCCTAGGCATATATCCAAAAGTTGCTCAAGTACACAATAAGGGCATTTTCTCACCCATGTTTGTAGCAGCTTTATTTGTAATAGCCAGAAGCTGGAAACAACCAGATGCCCCTCAAATGAGGAATGGACAGAGAAATTGTAGTACTTTTACACAATGGAATACTACTCAGCAATTAAAAACAAGGAAATTGTGAAATGTGCAGGTAAATGGTGGGTACTGGAAAAGATCATCCTGAGTGAGGTATCCCAGAAGCAGAAAGACACACACGGTATATACTCACTCACAGAGACATATAATATAAGATAAACCTTCTAAAATCTGTACACCTAAAGAAACAAATCAAGAAGGAAGGCTCTGGATAAAATGCTCAATCCCCATTCAGAAAGGCAAAGAGGATGGACATCATAAGAAGGAAAAAACAGGGAACAAGTCAGGAGCCTGCCACACAGGGCCTCTGAAAGGCTCTACCCTGCAGGATATCAAAGCAGATGCTGAGTCTTATGGCCAACCTTTGGGCAGAGTGCAGGGAATCTTATGAAAGAAGTGGGAAATAGTAAGACCTGGAGAGGACAGGAGTTCCACAAGGAGAGCAACAGAATAAAAAAATCTGGGAACAGGGGTCTTTTCTGAGACTGAGACTCCAACCAAGGACCATGCATGGAGATAACTTACTATCCCTGCACAGATGTAGCCGTGACAGTTCAGTGTCCAAGTGGGTTCCATAGTAATGGGAACAGGGACTGCCTCTGACATGAACCAATTGGCCTGCTCTTTGATCACCTCCCCCTGAGGGAGGAGCAGCCTTACCAGGCCACAGAGGAAGACAATGCAACCACTCCTGATGAGACCTAATAGACTAGGACCAGAAGGAAGGAAAAGAAGACCTCTTCTATCAGTGGACTTTGGGAGGGGCATGAGTGGAGAAGGGGGAGGAGGAGAAAGATCGGGAGGGGAGGAGGGAGGGCGCTTCAGGGGGCATACAAAGTGAATTAAGTGTAATTAATTAAAAATTTTAAAAAATAAAAAAATACTATTCATGTACCACAACCTACACTAGTATCAAAATTCTTCATTTACCAATGGTAAGTTGGGATTGCTTAAGATAAATGCCCTCCAAAGTCATGTATATATTCAAGACAGATTATCAAAATGAAAAAAAAAAACCTGGAAGATTTTCTTTTTATGTCCCTTTAGGCTTTATTAACCATAGGTAAAAATGGACTAAAGTGCCCGCTTCTGGATACATTTTGAAGTATAGTAACTATTCTCAGAGGTCAGAGACTTAGATGATGTGGCTCTAGAAAGGAGAAACAGCCTGTCTTCTGGAGGGTGAACGCCTCAGCAGCCAGGAGATGTTAGATTATTGTTTCTGGAGATACCATCCGCACACTTGCCCCCTCTATACATTGGTTATGATATTTCTTTTTTAATTTTTATTTATTTATTTTTATATTAATCACAGGTTATGTACTTTGTATCCCAGCTGTAGTCCCCTCCCTCATTCCCTTCAATCCCACCATCCCTCCCTCATCTCCTCCCTGCCTCTTTTCAAGTCCACTGGTAGGGAGGACCTCCTCCCCTTCCATTTGACCCTAGCTTATCAAATCTCTTTAGGACTGGCTGCAATGTCCTCTTCTGTGGCCTAGCAGGGCTGCTCCTCCCTCGGGGGTGGGGGGAGGGTCTAAGAGCCAGCCATTAAGTTCATGTCAGAAATAGTCCCTGTTCCCCTTACTGATCTTTCTTTGTAGCACAGCTCTGGTTTGGCAGACACAGAAGTATTCAGAAGAATATGTATTATAAATATCTTTTGAAGCAAAAGTGCAAAACATTTTCAGATTCATGAAGGCGGTAGAGGTTGAATTAAGAAATAGGGATGATAAGGCAAGAGCACATGTTAACAATTGCTCAACAACTGTTATTCTAAATGGAAAGGCTATATAAAGTTTCACAGAGGATTATGCGTTCAGAATGCAGCACATCCTCTCCTTTAAGCATGTCACACCCATGCTCCTCAGGTAATACAAGTTGGATCTGGTGTGTCCCAGAAGGCTGGGTCCCCTGCGTGTCACTGATAGGAGGTATCAAAGCCTTGAAAAATTGGAACCTAGTGGCAGGTCATTAGCAGCATGGCCTTGAAGAAGAGAGTGGAACTCCTTCCACCTGTCTTTAATGTCCACCCAACCATGTTCTGTTTTGCTATGTAATTCCTCCAAAATGTGCTGGCTTACCATCAATGCAGAGCAACAAAATCATTGATCCTGGACTTAAATTTATCATGAACTTGAATAAATATTTAAAATTACTCTCACCAATATTTGTAACAGTGAAGAAAAACTAACCAATCCAGAAATGTCTTAAAGTTACTTCCATGTGAAGAGATTTTGAAGTGGGGATATGTGTATACAGAATACTTATTGAAGAGCACTCTCAAGAATTGAATGCAGAAGAAAAGACTGTTCAAAGGAAGAAACATCTATGACATGGTTGTAACTTCAGTCTTGGTCAATGCAAAGAGGAGCTCTGAAGTTGAGATACCCTTGGTCATTGTTCTGAACTAGAACTGAATAGGACTGCATCAGCCCACAACTGGCGCAAGTCACCGCTGGGGAGAGAAACAATCCAGCATCCGCTCAAGAGAATGCGTAGTTGTCCCTGTTAGCAGCCAATATTTCCAGCAGAAGTGGGATGATATGGAAGTGAAAGACCCTCACCATTTGCCACATTTGGACTAAGTTACCCTTATTATTAGGTTTGGGTAATTGGTTGCTGTTGTCTGACACCCTGAGAGATGATCCAGATGATCCCAGATGAATTTTTCTGACTTTTCCCAATATAAAGCCAAATACATTAGACATAACAGGCACCTAAAAGCTTTAATCTCAGTGCCACCTTGGCAAACGAGCAACTTTCAAGTAGCGACCATAAGAAATCAACAATAATAAATAATGTTCAGAAATAGAAACAGTTTGGACATTTTTGTAAAACAACCTCTACAGCCTGGCATAATACTGACCATTTGTGTGTGTGTGTGTGTGTGTGTGTGTGTGTGTGTGTACTGACTATATATATATATGTCAAGTGTCAACTGATATATATATATACATATATACATATATATACACATATATACACCACTTGACACTTCCATGGACCTCTGATAAATTTCCCATTTTAGTTCTAATTCACATTAAAATTTTTACAAATATTACAAATATTTTTAAATTGTATTAAATTTGTTCAGTGGTCAAATGTCCAACAACCTTCTTTGGAATACTACTTAGCACCATGAAACTGATTTGAAAGTTTTCTGCTTGGAGAGGATTGTGGAGGTAGGGATTGGATGTTTTGCTTTCAAAACTAGAAAATTATACCACTACCCAAAACAACAACCTTCTGTTATAATCACTGCAAAAGATTATACCTCTTTATAAATAAATAGTGCAGAACTTCACTAAAAGAGAAGAGAGAAAGAAGCAAACTGTGGATACATCTGCTTATGTTCATCTGTTTCCAGGCTCTTTCAGGAACAGGAAACCTAACAGCGCCTAGGCATCTCTATAAACTGAGAAAGCAGAAGTCACTTTAAGAGACTGGAAAACATATATCCAAAATATGGTCAAGTGCACAACAACCATGCTCAACCATGTTTGTAGCAACTTTATTCCTAATAGCCAGAACCTGGAAACAACCCAGATGCCCCTCAACTAAGGAATGAATGCAGAAATTGTGGTACATTTACACAGTGGAATACTACTCAGCAATTAAAAACAAGGAAATCATGAAAATTGTGGGCAAATGGTGGAACCTAGAAAAAATCATCCTGAGTGAGGTATCCCAGAAGCATAAAAACACACATGGTATATACTCACTTATAAGTGGATATTAGACATATAATATCCACTAACCATACTACAATCTGTACACCTAAGAAGCTAAGCAAGAAGGAAGACCCTGGGTAAGATGATCGATTCCCACTCAGAAAGGCAAACAGGACAAAAGAGGGAGAAAACAAGAAACAGGACAGGAGCCTCCACAGACAGCCTCTGAAAGACTCTACCCAGAAGTGTATCAAAGCAGAGGATGAGACTCATAGCCCAACTTTGGAAAGGGTGCAGGGAATCTTATGAAAGAATAGGGAGATAGAAAGACCTGGAGAAGATAGCAACTCCACAAGGAGAGCAACAGAACCAAGAAATCTGGGCACAGGGGTCTTTTCTGAGACTGATACTCCAACCAAGGACCAAGCATGGAGATAATCTAGAACCTCTGCACAGATGTAGCCCATGGCTCAGTATTCAAGTGGGTATCCTAGTAAAGGGGAACAGGGACTGTCTCTTACATGCACTCAGTGGCTAGCTCTTTGATCACTTCCACCTGAGGGAGAAGCAGCCTTACCAGGCAACAGAAGAAGACAATGCAGCCAGTCCTGATGAGAATTGATAGGCTAAGGTCAGATAGAGGGGGAGGAGAACCTGCCTTATCAGTGGACTTGGGGAGGGGCTTGGGAGGAGGGGAGGGAGGGAAGGGGACTTGGGAGGAGTTGAGGGAGGGAGGGTGGACTTTGGAGGAGATGAGGGAGGGGGCTACAGCTGGGATACAAAGTGAATAAACTGTAATTAATATCAAAAATTAAAAATAAAATAAAACAGTATGGCCAAAACAGTAAAGAGAGGTGCCTGGTTTGCCAAAATAAGTATAATACAGGTAGAAATTAAGCAGAAATAACTCTGGGGACCTGCAGAGAGTTATGCCTGAAGTTTCCACTGAGAACTGATCTCTTATTTGACAAGAAGATACCCAAAATATTAGAAAAAAACCGTTGTAAATTCTAACCACCACCACCACACACAAAGACATAATGCTAAAAGCCTTTTATTCCAGTACTCAGAGCCATAAGAAGACCACAAAGTAAAGGAAGCCTAGGCTACTAGATAGCAATGATCTTTCCCCAAAACAAAACCAAAATATTTGAAACACAAATAACTAAAACTAGTTTATGTCCTGAGACAGTTTATGTTCTCAGAATGTAAAGACCTCATAATGCAGAATGTACTCTGTAGAATACTTTCATGCACTTAAAACTACATTTGGGTCAGTCATGAGCCATTTGTAAGATTAAATTATCCTGTGACATAGTCATCTTAGCTGGTACACAGTAAATAGACACTATGCTGTTTGAAGGATGATTAAATAGCATTGACTGTGTATATCTCAGAATGCATTCCCAACCTTGAATCACATGTGACTCTACTCGAGACCAAGCCTCAAAATTATTCATCAGAATCTAATAATATAGATGCATGCCAGAAAAATCATAATCATATTTAAAAGAAGACTATAAAGTTCAACAGCTAACAAAATAAAATTTGCAATGCCAGACAATCAGTTAAAAATCACTAGGTTTATTAAAAGCTAGAACAGATAGCCAATAATGAAAAAATCCATCACAGGAAACAGAACTAGAAATGACAAACATGAAGCTAGAAAATATAATAAGCAGCTACTAAAATATGTTCGGTCTGTTTAAATAAGAAGAGAAAAATGTTAACGTAATTACTAAAAAAAGAAAGAGGAATGTTTTTAAGTCCTAAATTCAACTTCTAGGCAGGTCTGACCCAAAAAGTCCTGCAAGCTTTTGTTTCATGGGGCATATGGTAAATACTTTAACTCCATGAACCACATAATTGCTACAACTATTTTTTTCTTATTTTTCTTTTCTTTTTTTTATTTACTTTACATCCCAAGGGTGCCCCCTCCTTCCTCACTCCCATTCCCTGTTCTGCTCTCCCTTTTCCCCCCAAAAAAGCCCCCCTCCCCCATTTTAACCTTCCCCAGACCATCAGGACTAAGCATATCTTCACCCACTGAGGCCAGGCAAGCCAGCCCTGCCAGGAGAAAGTGATTCAAAAGCAGCCAATAGGGTCCATGTTAAAAAACGGACTCACACACACACTCACTCACCAGGAGCCCCATATAAAAACCAAGCCACACATTGGCTACATGTGTGCAGGGGGCATAGGTCCATATCATGAATGCTCCTTAATTGATGTCTAAGTCTCTGTAAACTCCCATTGGACTGGGTTAGTTGTCTCTGTTGGTCTTCTTGTGAGGTTCCTGTCCCTTCCAGGTCCTTCCATTTTCCCCCCAACACTTCCACAGGATCCCTAGAGCTCCCCTCCAGGCTTGGTTGCAAGTCCCAGCATCTGTCTCAATCTGCTGTTGAAAACAGTCAAGTTAGGCTACTGTTTGCAAGCATGAGTATGATTATAAGTGTCAGGAGCTGGCTTTCTAACATGGGGAGGGTCTCAGGTGGGGCCAGTTAATGATTGGACTTTCCCTCAGTCTGTGTTCCCTCATTATCCCTGCACTTCTTGTAGGGAGAGTAATTTTTGGGTCACAGGTTTTGTTGGTAGTCCTATCTGGCTAGGAGGTAATCACTTCAGTCTTTATGCCCCATGCCCACCTGCAACCCCCTGTTAGGATTCTCAGCTAGAGTCACACCCATGTACTCACAGAAGCCTACCCTGTCACATTCCTTCAGCTTGACAAAGAGATGTTCCCCCTCCATTTCACTTCTTGTTCCCTGCCTTCTCACCTTCCACCCCCACTATCCCCACATCTGATCCCCACCCTCCATTCACTCTCCATTCCATCTCCTGCCTAGTTCCCTTTTTCATCCATTTATGCTATGTACTCCATTTCCCCTGCAGAAAGACATTCTCTCACCCTCCCTTGTGCCTTCCATGTTACTTAGCTTCTTTGGGTTTTGTGAATTATAATATGTTTATCCTGTACTATAGGTCTAATACCCACTTATAAGTGAGTACATACCATGTGCCTCTTTCTGGGCCTGAATTACCTCATTTAGTATGACACTTTCCAGTTCCATCCATTTGCCTGCAAATTTCATGCTTTCTTTGTTTTTAATAGCTGAGTAATATTTCATTGTGTAAATGTATCACAATTTTTATCCATTCTTTGGTTGCAGGACATCTAGGTTGTTTCTAGTTTCTAGCTCTTATGTATAAAAACACTATGAACATAGCTGAGCTAGTGTCCTTGTGGTATGGCAGAGAAACTTTTGGTTATATGCCCGGGAGTGGTATAGCTGGATCTTGAGGTAGAACTATTCCAATTTTTCTGATAAAGTGCCATATTGCTTTCCAGAGGTTGTACAAGTTTGCACTCCCACCAGCAATGGAGAAATGTTGCCCTTTCTCTACATCATCTCCAATGTGTTGTCACTTGAGTTTTTTTTCTTAGCCATTCTGACTGGTGTAAGGTGGAATCTTAGAGCCATTTTGATTTGCATTTCTCTCATGGCTAAGGACATTGAGTTTTTCTTTAAGTGCTTCTCAAGAATTTGAGATTCCTCTGTTGTGAATTCTCTGATTAGCTCTGTACCTCACTTTTAATTAGATTACTTGATTTGTTGGTGTTTAATTTCTTAAGTTCTTTGTATATTTTGGATATTAGCCCTCTGTCTGATGTAGGTTTGGTGAAGATCTTTTTCCAATCTGTAGGCTGCCTTTTTGTTCTGTTGACAGTGTCCTTTGATTTACAAAAACCTCACAGTTTCAAAGATCACATATATTAATTGTTGAACTCAGAGCTTGTGCCACTGTTGTTCTGTTCAGGAAGTTGCCTCCTGTGCAAATAAGTTCCATACTTTTCCCCCACTTTATCTTCTAATAGGTTTAGAGTCTTCGGTTTTATGTTGAAGTCTTTGATCAACTTGGACTTGAGTTTTTGGCAAGGTAATAAAAACAGGTCCATTTGCATTTTTCTGCATGCAGACATCCAGTTAGACAAGCATCATTTGTTGAAGATGCTTCCTTTTTTTCCATTGTATGGTTTTGTCTTCTTTGTCAAATATCAAGTTCCTGTAAGAATGTGGGTTTATTTCTTGGTCTTCAATTTGGTTCTGTTGATCAACCTGTTTCTATGCCAGTACCCTGCAGTTTTTATTACTATTGTTCTGTAGTATAGCTTGAGATCAGGGATGTTGATTCCACCAGAAGTTCTTTTATTGTATAAAAATGTTTTGGCTATCCTGGGTCTTTTATTTTTCCATATGAAGTTAATGGTTGCTCTTTCTAGGTCTGTAAAAAATTACATTAGACTTTTGATGGAAATTACATTGAATTTGAAGATGGCTTTTGGCAGGATGGCCATTTTTACTATGTTAAATCTACTGATTCATGAATATTAGAGATCTTTCCATCTTCTGGTATCTTCTTCAATTTCTTTCTTCAGAGACTCGAAGTTCTTGGCATACAGGTTTTTCACTTGCTTGATTACAGTTACACCAAGGTATTTTATATTATTTGTTGCTATTGTGAAGGATGTTGTTTCCCTAATTTCTTTCTCAGCCCTTTTGTCACTTGTACAAAAAGAGGGCTACTGACATTTTTTGAGTTAATTTTGTATTCAGATACTTTGCTGACAGTGTTTATCAGCCATAGGTGTTCTCTGGCAGAATTCTTGTCATCACTTACGCACACTATGATATCATCTGCAAATAGTGATGCTTTGACTTCTTCTCTTCCAATTTTTATCCCCTAGATCTCCTTTACTTGTCTTACTGCTCTACCTAGGACTTCAAGTACTATATTGAAAAGATATGGTAAGAGTGGGCAGCCTTGTCTTGTCCCTGATTTTAGCAGAAAAGCTTTAAGTTTCTCTACATTTAACTTGATGTTGGCTATTGATTGTATTTAGGTATGTGCCTTGAATCCCTCATTTCTCCCAGACTTGAAACCTGAAGGAGTGTTGGGTTTTTTCAAAGGCCTTTTCAGCATTTTTTTTCTTTCAGTTTGTTTATGTTAATGGATTTTCTTGTGTTGAACCACCCCTGCATTCCTAGATGAAGCCTACTTGATCATGGTGGATAATATTTTTTATATGTTCCTGGATTCAGTTTGCAAGTATTTATTGAGGGTTTTTTTGTTTATCAATCTTCATAAGGGATTTTGATCTGAAATTCTCTTTCTTTGTTGGGTCTTTGTGTGGTTTAAGTATCAGGGTGACTGTGGCCTCATAGAAGGAGTTTGCCAGTGTTCCTTCTTTTTCTATTTTGTGGCATAGTTTGAGGAGTATAGGTATTAGTTCTTTGAGATTTTGGTAGAATTTTGTGCTAAAAATCACCTGCACGGGGCTCATTTTGGTTAGGATGCTTTTGATGACAGCTTCTATTTCCTTGTGAGTTATAGGTTAATTTAAACTGTTAACCTGATCTTAATTTAACTTGGTAGTGGTATATGTCAACAAATATCATCCATTTTATTTAGGCTGTCCAATTTTGTGGTGTACAGATTTTTGAAGTACAACAAAATTATTCTTTGGATTTCCTCAGTGTCTGTTTTTATACCCCCCTGTTGTTCCTGATTTTATTACTTTGGATACTCTCCCTCTGCCTTTTATTTAGTTTAGCTAGGAGTTTATCTTGTTGATGTTCTTTTTTTTAATAAATTTATTTATTTTTATATCAATCACAGGTTAGGTCTTTTGCATCCCATGCGAAGCCCCCTTCCTCATTCCCTCCCAACCTCCCCAACCCTCCCTCATCTCCTCCCTGCACCTTCCAAGTCCACCAACGGGGGAGGATTTCCTCCCCTTCCATCTGACCCCAGATCATCTTGTCTCCTCAGGGCTGGCTGCAATGTCCTCCCCTGGGATCTGGCCAGGCTGTTACTCACTGGCATGTATGGGGGAGGGTCAAAGAGTCAGCCATCAAGTTCAAGACTGAAACAGTCCCTGTTTCCCTTACTAGGGTCTTCAGTTCGCCAATGAGTTATTATGGGCAACATCTGAGCAGGGGTTCTAGGCCATATCCATATATGATCCTTGGTTGGAGAAACTGTCTCATATAAGACCCCTGTGCCCTGCTCAGTTTGATCTTTG
>CM053763.1:16735516-16766587 GCA_028658305.1 Pachyuromys duprasi
ACATTTTTTCCGTAATAGCTGTGTGAGTTTGCATGCCCTTAAGTAATGCATAGGGGCTCCGTTTCTCCACACATTAGCTGACATCATAACCATTCTGAGAGGTCTGAATTGATGTTTACCCTGGTTTCAGAATGTAGTTCCCTGATCATGTGGGATGCTGGGCACCTTTTCACATGTCTTTTGGCCATTTGTGTTCCTTTTTGATACATGCCTATGCAGTTCCTTTGTCCATCCTTCAATCCAGGTATTTGGTTATCAATCATTGAGTTATGCATTAACCATTCATAAGATACATCATCTGAGTTCACTTTCCACAGAGTAGGTTGTGTTTTAGTTTTGCTGGCAGACTCCTTTGCTTAGAGATTTCACTTTGATGTGCTACCAGTTTCTGGTTTTGCTTCTGTTGCCAGTTTTACTGTTACATCCAAAAGTTCGTGGCCAAACCAATGTCAAGAAGCCTTTCTTCTGTTATCTTCTGGCAATTACACAATTTATTTAAAGTCTTCAAGCAGCTGTGAATTTGTGTTTGTGTCTGAGAGAAGGTCCTTACCTCCTTCTTTCCATGTGTGGACATCCATGTTTCATATTCATAGTGGAGACCACTGTTTCTACATTGCATTTGCTTGGCATCCATGTGTAACACACTTCCAGATTCTCCAGTCTGTTCCATGTTTTCTTTATCTGTTTATAATGTTACTTCGTTCTGCAGTTTTGATTATTAATGCTTTGAATATATTTTTAAACAAAGAAATATAATGCTTATAGCTGTGATTCTCTTGCTACAGACTGCTTTGGTGTTGAATGCACTCATCTCATGGTTTTATATTTGTTTTGTTTTATAAATCTGACTGAGATTATACCGAATCTGCACAGCAATTTGGGTAATGTGGGTATCTATTATTTATTCTAGCACCTAAATATGAGTTAAATTAATTTATCTACATCTTTTTTAATTCCTTCACTGGTATTTCATATTTTTACATAATTTTTCCTTTTATTGAAAACATCTTATTTTCTCACATAACAAATATTGATTGTGATTCCCCCTCCCTCAGATCCTCCTAGTTCTTTGTAACCTCTCCTCCCATATAGATGCACCCCCCTTTCTCTCTCATTTGAAAACAAAGGGGATTCTAAGGGACAATAATAAAATATGATAAGATAAAATAAAAACTAATACACTGAAATTGGACAAAACAGATGGAAAAGGGACAAAGAAAAGGTACAAGAATCAGACATAGACACAGAGACCCACTCCTTTTCACACACAGGAACCCAAAAAAACCCTAAAATTTATATACAAAGAAAACTTATAATGATAGATAGATAGATAGATAGATAGATAGATAGATAGATAGATAGATAGATAGATAGATAGTACAAGTTTCATTTGGTGACAAAAGATGGCCAGATACAGCTCTATCTTCCCCAACAGTGGTGATTTCGTTTAGATCACCATCATATATGTATATATTTCATAAAGTTTCTACCGTGCTAGGTTTCCATACTATTCCTCATATGGCCCTTAATTTTAGCTGCCTCTCCCTGTATGTCCTCCCTCAGCCTCCCCCCCAGGCCAACTTGATCTTACTATTCCAGCAACCCCAATCATTTATAACTATCTGGTCTATTTCATTTTTTTAGGGATAGCCATCTGCCCTCCTGCGAGTTCCTTACTCTCTACCCAACCTCTGTGGCTCTATAGATTGTAGCTTGGTTATTATTGACTTAACAACTAACATCTAGATATAAGTGAATACATACTGTACTTGTCTTCCTGGGTTTGGGTTACATCACTCATGATGATTTTTTTTAGCTCTGGTTTTACATACTATTTGTTCATCCTGTTCACATTGTTACATTTATTTATGAGGTATCCTTTCCTTATTTGTTGCACCTCCTCCCTGGGTATGTATCTTTGATTTTCCTCTTTACAATGATATAAGACTCTGGATGTGGGAAGAGAGCAAGCAGAGCCTTGCTGTAGGCCCTTCAGTTACTGTGCTCCTCAGTGCTCTCCTAAGATTTCAGAGAAGAAAACAAGAAGGCACATGGTGTTTTCTCCCTTTTCCCCCATGATCCAGTATCTTAAGTATTCACTCTGTGTTACCTTGTCTAGAAAGCCAAGTATAGCTTTCCAAGCAAAATTTAGAGTCATGACTTGCTGAGCTAGTTTTTTTTTTTCACTCTTACTCTTCCTGGCCAGTAAAAATGTCTAACATAAGAAATGGAATTAAGATAGAATTCAAATTAATGATATGACTATAACATCCTTGCAAATGATTTCTCAAGTACTCAAAGTATAACTAATGACCATGTCAGTCAGACAAAAGTTTTCTAAAAATCTTCAAAGCGTGGTCTCACAGAAAGCGTAATCCACAAATAGTAGCAAATACATGGAAGGACAGAAAAGTAAATATTTAAGAAGTTATATGACTTATAAAAAAAATTAAGGGTGTGCCAGGCAGTGGTGACTCATGCCTTTAATCCTAGCACTCACTCAGGAGGCAGAGGCAGGCAGATCTCCGTGAGTTTGGAGATACCTTGAGCTACAGAGTAAGTTCAGAGACAGCCAAGGCTACATGGAGAATACCTATCCTGAAAAACAAAACAAAACAATAGAAAACAAAAAAAAAGAAATAAGAGGAAAGAAGGAAAGGAAAGGAAAGAAAAGAAAAAAGCCAAGTGCATTAAATCTGATGCACAGAAAATGAGAAAAGTAATTAAGAATGTAACAACAGAAGCTAGAGAGATGACTTAACTTAGAGCACTTGCTACTCTTGTAGAGGACCATGGTTCCCTCTCCAACACCCACATTTCAGCTTACAGCAGTCTATCTCCAGCTCAAAGGAGTCTGACACCATTTCTGAGCTCTGTAGGTGCCCCACATGCTTGTGATACACATTCATATACGTAGACAGAACATTCATACATATAAAATAAGTAAAACATTTTTTCGACTATAGTAGATAAAGAATTGCTAGTATCGATTAAAGAGCTAGATCTTTGTCAAATTATAAGACTTCTGGTTCCCTGGTTTGCTTCTGGCTGGGAGCACTTAAGGAAACTATTCGGCTTCTAACACAATCACTCTTTTCCTAATAAAAGAGAGAAAATGCTTTCAGCAAAGAACAGAGTAGAGTTATAGGCCATTTAAGAGCTACAAACCATAGCTAGCTGTGAATCTGGGAACCCATTTTTGTTAAGCAATAAAGTCTCCAACTGGCAACATTTTCCCATGTGAAATTCAAAATTGTTGTACAACAGTGATGGCGGTGTTCTCCTCTCTTTTAGGTGGAGTGGATCTCAAGTCTGTCTCGCTGTTTTATGTGGATGTTTAATAGGAGACGATAACATTTCCCTTTGTAGCTCCAGACTCTAGTACAAGAAGATTCATATCTAAGCTATATCTGGGCATATGGCTGTTAGACGGCAGGGTTAGTGTCCTGGCACCATGGTGAAAACAGTGAAAGAGACATGTATATTTGTGGTAGAATATTTACAATAGAATACAAAGTTGAACACAATTTTCCTTATCTTTTAAATTTTCCTTATTTTTATATCATACCTTGGTCACATGACTTCAGATGAAACAGTAGAAGCTATTTCTCACATTTTAGTTACCATAACTTGTGTTACGTAATGTATCATTAGGAAACATACACTCAGTAGGTGCCTAGGCGCTGTTTAATCTGTGTTTTTAGGAACTTGCATGTAAAGAAAGCCAGGTGATCACCCAGTAAACAACCCTACCAAATATATGTGTGAGGCCCCTCACCCAAGAAGTACTCTAGCCTGGTGAGTTTAACATACCTCTGGAAGGTAAGAGTGAATATATAACATTTATTGACCAGGACTTTCCCCTTGTGAGCAAGTAGCCCACAGGAAGAAGCTAATGATTCATATGTGTATGACACTCTATATACTTAACTAAATATTATCATTTACTACTGTACATCGATAGAATCCAAAACAGTATTCCTTCCACAATATTAATTGTGAGAGCTTTTACACTTATCTAAGAAGGAATTAACATGTACCATGTTTTTAACCTGAAGAGAGGAGAATATGAGCTATTTTTTTTAATCTAAGGAATCATTAAATTGCACATTTTGGTTGTTACTATTAAAACAGAACTTTTTCAACAATTTAATTGCTTATTGCCATCAGTTACAATTACATATAATGTAGTCACTTCTCCACTGTTGAAACAAAAGTCTGGAGTTAATTTTCAGGATATCACAGGACAAAGAAAGGTGAGTAAAGGAAATAGATATTATCCATCATTGGCTGTGTGCTATTATTGATCTGTAGAAAATAACATCGGTTGGTTTAGATAGAAGTAGTTATTTGTCTCCCTAGAACTATACTGGACCTCGGCATCCATAACAATATCTAGTGGATAACATATCTAATAAAGGACAAAATGAAAAGCTAGATATTTATAATATATGCTAGACCCTAGTCTTAATCTTATCTTGATTATCATCCCACATATGTATCCTTAGAACAGAGATCTAATTGCATCTTTCCCCACATCTGTTGCAAATATTCAGTGAAGATAAATATAACACACAAATAATATTCAGTGTTGGAATAAGCTCATATCATAAGCCTATGTTTACAGCTTTTTAGGTCCCCTAGAAATTAATGATGTGTTGTGGAAGTCAACCAAACAATATCAGAGATATTTCCATGTACTTTAGGACACAGCAAATAATACTCCAGAGTACACAATGCACAGATTTACATCTAAGCAATTCTCAAGAGATTGCCGGGCCCCTGCATGCTCAGGGCATCTGTCTGCTGGCCTGCTTTGCTGGCGCTCATGACTGACTGGCTGGCTTTGCTGATCTTGCAAGCCAAGGGATTATTAGGTTGACCACATGCCCTCCTCTTTTGTTTCTTTGTTTTTGTTTTGTTTTGAGATGGAGTAGGAAAGTTGACTAGGGCCCCAGAGATCTATGAGGAAAAAAAGAAAGGAAAAGGAGGGGTGAGAGAATTTTGCAGAGATAGGTGGTTTCTGTTGTACAAGTCAAGAGAGAATGTAAAAGTTTGATTCTGTTAGAAGCAAACAGACAACATAGTTCAACAACAGCCCACAGGGATGCCTGGATAACATCTCCTGAAAGATGTCTCTAAATTACATCAAGAACTTCTACGAAGGATGTGTAAGTAGAAAGCAAGAAAATCAATCGCATAGGTTTTTGTCTGTATATTTTAACCTCATTGGCATATGTGTTGATGAATACATTTAGTGTACATTTACAAAGAGAATAATCTAAATAACAACCATGTGCTGTAAAATATTCTACATTTAAAATTATAAATTTGGAGGTACTTTCATCCATTGATACATTAAAGTAGATCACACTCTTAATTCAATATTAGGTATGAAAAAGCTTGCCAAAATTATAATTACTGTTCTGATGTTATGATAGTATTTGCCTTAAGTTTAATGTTGTATTTGTCATCTAATTTTCCAAAAGAGACAATCACACATTCTAAGATATTTTGGTTTTATTTCAAAGAGACTAGAAGAGAAAGAAATATTAATTGAATTCTTTTTTTTTTACTGTAGTAGTAAAAAAACATCTTTCAATGCATCCCTATTAAATGTTTACTTTCCAACCAATTTCCCCCCTCCAAAAACAATAGGTTAAACCTCCAACTGTGATCGGCCAGTTCCACACCCTCTTCTTCGGCTCAGTTCGGATGTTCTTCCTTGGAGTGCTGGGCTTTGCGGTTTATGGGAATGAGGCGTTGCACTTCAGCTGTGACCCAGACAAAAGAGAGATAAATCTATTCTGTTACAATCAGTTCAGGCCAATAACTCCCCAAGTAAGTTTTCCAACGTGCACAAAAACATTAACTATCTAACACACATGTTTTTTTTCTTCTACAGTTTGAGAATTATATTACTTTTTAATTGGCTGAGTATTTAAGAAAATGTAACTTGAGGTCCTCAGAAATTACTTCCAAATACGACATTCTATTATCTATTGGTATATATAGCATAATGACATTAAGCAGCTATTAAAATGAAGACATTAAACAGCTATTAAAATTAAGTAATTGATCATTATCTTTAACGAATGAACCCGGATAGTAAAATATGATCATGTTTTATAGTATTAAATGTTTAAAGTTCTAAAATATTAGTAATTAAATGATATATGTCAGCACTGCTGTTTGTTCATCATATTTTCATTTTCATTCATGAAACATAATTTCTTAAATTAGTCCTAGCTGAATCCAAGAATTTTCTATGTGTTTTAGGTTACATGTTGCTTATTTGATTGGACTAAAATAGTTCTGATATACTTTAGGTGTTCTGGGCATTACAACTAGTGATTGTCCTGCTTCCTGGAGCTGTTTTCCACCTTTATGCTGCATGTAAAAGCATCAATCAAGAATGCATTCTTCAAAAGCCTGTGTACACTGTGATTTACATCCTTTCAGTCTTGTTAAGAATCAGTTTGGAGGTTATAGCATTTTGGCTTCAGATTCACCTCTTTGGCTTCCAAGTGAAGCCTATATACTTGTGTGATGCTGAATCTCTTGGTAAAAAAGTAAATATTCTAAAATGCATGGTTCCAGAACACTTTGAAAAGACAATTTTTCTCATTGCAATGTACACATTTACTGTAATCACAATAATATTATGTGTTGCTGAGATTTTTGAGATCATATTTAGAAGATCATGTTTCCTCTTTAAACAATGACCTATTTTCATTCCATAGTTTCTATATATAATTTATACTTAGTTTCACATTGAGTACTTCCATTCCATATGTTCTTTAAACTTTAATGTGTCAGTAATTTATATATGCTAGAAAATGTAGAATACCAACTTCTAAATTGGGTATTTTCAGATATTCAAAATTTTTCAAAATATTTTCTCATATTTTAATTTTTTCAATTATTCTAGACAATGTACACATAAAACCAATGATAGCTCATTTTTAAAGTGGTAATTTTATAGGTTCTCATATACAACATTTTAAGTGATCACATTACATTTTGGCAAATGAAACTTCTTATCCCTGTTAGAGACTGGAAAATTGATGTTCAGAGATGTTATTTTATGTTCCCTAAGTTATACAACTAAACGAGAATACTGGTCATCCCTATTTTTAACTTTGAGGACATAATTATCTTTTCATTTGTGTAAAATATAACTTAAACACAACATATAAATTAAGAATCCTTATACAGTTTGATTGCTAACTCAAAGAAGATCAGCAATTGCACTTTTGAATATTAATTCCATATTGTTTTTGAAATTTCATTATTAAATTATTATGGAGATAGTTATCAAATAAATTAGAGGTTGCCATAAATAACACTGTGCATGACTTCCTTGTTTTTCATTGTGCCCATACATATCCTGTAACAGTTAAATTTCATATTTAAAATTACTGAGATGGAAAATTTTGTCTCTATCCAGCTATAATTCTTCAATAGTTTTTAGATAATCCCATTGGTAATGTTAGAGACAATCGGTGCACTTCTTTCTCTTTGCCTATACTATCAATGATCATACTCACTTTATGTCATTTAAAAATATTTATGCCCTATTGCTTTATGCTGACACTTTTATAGGGAATCATGTATAGTCAGTCAAATACTGAAAGTTTGGAATTTTACTGAGCACTGCTTAACCTGTGTTTGATATTAAAAATTATGTATTGGGATTTTTCCATTTTATTTTTACTTATTTATTATAATTTATTCACGTTGTATCCCCTTTGCAGCAACCTCCTCATCTCCTCCCAGTCCCACCCACCCTCTACCTTCTCTCCCTATGCCTCTCCCCTAGTCCCCTGATAGGGGAGGACATCTTCCCCCTTTATCTGACCCTACCCTATCAGGTCTCATCAGGGCTGGCTGCATCATATTCCTCTGTGGCCTGGCAAGGCTGCATCACACAGGAGGAGGTGATCAACGAGCCAGCAACTGAGTTCATGTCAGAGAAAGTCCCTGCTCTCTTTACTAGGGAACCCATTTGGAAACTGAGCAGCCTATGGGCTTCATCTGTGCAGGGGTTCTAGATCCTCGCCATGCATGGTCCATGGTGGAAGTAACAGTCTCTGCAGGCCTGCCTGAGCCCAGGTTTTTTGGCTCTGTTGGTCTCCTTGTGGGGCTCCTGTCTCCTTCAGGTCTATCTCTCCATTTTTCCATAAGATTCCCTGCACTCTGCCCAAAGTTTGGCTGGGTCTCAGCATCTCCTTCGATTCCCCAATGGGTAGATGGGTAGAGTCTTCTAGAGGCCCGCTGTGGAAGTCTCCTCTCCTGCTCCCTGTCTTCTCCTATTTCTGATGTTTATCCTGTTTGCCCTTCTGAATGAGGTTTCAGCCTTTTCCCTAGGATCCTCCTTGTTGTTTCGCTTCTTTAGGACTATATATTTTTGTATGTTTATTGTATATTTTATGGCTAATATTCACTTATAAGAAGTATATACCACGTGTCTTTCTGCTTCTGGGATATTTCACTCAGGATGATCTGTTCTAGTTCCATCCATTTACCTGAAAATTTCATAATTTCCTTGTTTTTAGTTGATGAGTAGTATTACACAGTGGTGTAAGTGCACCACAATTTCTGTATCCATTTTTCAGTTAAGGGACATCTAGATTGTTTCCAGTTTCTGGCTATTATGAATAAAGCTGCTATGATCTGTATTAGGATTTTAAATCATTGATTTTGCTCTACATAAAAGCACAAAATAAAATCAACTTTGTTTTACTAACAAATAGCCACAAAGTACCTATTATTTAATATGTAAATTTGGCAATTGCTAGGTCATATTTAAAGTAAATGATTTGGTACCCAAAAGAGATCGTACTCTGTTGAATCATTGAGTGATATATCAAGAAAGTGTTGACCTGCTATAATGGAAGTAAACTGTAAATAAAACAAAATATGAAATGTTTAGCAAATATCTAAATATTTTTTTAAAATCCCTGATGAATTTGTAATAATTTATGGAATAATGAAAACTGACATCAGAAATTAAAAGTACTATAAAAACTATAATAATTAAAACAGAATTTACTGAAACTTATTGAAAGAATTAACACAGTGTTTGGCAGTCTATAGAAATTCTACATTATGTCACTAAAATATAATTTATTTATCTTCTGACTTCAAGACATTAGCAAAACAACTTGGTAAAAACATTAAATGGAGTAGAAACAAAACTAAGCACAAAAATACATAAATATGAAAGAGAAAGTTCATAGTAAATGCATTAAACAAAGCTTTGTAAAACTAGTAAGTTTTTAATTACAGAACTTTAGATGATAAAAAAGAAATCAGCCTTATAATAAATGAAAATTAATAGGACAGTAAAATAATAAGGATACTTGAACAATGGAACAATAAGTTTCATGGAATGAAGGAATTCTTTGAGATACACATTACTAGACAAAAAACTGATAAATTGCATAGAAAACATTAATATTCTTAAATCTATTAAATAAATTCAAATTCAAATCCTTTTCACAAAGAAAACTCTATATCCAGACTGCATCTCTAGTCTAACTCAACAAATGTTTAGGGAAGACATAACATTACAAATTCTCTTAAGGAGAAAGAAAAAGGAGCCTTCTAACTTCTTGGGCAAGATCATGTCAGAATTTTCTGCATAGAAAATATTCCCATTTGTTTAATTAGAGCTGCATTATTTGGTATCAAAATTCCTAGTAAAATATATTAGCAAATGCTAATATATATAAATCAGACTATGTATGTACAGGCAAAACATGTCCAAGTTGGGTTTGCCCTAGAAATAACAGCTTTGTTTTTTTCTAATAACATTTAAAAGATAATTGATGTAATTGAACGTATTAAATGAATAAAGGAAGAAACCACATAGTCATCTTAACACATGCAAGTAAAATTATTTGATTAAAATTAACGGTCATTTCTGATGAAATAAACAAAAGCAAACTTTTCTCTTAATTAGAGAATTAGCTAAATTTGATTTAAAAATATAAAAAGTAATCATGGGAAATACCCTAAAATATTGAAGGAATGAACAATTTTCCTTATGATTTGGACAAAGAGAACGATTTCTACGTTTATTGTTTTGACTTAACTTGCACTGTAGCTCATTAAGACAAAAACAAAAAAGAGTATAAATTCTGAATGATTTCTTCAGTATATTCAATAAAACCAAAATAAAAGATATGCCAATTAGAGAAAGAAATATCACCTCCACTCACACAGCAGTACACAGAAAATTTTTAAACATTTTTTAAATACCCACAATAATAGTGAAATTCATCAAGAAAACACTGTTTTTCAGCAACAGATATTTAAATTTATTAAAGTATTACCATTTACAGTAGACTAAAAAGCAAGAAACACATACAACAAAACCTTATGCAATATTTGCTAGACTGCTAATATAACAACCCTGAAATTAAATTAGAAAAATAAAGCATGTCATGAATACAACTGTATTGGTGGCCTTAATCACTTACAACTTCTGGTACCTCAAATAGATGTATAAATTCAATATAATGTCAGCAAATTTTTGTAAATATCTGCAAGTGGTTCCTAAATTTTATATGGAAATGCAGAAGAAAGCACATGATAGAGTAAGTTCATAAAAGAAAAATATCCATTATTTCTATACTTTAAGCAAAAAAAGCAAACAAGCAAGCAACAAAGAAAATGAAGAGGAGGAGGAAGAGAAGGTAGAGGAGAAAAACAGTATTACTAACAGGGGAAGAAGAAAATGAAAAATGACCTAACAAATCAGAAAAACAACAAATGAAAGAGATGTTAGCAAATGCTCAGCAACAAATTGAACTGCAAAAGACCACAACTCACCATTTATAAGGTGAGAGTAGCTGGCTGGATAAAGGAACAAGACCCAAATTTAGTAAAAATCTTTCAGTGGTTAAGAATAGGTAGTGCTCTCATAGAAGATGTGAGTTTGTTCCCAAGGATGCCTGCTACAGTGTTTACAAGCACATATCACTCTAGCTCTAAGAAACACACCACTGGGAAAGTAACCTAGAGCCTGAGATAAAGAATATTCCATGACTATTAAATTAATAGAAACAAATCAGGTTGTTGGAGCTAGCTAATAAACTTCAAACCAAAATTAATAAAGAAGACCACTACATTTTAGTCAAGTAACCAATTAGTCAAGGTGAACAATACAATAATTGTAAACATATCATGCATTCACTGGATATTTGGGCACCTAATTTCATAAATTAAACAGTAATGTGCATTAAAGCTCATACATAAGCTGACACACTCAGTACTCCAGATATCAATACCCTATTTTTATCTTCAGAAAATCCACTCAAACCAAAAGTCAGCAAAGCACGTTCAGAGTTAAACTGTATTAAGACCAGGCAAGACTTACTAGCTACAGAAAATATTACCCAACATATACAAAATATACATTCTTCTACTCATCCTACAGAACTTTTTCTATCATAAAATATGTTATAGGCCATAAAGCAAGTCTAAATAAATACAAGAGAATTGAAATAACTCCTTGTATCTTGTGAGACAATGAATAAAACTAGAAAAAAAAAAGAGAAAACACAGAAACAACACAAATAGTTAAGTCCTGAACATACAGTCTTGAAAGAGTTCAGGATCATTAAAGAAATTAGGAAGAAATTTCACAATGCCTGAAATAAAATGAAAATGACAGCACATCTTATCAGAGCTTTGAGATACAGATAAGACAGTTGTTAGTGGAAAGAGTAAAATTATAAATTAGTGGGAATTGTACAGCTGCAAGTGCATGAATTTAAAAAGAAAAAGAAAAAGAACACACCAAACCCCAAAGAAGAAGGCATTAAGAACCAATGTAAGACAAGGCAAAAACTAATGCTGAACCAGAGGCTACAAGATTACCATCAAATCAGTTCAGATCAGATTGGGAAACTCTTAGCCAAACTGATCAAAAGAAAGGAAAAAACCCCAGAAATAGAGATATAAGAAAAGGTTGTTTTGGAGATTGCAATGAAACTTGCAGAATATTAAAGAATAGTTCAAAACTTATATTAAGAAAAAAACAACTGAAAAATCTAAGGGAAGCAATTTCCTAGGCATATCTTACTTATGAAAGTAAGCAACTTAACAGGGTTCTGGAGAAAATAAAAATGAAGCAATAATTTTTTTTCAAAAGTTTGCCCACAAAGCAAAATAAATAAATATAGATAGCTAAAAATGAATAAATAAGTAAGAGTAATCATATTCTCTATTGGATGCACTCCTCTTCCCCCAAGACAGGGTTTCTCTTTGTATCCCTGGTTATCCTGTAATTCCCTCTTTGGACTAGACTATCCCTCAGAGATCTACCTACCTCTGCCATCAGAATGCTAGGACTAAAGCTGTTTGCCACCATGAATTCTATTGCCACTATTAAATTCTAATGAACCTTTATTGAAGAGATTATAGTAATACTTCTCAAACTATTCCATGCATAAAAAGGGAAGTAACGCTATCAAACTCATTCTGTGTCACCAGTATTATCTTGGTACTAAACCAGGTAAGGCAAAAGAACACTATATACCAATATTGGCAAAGAATATAGATACAAAAATTCTAAAAAAAAAAAAAAAAGCAAAACAAAACAAAAAAACCTTTTAAACAGAATCCAAGAACACATTAGAAAGTTTGTAAACTGTGGCCAAGATTTAATCGCAAATATGCAAAATTTGTTGAACATATGCAAATCAATAAAAGCAATTTACTATATAAATATACTTAAGGACAGAAATCACACGATAATATCAATAAATGCAGAAAACGCCTATGACAAAGTCCAACACTGCCATATATATCCATATATAGCATTACCTCATATATATATGAAAATGCCATAAGAAACCTTATAAGACTCATTACTTTGTATATTAACTTTAAATTAATTAAATTAAATAAAAATAAAAGTACAAGGTATAGAAAACACTCACAGACAAAGTGTCTAGATAGGACATTATGGGGGAGTGATCACAAATTTTAGGTAGGAAATTTCATAACTTCAGATTTTAGTTCTTGGCAGTACTAGGATTTCAGTGAAAAAATTTTAAAATAAAGCCTCAAAATTGAGTACTGGGGAGAGAGAGAGTAAAAGAAAGGTGCAAATGAAATGCAAGTAGTCCTTAAGGATGATGTTATGGAATGGAGTGGAGACACAAGAAACTGCTTATAATGAGAAGTGAGGCGAGCCGTAAAATTACATGAGTCAGCAGTGTCGAGTGAAACTACAGGATTCCATCTTGACAAGGATAACACTGCCCTACTGTTCATCATCTATGGCGATTAATCAACTTGCATAGTATTAGGTCACTAAAATAGACACTAGCCAGATCAGAGAAAGTATTCAATGTTCATTAATGTGCATCTAGCTTTCAAATTTGAAAAGGGCTAGTTATTTAGTCCAATATATGAACATGCAAATTTTAATATTTAAGCAGTACAATTTAGTCTAATACGTGAACATGCAAATTTTTCTTGCATTTTTCTTTTTCTTTAAAAATCAAAACTGAACAAACAAAAAAAATCCCAAAGCAAAACCATTTTAGGTGTAACTACAAATATTTTAGGGGCAGGGAGGGAGCCCTATAACAGAAAGCACCCCAAGATGTTTTTCCCATCTTCTCTCCATTGAGGGAGATAGCCAGTATACCCAAGTTTGGCAGTCACCTCCTCTTCGCTTGGAAAAAGGAGGAACCAAAGACTTAAGAACTTTGAAAGGATTTGTGTGTCTGTGAGACAGAGTGAGTGTGTGTAAAAGTCAATGCTGTAAGTCTCAAAAAAGTTCTAATTTTATGTTTGTTTATTAAAAAAAAAAGTTCTAAAATAACAGGAAGAAAACACATGGAAAGAAACCCCTGGTGGAGATCTGGCTAAGTGCAGATGTGGTCCTTTGTAAAGAGAATGTAAAATGCACTGGGCCTCTTCACCCAAGCAGGCAGGACCTGTTCCGCTGCTCAGACACCCTCTCAGATGCCCTCTGTTCCCCTGCCATGTCACCCGTCCTCAATCCTTTAAAAAAATAAACCCCTGCTCTCCTGACGTGACATTGGTCCTCCTCCGTGCCCGCTGGAGCACTACTCGGTGTCTAGTTTGGCCATCTCCTGCACATAGACGCCGATGCTCTCACTGTCGAAGAGCAGGAAGTACACGTTCTTCAGAGAGGATGTGCTCAAGTCTTCAAAGTGGTCTGAGATGGCCCTGAGGGTCACCCGGGCGGCCGTCTGTTTGGGAAAGCAGTTTCTGCCACTGGGGAAAGGCAGGAAGACGATGGACTTAAGCTTCTTGTCCTCAGCTGCGGACAGGCAGTTTTTGATGGTCTCTTCTAGCTGTTCTTCACAGTTGTCAGAGCCCCACTGGGGGATGTGACAGTGGATGACACACTTTGCTACGAGTCCCCTGGATTGACTGATAGCAGTTTCAGAAACTTCCAAAGGGCCTTGGGATTTGCGAAGCTCCTTTACCGTATCCATTAACTCTTTACCCCCAGCCTTTTCTAAGGCTTTACCTATCTCTTCCTTGAGCTCTATTTTGGCTGTGGTTGGGTGGACAATACCCTCCACCCTCATGGAGCCAATGTGGCTGATGTCACTTTGGGTCAGGGATAGCTTCTGCCCCGGAACGAGGCTCTTCGAAGACAGGATGGTGAAGCCGCCCCCTGGCCCATCTTCAGAGGTGGAATTGGATGCTGTTTCTTTACCGCTGTCCTTTGACATGGACTTCCTGGGCATCCGTGGACTGGTGCCCATGGAGTTCTTTCCCCCCGTCATGCCTGATGAGGCCTTTCTTCCTCCTTTGTCTGGGGTCGGGGAGAGGATCGTTCCTGACTGGCCTGTGAACCCTCCTTTTCTGGCCAGCAGTTCAGGGTGGATTCTCGGCAGGACACCCCCACTGGCGATGGTCACTCCTTTCAGAAGCTGGTTGAGCTCCTCATCGTTGGCAACGGCCAGCAGGATGTGTCGGGGAGCTATCCGGGCCTTCTGGTTGTCCCTCGCAGCATTCCCAGCCAATTCTAGGATTTCTGCTACCAGGTACTCAATGACAGCGGCTATGTAGACAGGAGCACCGAAGCTGATCCTGTACTTGAATGTGCCTTTTTTCAGGTAACGCATCAACCTTCCTACTGGAAAGATGACGCCAGCCCTGGCTGACCGGGACAGCTTGGACATTTTCTTCTTTCCACTCCGGCCTGACATCTTGCTTCAGTCTTCCTCTCAGCTTGCTGACAAAATGGCCTCCTGGCACGTATACTGGTGCTGGGCCTCGAGCTCCGGGTGCCCGGTGGCCTAGTGCGTGCCAATCCTGGCGGCAGGTTCGGCCCGCGTGCTGCAGGTGTCCGACAGGACTCTGCCTTTCTTAGGGTTGTGTCTGTGCATGTCAATGGCTACAAGCAGCAGTTCTGTGAACATGCAATTGTTAATTTAATATTTAAACAGTGCTTCTCGTGCAAGAATCTAACACTTCTAAACTAAAAACAATGGTTGTTTCCAGTTCCAACTTCCTTCACATCTGTTTCCAGTACCTCTCTACAATTTCTAGAAATGCTGCAATGTGTACTTCTTTAATGAATGTTTATAAAACTTTATTTTGTGATCATTTGCTCTATTAAAATTAATGAGCTTCCCCCCCCCCCGCCCCCCCAAAGTGCTGTGGGCCATATGGCTTTAATCTCTACCAACTGGGAAGCCCTAGGTAACGGATTTAAAGTTCAAAGCCTGCTATGGCAACTTCGTGAGACCCAGTCTCTTGTAAGAGGGACAAGGATGCCTAAGAGGGGGAAGGAGGGGAGGCGAAAAGGGAAGGAGAGGGGAAGAGGAGGAAAGAAGGAAGACAAGGGAGGAAGTGTGGAAGGGAAGGAGAAAGTTGAGAGCTGAGAAGGTAGCTTAATGGTATATAGTGATTGCCTAGAATGTTCCCAACAAAACACACACACACCAGCAATAGTTAAGGGAGGGAGAGTTTTCCTTTCTCCCAGCCAATATACTTGACTTTCTTATTTTTCCCTTTCTTTTCCTTAAATTCCATATTAATAAAAGTGCTCTTTTTCTCTTACCAGCAGAGAGCGCTGGTACTGTGTACAATATAGAAGACGTTCATTTTCCGGGTTATAACTGCCGGGAGTCAGGCAGCTAAGTGTGTCTCTTTCGGGCATCCGTCGCGGACAAGCCGTTGGCCACTAGAAGGCGGAAGCGGAAGTGTCTGTGGCCGGCTGGTAGGAAGCGTTGCTTCCGGGAGTGGAGATGGCCGCGCTGGCCCCGCTGCCGCCTCTACCCGCGCAATTTAAGAGCATACAGCATCATTTGAGAACGGCTCAGGAGCATGACAAGCGGGACCCCGTGGTGGCCTACTACTGTGAGTCCCTCCGAGTCGCCGCCCTCCCGCACGGTTACTCCCGGAGCCCAGGCGCCGCCCTCCGTTGCTGAGGCCCGCCCAGCCCTGTGGCTTTAGACCTGAGTCTTGACCTCTGGCCTGCCCTGTGAAACCCTAAGCACCTTAGTGTCCTCTGCCTCTCCTGCTGAAGAGCCCCGGCACTGACTTCACCCGCTTCCGAGTACTCTGCACACGCCTCCCAGCTTTTCTGTGTCTACCCGAAAGCTACCCGCCTTCCGGGGATTATAACTTCGGTAGACGAGCCTTTGAGATGGGGTGAAACTGAAGTGGGTTTTCCAGAGATGGGAAGGAAGGTAGACTAATAGAAAATAGCAAAAAGTGCACGTTAATTTAGGACAGCCTTCGAGTCCGTTCCAAAATTCATGAAGGGTTCAGTGGAGAGTGTTTACTACTAAAAATTTGAATTTGACTGCCTTGGCTTGTTTTTCGTACTCCTCTTTCCCACCAATAAGAATTCTCAGTCGTAGTTTAGTCATCCTCAAAGTTGAGAAGTTTAATAACAATATTCCCAGTTTGAGATGCATATACTCTATCATTGAAGATCTAACTTTGCTCATTTTTTAGAGTTGGTAAAGTAGTTAGGGATAGTAGTTTTAAGTAAACTATATTCTGAATTTTATACTCATCTTTGTTGCAAGAAATTGCTGTACTACTTGAGTAAAAAACTTTCAGAATAGAGAAACGTGTCCACTCTTGCGGACATTGTTAGCAAAAATCTGGAAGGAGTCATCCTTCCCTTCTCTATACATACCTCGTTTCTCAAATGTGCACGGATGCCCCCCACCCCTTATAATTGCCAAACTTCTCATGATTTAAGATCTGAATTGTCACCTCTACTGCAAGCAGAAAGATGAAGAATATACTTCATAATTACAAAAATCTTAAGACTATTGTTTCCATCATGCTTGTTTTTTTAAGTTCCTCAAACAAGTCCTAATAACCATTCATGCAGCAGATAATTATTGAGCCTTTTTACCTTTTGCCAAGCTTCCCTAGGTGCTGTAAAAACAGCTATGTTCATAGGGCTTATGAGAGTAGGTGCTTAGACAGCACTCAGGCATTATATAAAGTAAGTCAGGAAAGGCAATAAAGTATACAGTAGTGTAGACGGGATTTTATTTCCCTGTGTTCAGAGAACACTTCAGAGTTGACAGTTGAAACCAGACCATTGTGCACATTTGGAGAAGAATATACCTTTACAAGGAATAAAAGTCTGAAGCTCCAGAGGCAAGAGTAAAAGAGGAGGAACTAGTAAGGGAGTGTAGAGCCAGACAGAAACTGTACAGGACAAAGAAGCAGTGTCTCAGTACTGTGAAATAGGGCTCTTTGTTCTCCTCTAAGCTAATCCTTATTCCTGCACCTTTGTGACTACTCAATATCCTTTCCTTCCTATGTCATTATGCTCATTCTTGCTCTTTGTTCTAAGCTTGTTCCCTTTGTTTAAAACAGTAAAAAGAAAAGAGAGAAAGAGAAGTGTTTCCCATGACAGTCCCCTAAAATTGAGCCTTACAGCTCCATCTCATAAGTAAATATAGAGCATGAGTCCAGTCTTGTCCTGACCCTTTTCTAGTAAATACATTTTAATCTGCTGCCATTGTATTTATGCTTGTTTTTGTTGCAGTGGAATCCCTCCCCTAGAGTCATGGATGGGCATTTTTATGACAAAATCCATTTGGCTGTAATGAAATGTTTGTTATGAGCCCAGTATATAAGATAGTGTGTAATGTCTACACAGTGTTTAAGGAATGATAGGAAGGCACTAATGAACTTAAATTTGGTCTTGTTATAATTTTTAATTTTTGCTAATTTGGTGACTGTGGATGCTGTCTCTTTGAAGTGATATTTGCAATTCTCTGAATCTTAATGAGGTTCAACATCTATTCATATGTTAATTAAACATGTGGTTTTTCTTTTGAACTGCCTTTTGTTGCTTTTGCCCATGCTTCTATTAAAGTCTCTTTTCCTAATAATATGCACTAAGCCTTTGTTGTATGTACTGCAGCTATTTTCTCCCAGTTCACAGTCTGGTTTTTCTTCAGGAAGTCCTTTATCCAAAGTACTTTATATAAATTGTCTCTCACTTTCTAGGATACATTCTAGTTTTCTAGACCTTGATTTCTTTTGTGTACTCACTTGGGATTTAGTTTCTTAAGACTGTAAATGGATCTTTTATCAATTACAGAAAATTATGTTGTTGATGCTTCGTTATAGCTGCTATGAGATTTCTAATACATATGCTGTCCTTTTCCCTCTGACTTTTTCTGTTTACCTTCTCCTCTTAATTCTTTCATACATTTCATTTATTTCAGTATATTTCATTGTGTAAATCCTTGAGGCCTTTTCTTAACTTCCACATATCTGTTGCTTAACCCATCTATTAAGTTGACTTCAAGTTTAATTTTTTTATTTATGAATATTTTTTTTCCAAATCTGTGTGGTCACTTCTGGTAGTTTCTTATTACTGTGTTTACTTTTAAACCTTTTAAGTTAGATATAATCCCTACACATACACACACACACACACACTATATGCTCTGAATTAATGCCAACATTAATGAGCAAGTAGAAAATTTCACACTGAGAAATATTGTTTTTTGCTACAGACTGTTGAAATATATAAATTTACTTTGCATGCTGGAGAGATGGGTGCTGGAGAGATTGCTCAGTGGGTGTTTACTATGTAAACATGAGAGACTTAGTTCAGATCTCTAGCACCTACATAAAAGAGATAGCATGATTCTGGGGAGGTGAGACACGGGAACCTACTGCCATCCAGCCCAAACAATGGAGATAAAGTTCGGGTTCAATGAGAGACCTTGTCTCAGAAAATAAAGTGGAAAGCAACAGGAAAACACCCAACATTGATCCCTCCTCCATACATGCCTACATAGCGAAATGAATATATGCACAAAAAATTATCTGGAGTCTCTGTGTATAAAATATTTATGAAACAGAACTCTGTGCCTTGACATGGATACAATCTCTAATACAGATATCATTGTAGTTAGGAATTTTTCAGACTATAAAATCCAAAATATGTTATGTGTGTTATACTTATTCCTGAGTAATTATGTGATTTCCAAAAATTAGTGATTCCTGGACTTGATAGGAATCTTCCTATGTTTTGTATTTTTTTTTTACCTTAGTATTCTTACATTTCTAGGTTGCCTGCTCTTTTGATTTTTTTTAATCAGAAGTTAATGCTGAAACAACATATTTAGGTTTTTTGTTCCTCTTTAGCAGTACTAAGTTATGTATTGTTTCCTTGCTTGACTAAGTTAAATATGACTTAATCATAGTAAAATAGTGACTAGAATTCCCCATAATTGAAAAAGCTATCCATTCCAAGAAAGAATCCCATAACTTTATGTGTTGCCGTGTGTTTTTTCAAATAGTCTTTGTAGTTCTAGTTTTCCTCCAATTCAATGAGCTCCACTTACCTCTCCCGCCAGAATGCCGAGTTTGCGGGTATGTGACACCACAGCCAGCAATTTTCATTTTTTTAAGTAAGCGTTTTTCTTTTGAAGTCACTTTTGATCCATGTGCAAGTGTAAGAAATAACACAGAGAAAGCCTGTTGTCCTCAGGAATGTCATATGCTATCTTAGCCAGAATTTTGAAATTGGTAGAGTCCACCAGTGTTTTCCCAGATTTCTAAGTTTTACATGTATTTATTTAGGTGTATACATGCTTGGTTCTAAGCAATTTTGTCAAGTAGGTTCCTATTCTTATTGTCACAGTCGAGACACAACAGCCTAAGATGCATTGCAGAGAGCATGGCCTATGGGCTTAGACACTTGGCAGTAGGATGTCCAAACAAGATTTGTCTTTAGAATGTGCTTGTCTTATTCATGTAAATATTCCTTACAAATATCAAGTTAAAAGAAAAGTTAAATACACATCTCAAGTGCTGAACTGTTGTTTGGGCAGACATGCTGCTGTAAGGTTCCAATGGGGATTCTTTCCCTACAAAGAGTCTCAGAAGCTTACAGACTACCCACATCTACCATGAAATCCTTCAGCTGTGTTAGGCTGGGAGGACAGCACTGATGGATGTTCTTGAGATCCTTGAGCGCATAGGCCAACTTCTAGGGCTGACAAGCGGGCTCAGCAGCAGTGCTGGAAGCTCAGTGGTCACTGAGGTCAGAGCCATCCATGCACAGTCTAAGGTCCTCTTGCCACTGAATATCAGCACAGAAGTTAGAAAATCATGTCGTGGGAATAGTGTGCTCCTAAAGACCACACTCAGTTTAAGAAGAGACCCCTGTGCCCAGATATTTTGCTTCTGTTGCTCTCCTTGTGGAGATCCAGTTCTGTCCAGGTCTTTCTATCTGCCCCTTCTTTCATAAGATTCCCTGAACTCTACCCAAAGTTTGGCTATGGTTCTCAGCATCTGCTTTGGGTAGATAGAGTCTTTCAGAGGCCCTCTGTGGTAGGATCTTGTCCTGTTCCCTGTTTTCTCCCTCTTCCGATTCTATCCTGTTGCTTTTCTGAATGAGGATTGAGCATCTTACCTAGGGTCGTCCTCCTTGCTTAGCTTCTTTCGGTGTACAGATTTTAGTATGTTTATCCTATATTATATGTCTAATATCCACTTATGAGTAAGTATATGCCCTGTATGTCTTTCTGCTTCTGGGATACCTCACTCAGGATGATCTTTTCTAGATCCCACCATTTGCCTGCAAATTTCATGATTTCCTTGTTTTTAAGTGTGGAATAGTATTCCATTGTGTAAATGTACCACAATTTCTGTATCCATTTCTCAGTTGAGGGTCATCTGAGTTGTTTCCAGCTTCTGGCTATTACAAATAAAGCTTCTATGAATATGGTTTAGCAAATGTCCTTGTTGTATACTTGAGCATCTTTTGGATATATGCCTAGGAGTGGTGTAGCTGGATCTGGAGGTAGCACTATTCCTGATTGTCTGAGAAAGCACCAGATTGATTTCCAAAGTGGTTGTACAAGTTTACATTGCCACCAGAAGTGGAGGAGGGTTCCCCTTTCTTGACAGCATGTGTTTTTCCAGCATGTGTTGTCACTTGAGCTTTTGATCTTAGCCATTCTGATGAGTGTAAGATGAAATCTCAGGGTATTTTTGATTTGCATTTCCCTGATGACTCATGACATTGAACATTTCTTTAAGCGTTTCTCAGAATTCGATATTCTTCAATCGAGAATTCTCTGTTTAGCTCTGTACCCCATTTTTTTACTTGGATTGCTTGATTTGTTGATGTGTAACAGTTGAGTTCTTTATATATCCTAGATATTAGCCCTCAGTCAGATATGAGGTTGGTGAAGATCTTTTCCCAATCTGTAGGTTATCGTTTTGTTCTGATGACAGTATCCTATGCTTTACAGAAGCTTTTCCATTTCATGAGGTCCCATTTATTGATTGTTGCTCTTAGAGCCTGTGCTGTTGGTGTTCTGTTCAAGAAGTTGTCTCCTGTGCCAATGAGGTCAAGGCTCTTCCCCACTTTTTCTTCTAAGCGGTTTAGTGTGTCTGGTTTTATGTTGAGGTCTTTGATCCACTTGGACTTTAGTTTTGTTCAGGGTGATAAATATGGATCTATTTTCATTTTTCTGCATGTAGACATCCAGTTAGACCAGCACCATTTGTTGAAGGTGGTGTCTTTTTTCCATGGTATGGTTTTGACTTCTTTGTCAAAAATCAAGTATCAGTAGGTATGTGGGGTTTTTTCTGGGCCTTCTATTTGAGTCCATTGATCCATCATTCTGTTTCAATGCTAGTACCAGGCGGTTTTTATTACTATTACTCTGTAGTACAGCTTGATATCAGGGATGGAGATACCTCTAGGTCTGTTGTTGTTTAGGATTGTTTTTGCAATTCCAGCAGTGAAGATGCTATTTTTATAGTACTTATTTATAATTGAAATTTTACCCTTTTATTTATACCAAAACTTATACAGTCCTTGGCCCAACATCATAGGCAAGTGCTCTAACAGAGGTGTTTTGCTACTCATGACAGGTATTCATGTAGCCCACATTGGCTTTGAACTCTTGGTCCTCTTGCCTCTATGACCTGGGTGCTAGGATTACAGGTGTATGCAGTGATGCTCAGCAAACCTGAGAATAGGAGGATCTTCCTGAATTTAGCATTCCTGACAGGACCAGATCTAGCACTGTCCAATACATTGTACACAGTGCCTGTTTTTTGTCGATACTCATACATATTCTGGTTTTATTAAGAAATATACATCCTATAAATTTCATGGAATTCTGCTTAAAGCTCTTACAATGTTTGTGATTATTTCCTAAACACAAGTTTCTGTAAACTGTAACGACTTAACTTTATTTACATTTTCCCAAAATGCCTTCTAAAACTTTGTCCTTCTTTAGGGTCATTTTATCTTGCAGTCATTGTTGTCCTCTGTTGCTAGGTGGTAGAACCAACACCTGAATGAAAGGTGGAAAGGAGGAATGTTGAACAAAAAGTTGTTTACGATAAGTAATTAGCAAGAGATAGTGACGTAATTTTGGGAGAAATATGAGTAGAAAGAGGAAATGAAGGTTAGGCTTTCTGTTCCTAGCACTGTATCTCTAAGCTCCTCCTCCTTTTTTTTTTTAATAAAACCAGAAAATATTTGAGTGTTCACTAACAAAACTGTATGATAACAATGTTGACACTACCAGATTTGGTGCTATAGGCTAAATAAATCCAGAAAGGTTTCTTTTCAAGCTCATTGTAACTAAAAGTATAAATGTTCCAGTTTGGCTATTAAAGATTCCTCTAGGGGGTGGCATTGTAAAACCATAGATTTCAGTGACAATGAAACAGGTCCCTGCGATTCCCTTTGTTTATGGGATCAGAGAAAGATTAAATAGTTCCTCAGGAAGTTGTTAATACATATGACTGTTTCAGTGAGGTATATTATAGCACTGAAAAGCAGAAATCTTTAACATAAATACCAAAAATGTTAGTGAGGTAGTAAATTAAAAAAGGCTCTGTTGGGCTATATAGCATTTATTATTGACCCTCTCCTGTCTTGCCCCTGCCCCAGTCCACTGATAGGGGATGTCCTCCTCCCCTTCCACCTGACCCTAGCCTATCAGATCTCATCAGGACTGGATGCATTGTCTTCCTCTGTGGCCTGGTAAGGCTGCTCTCCCCTCATGGGGAGTTGATCAAAGAGCCACTCAGAGTTCATGTCAGAGTTAGTCCCTATTCCCCTTCCTGTCCCTCAATTTTGAGATTCTCTCTTGAACCCCAAGAGCCCAAGAACCTTAGCCATGCCCACTCCATTCTGCCGCACGAAGCTATAGGCTGTTTAATCAACCAATCAGATATGTCTTAGGCAGGTTTACAAAACAAACATAGGTTTAACCAGACCTTAAGGGCCATAACACACATCAAACCAACCTCCAACAGTTGGTTTTCTTTGCTAATGAAAAGAAATTATGTGGCACATATATGGAAATAATAAGTAAAGAATGATTGCCTGTTATTAATTTGTTCTTAGTCACACAGGAAAAAGAATGGATTTTTAAGTTGGATAAGCCTAAACCAATGGGAAGAATCTTGTTTTTGTTGTAGTTTCAGAACTTAAATGATAAATTGAGACCATAGTCTTTTTTTTTTAATTTGTTTTAATTATAGGCCAATTCACCGATACTGTGCTATGACAGGGACAGATTAAGAGTAAAATACAGATTGATCAATTTTTGCTTTATGCATTGTAATTCCATTACTTTGATTTCTGCAAGTATATGGCTATCCATATTTTGTTTTATAAACAGTCATTGAATCATTTGACTACCCTCCTTTATTTAAATAAAACTCTTAAGGAAAAAAAAAACTGTGATTGCATGAATGGAGCCTGTGCAGCCCCTCAACTTTTATTTTCTTTGACGTTCCAGAGAATTTAAACAACTTTTGATAAGGCTCGCTTTTCATAATAGTTATATATGACTGCTCAAAAGAGGCAATGTCCAAGGGGTGGGGAGGGCAGAAAGCCACATCCTTTTGAACAGTGCAGAACTCTATATAATAGGCTTCATTTAGCTGTTACTATAAGTTTGTTTTTCTATCCTGGGGCTTATCAAGTTTTGAGGGGGGTGCTTTTGTTTATTAGGACTCAATTTATTATTGTTTCTATCTGGAAACACTGCTGGAAATGATGGAAGAACAAATTTTTGTTTGACAGGACTTCCCAGCACATTTTAGAACATCATTGTTGTAAGTGGCAGCAGTTCCCCCAGACACTGCAGTAACTGGAAAGGCGTTTCAGTCATAAAGTACTTACCATGCAGGTGTGACCACCCACCTTTGGTTCCCAACAGCCATATAGATGCCAGGCGTGACAGCACTCTTCTGTAATCCCAGCACTCAGAATGCAGGGAAAGGTGGATCTCTGGAACTGGTTGGCCAGCCAGTCTATCTAATCAGCAGGTTCCAAGGTCAGTTAGAGACATGTGAGGGGCACTGAAAATAAGCATCCAACATTGTCTTCTGGCATTTATATGCACATACATTTACACATGCACCCCATCCTTTTCCTGCTCCTCTAGAAGCAAGAGGCAGTATTTGTTTTGCCTCCTTTGAGAAACATTGATCAAAATAATGTATGGTTTTTTTTTTAGAAAGCTTGAAATACATACAAAAGAATAAAGAATTTAAATGGCTTCCCACTTACAGTCTTTACAGGTAATATTTGTTTGAAATGACTAAAATGTAAAATGATGTGTGTGTGACACATTTTACCTACTTGTTGATGAAAGCTGTTGATTCTATAACCTGACTGTTGTAAAGAGTGTCTCAGTAAACATGGATGTACAGGTACCTCTACAGTAAGCTGGCCTTGTTCCTGCAGATGTACACCATTGAAAATGGTGGCTGTAGATCATACAGTTGTGAGTTTTTGAGGAAGCTCCATCCTGATATTTTGTTGGTTATACAAATTTAAATTTTCTTATACAATGTATGAATATGCCCCTTCCCATATCAGCGTTTGTTGGTTTTTGCTTAGCCATTTTGATTGGGACAGGATGGAATCTCAGTGTAGTATTGATTTACAGTTGTATAATGACTAGAGATGTTATTATTACGTATATTCTTGAGTCTTACCATTTTCTTAGATTTTTGAGTCATATTTTTTACTCAGAATGATAACCTTTACCTTTTAATTGGAGTAAATTACTTGTTTAGTATAATCATTAATGTGCTTGAATTTAAGTCTGTTCCTGCTATCAGTATTGTATTTATTTGATTTTTCTGTTTTTTTTGTTTCCTTTTTTGACTCTTTGATAGATAATTTGGATACTCTTTGATGTGTGGGGAGGACAGAGGTGTGTGTGTGAGTGCTTCTATTTGTGTGTTTGTCTGTGCACCATGTGCATGCAGTGCCTGCAGAGCCAGAAGAGGCCATGGAATCACTTAGCACTGAAATTACAGAGGGTTGTGCTTCTTCATGTAGGTGCTAGGAATAGAACCCAGATCCTCTGCAAGAACAGCTAGAGTGCTCCTAACCACTAAGCCATCTCTCGAGTCCTCTCCAGTGTTTGTTTTGGGATTTGTTTGTTTAAGGTTTGTTATTCTTCCAATAATATTTATGTTATGATTAATGAGTATTTCTTATTTATTAGTAGTTATTGTAAAATTTACATTAAAGCATTACAATCTGCTGTCAGGTGGTATGTAACTATACCATAAACTATCCTTTTTCCTACCCTTTGCCAGTAATTGGTATGCATTGTGTTCATACATATGTCATGTACCTTATCCATTTTTACTTATTAACCATTTTGTTTTAATTTTTTATAGTGATAAGATATTTTTTCATGTATTTGACCACATTTTAGCCTAACCTTTAAATTTGATAGTATTTCTCTCTGAGATTATGTCATTTCTTACTTATTTTGATGCTGAGATTATTTCAGTCTCTCCTGTGAGAAAGTAAGATTTTATCTCAGCCTTTTTGACAAGTGCACATACTCATCAGTGTACTAGATTTGACAGTTTGTTTTTCTTCCACCTCCTCTTCACGCCTTTCTTGCTAGATCCCTTCATTTGGGAACCTACTCACATGTAAGATAGACACTATACATTTTCCTGGACCTCTAGAAGCTGGTTTTTAAGTGGTTTGTCTTTTCTTTCCTTTTTTTTAATTGTCATTCTTAAAATTTTATTTGTTTATTCACTTTATATCCTGATTGCAGCCCCGTCCTTTCATCTCATTCCCCTCCCCCATATACACCCCTCCTTCTCTCAGAGGATGCAGAGGTCCCCTATGGGTATTAACCCTCCCTGACACATTAAGTCACTGCAGGACCAGCCACATCCTCTCCCACTGAGGCCAGACAAGGCAGCTAGCCCAGTGGGGAACAGAATCCAAAAGGAGGCATCAGAGTCAGAGAAGGCCCCCAATCCAGTTGTTGGGGAATCCACATGAAGACCAAGCTGCACATCTGCTACATATGTGCAGGGGACTTAGGACAGTCCATGATGCTCTTTGGTTGGTGGTTCAGTCTCTGTGAGCCTCCATAGGCCCAGGTTAGTTTACTCTGTAGGTCTTCTTGTGGAGTCCCTTACCCCTCTAGCTCTTTCAACCCTTCCCCCAGCTCTTCTGTAGGACTCCCTGAACTCTGTCTAATGTTTCGCTGTGGGTCTCTGCGTCTGTTTCCTCCAGCTGCTGGGTAAAGCCTCTCAGAGGAGTTGTGCTAGGCTCTTGTCTACAAGCATACCAGAGTAACATTAATAGTGTCAGGGATTGGTTCTCTCCCATGGGAAGGGTCTCAAGTAGGTCCAATCTTTGGTTGGCCATTTCCTCAATCTTTGCTCCATCTTTTCCCCTGTACATCTTGTAGGCAGGCCCAATTTTGGGTTGAAGGTTTTGTGAGTGAGTTAGTATCTTATCCCTTCACCGAAAGACTACTTGGTTACAGGAGATGACCATTTCAGGCTCCATATCCCCTGTTGCTAGGAGTCTCAACTAGGGTGACCATAGACTTTCTGAGCCTCCCCTAATAATTAGTGTCTGGCAAGTCCCAGAGATGGCCCCCACCTCCGATTTCCATTCTCTCACCTGGCCCTTTCTCCCTGGTCTTCCCACTCCAAATCCCTACCCCTGAACTCTTCTCCACCCCCTCTTCTACCCAGTCCCCTCCCTCCATCCACCTCCAGTGTCTATTTTATTTCCTCTTCTGAATGAGATTCAAGCATCCTCCATTGAGCCCCCTTTGTAACTTAGCTTCCTTCGGCCCGTGGATTGTAACATGGTTATCCTGTACTTTATGGCTAATGTCCACTTACAAGTGAGTGTATCTTTTTGGGGTGTTGAGTTACCTCACTCAGGATGATTTTTTTTTCTGGTTCTATCCATTTGCCTGCAAATTGTAAGATACCCTTGTATTTAATAGCTGAGAAGTATTCCATCATGTAAATGTACCACATTTTCTTATTCTTCAGTTGAGAGATATCTAGCTAAGATTGTTTTCTCCCAGTTTTATTTTGGGTGGTTTCTATTACTATTTCTGAGGCTCACTAACCATTTCTCTTCTCTTTTTTTATGTTTATACTATACTATTAATCATATTAAGTAATTTTCCCACTTTGGATAATTATTTCTAGGTGTTACGTTTGAATCCCTTTATGTATATTTCTCTCGTTTTTTTCTTTTTACTCACTTTTCTTTAAAGACTTTAATATTAGTTTCCCAATATTTGACTGTCATCTGATATTTCCTTCATTTTAGTTAGCATTGCTTGAAGTATTGGCTTCTTGCCTTATACATAATATTTTCACACCATCATGGTTAGTAATTTTTGTTTAGACATAGGACACTTTGAAAAGATTTGATCTGGCCAACATTCAAGGTATTTGTGGTTGGATCCCTTTGTGCTTTATTCCTTTGTCTCCCAGTGTTGTTTGTTGCCATTATTTCTAGCTCTTTGGGGTGAATGAGTAAAATAGCTATTGGAGAGTATGGATAAAAGAACCTTTATTTTGGATCAGGTTAGCTCCACTTCTAAAGTATGGTTTTAGAGTCTACTGAATATCCTGGGTAAATATCCAGGACTCTCTATGATCTAGTTGGAACATGAATCTATTCTAGCAGTATGAGAATTCTTGGCAAGAGGTAGATACATAGCCATGTACATTCTTAGGCCCTGTAGATTTTTCCCATGCATGAACATATAGTAGTGTTTGGCCAACTTGAGTTTTGTGTAGCTGTGTGGATAGTGGACTTCTTTTTGTATAGCTTCCTCCAGATCATTATCCTGGCCTTTAACTTACAACTGCCTCATTCTCCCTAAGTTCTTTCTTTATTTTCCCGGTTCAATCAGAAGACATATTGTCCTTGCTTGGAACTGTTGTCCTTCCCCTGAGTTTAGAGTGTGCCTCCATGCAGAATGCTGGGCTGGTCTAAGGTCCATGCTTGTGTCTTTTCTCTAGATATCAAGGTTTGCTGTTTTTACTATTAGGGAACTTGTTTTATGGTTTTTGATCAGGTGTTTTTCTAAGGCCTACACTGGTCATGAAATCACTCTGTTTCCCAGGTCAGCCTTGAACCTGGCAATCCTCTTGTCTGAGCCTTAAAAGTGTCTTAAAGTACAGGTCTTCTCCATCAAACCTAGCCTATGGTGTCATTTTAATAAACAGTTGCTGTGTACTGCCTGCTGTGAATCAGCACAATGCTAGTATTCGTAATCTAAGTGTGAGGATTGGCTGCTTTTGTAGACATTAAAAAACTAAATATATTCATTCATAAGTCAAATTTTATTTCATCCTTTAGTAGGAATTAAGGGTAACTTTTTATTAAAGTAGTTGTATCATGACAGGATCTCCATAATGCTTCTTTGATAAAGGATGAATGTATACCCTTTAATATACATTTATTTATTCTGCCTTCCTTATTTGTTGTTTTGTTTTTTATTTTATTTGTGGTCAAACTGTATGTATTGGCAGGAGAGGGGATTTTTATTTACAGTTTTACTTGGGAAGGTAGTAAAATTATACCTGCTATAAAAGCTATGCATGTAATTCAGTGTTTGTCTCAGAAGTTGCTGCACGAAGCATAGTAATGAGCATAAACAGGTATTTATAACATTTAAATTGGTATACTATTTTCATTTCTATCTTTTGAAATAAATTTTGTTTTTAAACATCAGTTTGTAGTATAGTATTTCAGTGCCATGTTTTTAATAAAATAAGACCTTATTCATTGTAAAATGTTGTGTTTACAACATGTTAGACATTTTTACATTTCTCTTGGATAAGCAAGATCTGTTAGAATATTTATGTTCAGAGTGTGTGGCACTTTAATTTGAATGATGCATACTTTCATGATTAGTGAGTGTTTGTCTCCCAAATGCCTCACATTAAATTAAAGTTGGGTTGGAAAGTGCTTAATCCTTTTGCAAACATACCTCATTACTCATCGTCAAATAATATTTATTCATAAAAGCAAACAGAAAGATACTATGATTTTGAAAATAATGGAAGTGGGAAATGGCATGATATTAAAAAATTAAAAAGTATCAATTTTACTGGATTCATTCCTAAAAGAAATTCCAGAATGAAATATTCTTGTCAGCGACCTTAGCTACACATACATTTCTATTACCTTAATAGGTATTTTCTATGCACATTAATATTCATTACATTTCCATTTCTACAGTGAATTGTGCATTTCAAGCAGCTCTGTATGAAAATGATACTTTTTTCCTTCCATATCTTAAAGTACACGTTTTAATATATTTTTATAAGGAAACTTAGGTCTTAATTTTATCGGTATTGAAAAATATCTTCTGTTATATTTTCTAAACATCAAATTGTAAACGACATACCTAATAAGAAAATGTCAAGTCAGAGTGAGAGAGGATCTAATTCTTTTTTTGTTTTGTTTTGTTTTACTTGCTGTATTTTTTTTTACATTTTTATTTTATATTAATCACAGGTTATATATTTTGTATCCCAGCCATAGCCCCCTCCCACATTTCCTCCCTATCCTTCCCATCCCTCCCTCATCTCTTCACTGCCCCTTTCCAAGTCCACTGATAAGGGAGGTCCTCCTCCCCTTCCTTTTAACTATAGCTTATCAGGTCTCTTCAGGACTGGCTGCAATGTCCTCTTCTGTGGCCTAGCAAGGCTACTCCTCGCTCGTGGGCAAGGGGGTCGAAGAGCCAGCCATTGTGTTCATGTCCGAAATAGTCCTTGTTCCCCTTACTAGGGTACCCACTTGGATATTGAGCTACCATTTGCTACATTCAAGCAGGGGTTCTAGATTTTATCCATACATAGTCCTTGGTTGGAGAAACAGTCTCATAAAAGACCCCTGTGCCCTGATATATTTCGTCCTTGTGGAGCTCCTGACCTCTCCAGGTCATACTAACTCCCCCTTCTTTCATATGATTCCCTGCACTCTGCCAAAGGGTTGGTTATGTGTCTTAATATTTGCTTTGATACACTGCTAGGTAGGGTCTTTCCGAGGTCCTCTGTGGTAGGCTCTTGTCCTTCTACTTGTTTTCTCCTACATCCAATATCCATCCCATTTGTCTTTCTAAGTGAGGATTAATCCTCTTACCCCAGGTCTTCTTTCTTATTTATCTTCTTTAGGTGTATAGACTTCAGTATGTTTATCCTATCTTATAGGTCTATATAAGTGAGTATAGCTTCTGTAAAACAAAAGACACTGTCATCAAAACAAAA
>CM053763.1:16773694-16794803 GCA_028658305.1 Pachyuromys duprasi
TCTTGTTTTCTTCTAACCCAAGAAACTTTTCAATAGGAGGTACAATAACACACACACACACACACACTTACAGACATTGTATGTATGTTGACCCTATAAAGTCACCATCATAAACTTACAGACATTGTATGTATGTTGACCCTATAAAGTCACCATCATAAACTTTTTTAGTTCTCCACACTGGAAACTGTTGAGACTGGGATGTTTGTTAAAATAGTCTTCAGTTTTACACTTATCTTAACTGCTTTTATTAGTTTTTTAAAGAGGTTTATTTGTTTAAAGAGAGTACACTGAAATTACTGGGAGAGTTCTCCCTATAAACCTCAGCTCAAGCCTCTGTTGACAGCATCCTAGTCCACATTGTCAACATCACTAATTTGGCAGGCACTCTTTACATGGGATTATATCTTGTCTTATCCCCTAATGCTTTACCTCACCAGTTAAATTGTATATCCTTTTGACAGCTTATGGCTTACCTAGTTTTTTATTTGTTTTTAACATGATGGCAAAAGGACGCCTAACTTGTAAAAAATGTTTTAGCATGATGCCTATCTTGAATTTATAGGTAAGATTTTTTTTAATAAATAAAATCCATAAAAATCTAATCTTTATTTTAAGTTAATCAAAATTCTGAATATCTTACTGGGCAAAAGTATTTTAAATATTCAGTCACTCAAAAAAGAAAATTTTAAAGTAGAAAAGTTCAGCTGCTTACCATCTCATAAGATGGTACTTTAAAATCCAGGAAGCCACACCAAAGTTGAAGCTTAGGAAGCAGTGCTATTGGTGTGCTTCAACAGGGAAACAACACTCAAGACTGTGTAACCTTGTCTTGTTTAGAAGAATTACCAATATTTTCAATCGTACATGTAGGAGAGGACATGCTCAGCTGCTAAGTTGTGAAGAATAAGACAGTTCACAAACAGTTGGTGGGAACAAGAATGGTGGTTCCTTAGCTTGCATGCTTAGCAGAATGCTGAGGTATTTTTCTACTAAGGATATGATGCAAAGGCTCTTGAGCCTCTGGGTGGGTGGGTGAGGGGACAATGCAGTAAGAGCATATTCCTGGTCAACAGTGCTTACCTTAAGAGTAGCAACTGTGGAAGCTCAGACAGAGGATGGTGAGATGTATGACTTGGAAAAAGGAAAATATCCAAGTTATAGAGCACTTGAGATTGATCAGAAAGCTGTACACTAGTACATGTTACCAAAGATCAATTAAAACTGTACGCCTACTCCAGGTCTGCATGCTGCCCAGTTATATTCTATCAAATGGAATTTATCCTCACAAGTGGATGTTACAAATATCTCAACCATGGACCTAATTAAATAACTGATAACAATGGGTATTATTTTTAAAGTATAGAAATTTAAAACCAATATATTTTTTTCTTTTCTGTGTAGGTCGTTTATATGCTATGCAAACCGGAATGAAGATTGATAGCAAAACCCCTGAATGTCGTAAATTTTTGTCAAAACTAATGGATCAGTTAGAAGCTGTAAGTTAAACACTAATAACTTACTACCTGGCTGTCTTATGTGGCACTTTATTTTGTATGTTTGTGCATTTATTTGTTATCATTTCAATTCTTTCCCAAGCAACACTTAGCAAAGCCTGAAGAAAAATTAGGAATTTTAAAAACCCACAATATATCCAGGGGAGTATCATATATAAAGTAGTCTCAGTTATTGTTGCATACACATTATTTTAGATGGCTTTCTGATCATCTTTTCATAAGTAATGAGGCCTTTCTTGCCTTCCTTCATATAATCATGTAGATTAATGATTGAATAATTCCTAAATGTCTCTTACTGGAATAAAATGGCTGTTTAGTGAAAGGAATCATGAAGAAGGTGGTACCAGTTGCTTATTCTCTTCTTCCTCTTACTGGCAGGCCATATACTCTCCTCTCCTTATTGGATGCTGATAGGTGATAACAAGTCTCACCTTCAGCATGGTATAACTTTACAGGTCTCTGTGCAGATCAATTAAAGGAAAGTTGAGTTGTTTGATTTGGGTGTCATTGAATAAGAATGTAATGCTACCTATTAATAGTCTTAATAATCAGGATTCACTCAGTATGTCCTGTGCCCTGATGTCCTGGCATCATGGTTAATTTGTATTATCATTTGACACAGCCTAAATTGATCAGATTGGCCTGCGGGCATATCTGGGAAGAATTGTCTTGATTGATAATTGGTGCAGGAGGTCTCAGCCTACTGTGGGTGGCAGGTGGGTGTGAGCTGTGTAAGAAAGCTTACCTCTGAGAGCCAGAATGTGAGCCAGTTAACATCCTTTCACAGTTTCTGATCTAGGTTTTGCCTTCAATTCCTGCCTTGACTTCCACCTTTAATGAGGGACTGTGACCTGGGAGTGTAAGCCAAAGAAACCCTTTCCTTTCCTCAGTTTCCTTTTGGTCATTTTTTTTTTTTTTAATTTCAGTAGCAGAAAAGCAAACAAGACCACGAAATTTATCTCTTAAGAAAGACAAAAGCAATGACATGGTCATGCATCCACTCCAAGTGTTTCTTTGACAGCCGTGTGCTTACTTTCTGTCTTTTTAGGTATTTTTTAATTGGATAACTTGCATAATATGGCTTAAGGAAAAAAAGTTAAACATACTAAAATTAAATCATTTATGTTATCCCAGTACTTTTTTACATTTTCATTGGTTTTCTTTATTATTCCAAAGTTACTATTCAGATGAAAGGGTCAGTCCAAGGTAAAAACTTAGAGCCCAGTTGTAACTGGCAGCCATAGATATAGAAATAACAGCTAAAAGTTGCAGGATAAGGAGAACTCAGTTCTTTGCAACACATATAATCACAGTTATGTAGGGACACATCAAGAGTTTAAATGACAAGCCAGGTAAATTCATTCACATGAATGCATACCTCTGTGATTCAGTGTTTGCATTATACTTTAAAGCATTCAAATATGTCGTGATTATCAGATATTTTTTGCTTGATGAGAATAAGATAAAGTGGCATTATTTTCAGTAGTTTTTTTTTAGGACTGAATCTGTTTTTGCAAATCAGTTTGCAGCCTGAACACAGTAAATAGTATTATATGGGCATGTGGTTGTGTTTCTGTTGTTCTACAAAAAAAGATTAGCCAAAATCACCTTAAATTTAAACAGTATGTGTATCTCTTCTAAACTTTAAATTATTCTATTTTAATTTAAGAGTTTGGCTTTGTAGGCAATCCTGGGATTGTGTATATGTGTACTTGTGCATGCACACAAGTATGTCTGCTGACATGCATGTGTTCCACATGTGTGCAGTGCTTGCAGAGGCCAGAAGAGGTCATCAGATTTTCTTGAACTTGAGTGACAGATTGTTATAAGCCGTAGTATGGGTGCTGGAAACTAAAGTCATGTCCTCTGTAAAAACAAGTATAGTTCTCCCTTGAGCCACCTTTCCAGACAGCCTGTAATAGAAACAATTTTAATAATATGGTTGCCTAAATATGATGGTCCTGCAAATAATTTTATTCTAACATAATGGTCCTGGACAAGAGAAACAGATCTTGATTTTAAAATATTTCAAATTGTTGTATATGTAGTGGATGGATATGCAAATGGAAAATCTGCATAGTTGTAAGTTAATGTTTACTTGGGCTGCATGTGTCTAGATTTAAAATAATCTGGTAATGAGTTTGTTACTTTATACCTCTCCTAGTTTGGTATGAGCTTTCCTTTAAGCATTGTTGTGAAGGCACTATTTTAGGACACAGCGATGCTTCTAGTCTTACTTTTTTATATTGATGCAAACTGAAATGGGACAAAGTTAAATTTTAAAGCATGTGCTTGAGAAGCTTCTAGTTCCATTTTAGGGTAGTTGTTAGTAACTGGGTATTGTTTAGTACAGTTTGATGCTTCACGAGGATACTTGGCAATGTTATATTTTATTTTTGGTTGGTTTTATCTTTAGCGCTCAGTTGTGCTCTGCATTTCTGTGAGGGAATCCTTTTGTTTAAGGATTCCCTCACCTAAGAGGCTGGAGTAAACCTGTTTTTATAAGTTTTGCTGTTATAGCTTTTATTGAAATGAAAGTAATGTTCTTAGGTAATTATTAGAATTATATTTTAAGCAGACCCTCTTGAGAATATACAATCATTAGCTATGTGTCTCATTTTATTTTAGCTTAAGAAACAGTTGGGGGATAATGAAGCTGTTACTCAAGAAATAGTTGGTTGTGCCCATTTGGAAAATTATGCTTTGAAAATGTTCTTGTATGCAGACAATGAAGATCGAGCTGGACGATTTCACAAGTAAGTGAGGATAGGAAAATAAAAACTCTTTATAAGTTTGGTTCCCTTCTGAACAGAATTACCTGGTTTTCAGTTAAATACTTTCTGACCACCAGAGTAATGGTTTATATATTTTGGAATTGTAAATCCACAGTAATTTTAATTTTAGGTTACAAATGTGGGCCTTTCTATTTGAAGAGAATAACTTTAGGAATTACCCATGTCAAACTCATTTTTCAGTAAATTTATCCCAATTAGCCATTCTTTACATTCAATAAAAATAGTCAAAAACAAATTTGTCTTGATGAAGTAAATTTTAAAAACATAACAGCCTAGCTGGATGTAGTGCCACAAAGCTATTTTGAGATAGGGGATCATCAAAACTTCAATGCCAACAGAGACTGCATTGCAAGACACTGCTTCAAAAACCAACGGACCACAAAAAAAAAGTAATTGAGATGATTGATTAGTCATTATTATAGTATTAAAAACCATAATAATACATGATGATTTGATATAGAGTCAGGCAGTACTACATTAATAACAGAGAAAAATAAAACAAAACAAAACTCCACAATAAAACTTTGCAGCATTTACTTACATCCTGTTAGTTTTTTTCCGATATTAGCAGTTGCCTCCCATTTGTGTTCTTAGTACAGATTTTATTTCAAACTCTAATTTTAGTGTTTTTAAATATATTTGTTCCTTACAGGTACATGACTGCATTTCAGTGTTTGCTTGTTTGTTTTTAGTTTAAATAACAACACTTTTTCTCTTCCAGAAACATGATCAAGTCCTTCTACACTGCAAGCCTTTTAATAGATGTCATAACAGTGTTTGGTGAACTCACAGATGAAGTGAGTAAATACTTTTTACTGTATAATAGCTGAAGCTGAGTAATGTTGCTTTTTATCACTTTTCTGATTACATTATTTATTCTGACCAGCATGTCTGTCAGAAGTGCAAAGAAAGCAAAAAGGGTAAATTTTTTTCTGACTACCTTTTGAAAATCAAATGAAATAACATTTTACACAGAGGATCACAGTACTTTGAAAAATATTTGATTTTTCGTTAAAGATAGATAGGTAGCAAAAAGTAATATAATTGTAAATACAAGTATTTAAAGAAAAAGAATGGTTTATTTCTGGGTCTTCGATTTGATTCCATTGATCCACCAGTCTGTTTCTATGCCAGTATCATGTAGTTTTTATTATTGTTGCTCTATGGTACAGCTTGAGATAGGGATAGAGATACCTCCAGAAGATCTTTTATTATTTTAGCAATTCTGGGTTTCTTGTTATTCCATATGAAATTAAGAATTTTTCTTTCAAGGTCTGTAAAGAATTGTGTTGGTAATTTGATGGTAATTGCATTGAATCTGTAGAATGCCTTTGGTAAGATGGCCATTTTTACTATGATAATCCTACTGAGCCATGGGCATAGGAGATCTTTATCTTCTTCAATTTCTTTCTTCAGAGGCTTGAATTTTTTTTTTTTTTCATACAAGTCTTTCACGTGTTTGGTTAGAGCTACACCAAGGTACTTTATGTCCTTGTGGCTATTATAAAAGGTGTTGTTTCCCCAATTTCTTTCTGAACCCATTTGTCTTTCACCTACAGGAGGACTATGGATTTTTTTGAGTTAATTTTGTATACAGCCACTGTGCTGAAGGTGTTTATCAGCTGTAGGAGTTCCCTGGTAGAATTTTAGGGATCACTCACGTATACTGGCTAGATGTGTATGTATATGTATATATATATATATATATCATATATATCATATATATATCATCTGCAAATACTGATACTTTGACTTCTTCTTTTGCAGTTTGAATCCCCTTGATCTCCTTTGGTTGTCTTATTGTTCTAGCAAGGACATCAAGTCCTATGTTGAAGAGATATGGAAAGAGTGGCCAGCCTTGCCTTGTTCCTGATTTCAGTATAATTTATTTGTTTTTCTCCATTTACTTTGATGTTGGTTATAGGCTGGCTGTATATTGTCTTTTCTATGTTTAGGTATGTGCCTTGTACATCTGATATCTCCAAGGTGTTAAATTTGCATGAGTGTTAGATTTTTATCAAATGCTTACGGACACCTGATTTTTGACAAATTTGCCAAAACTATACAATCAAAAAAAATATGGCGTCTTTAATAAATGGTGGTAGTCTAACTGGATGTCCACATGTAGAAAAATGCAAATAGACCCATATCTATGACCTTACACAAAACTAAAGTCCAAATGGATCAAAGACCTCAGCATAAAACCAGACACACTAAATCAGTTAGGAGAAAAAGTAGGGAAGAGCCTCGAACTCGTTGGCATAGGAAACAACTTCCTGAACAGAACACCAATAACTCAGGCTCAAGATCTACAATTAATAAATGGGACCTCATGAAACTGAAAAGCTTCTATAAAGCAAAGGACGCTGTCAATAGAACAAAACGATAGTCTATAGACTGGGAAAAGATCTTCACCAACCCTATATCCAATAGAGGGCTAATTTCCAGAATATACAAAGAACTCAAGAAATTAGACACCAACAAATCAAGTAATCCAATTAAAAAATGGGTTACAGAGCGAAGCAGAGAATTCTCAACAGAAGAATATCAAATGGCGAAGAAACACTTAAGGAAATGCTCAGCATCCTTAGTTGTCAGGGAAATGCAAATCAAAACAGCTCTGAGATTCCATTTTAAACCAATCAGCATGGCTAAGATAAAAAAGTCAAGTGACAACACATTGTGGAGAGGACTTGGAGAAATGGAAATCTTCCTCCATTGTTGGTGGGAGTGCAAATTTCTACAACCACTATGAAAATCAATCTGGCACTTTCTCAAAAAATTGGGAATACACTACCTCAAGAACTAGCTATACCACTCCTGGTCATATACCCAAAAGATGTCCCACCATTCAACAAGGATATTTGCTCAACTATATTCATAGCGGCTTTATTTGTGATAACCAGAATCTGGAAACAACCTAGATATCCCTCAATGGAGAATTGGATACAGAAATTGTGGTACGTTTACACAATGGAATACTACTCAGCAACTAAAAACAAGGAAATCATGAAATTTGCAGGCAAATGGTGGGATCTAGAAAAAAAAATCATCTTGAGTGAGGTAACCCATAAACAAAAAAACAGGCATGGTTTACACTCGTTTATAAGTGGATATTAGCTGTATAATATAGGGTAGCCATACTAAAATCTACAGACCTAAAGAAGCTAAACACTAAGGAGGACCCTAGGGAGGGTGCTTAAATTTCATTCAGAATGGCAAACAGGACAGACACCAGAAGTGGTAGAAGAAAGAAAACAGGGGTGTCTGGACATGGTTGTTTTCTGAGACTGATTCATGGAGATAACCTACAACCCCTGCACAGATGTAGCCCATGACAGCTCAGTATCCAAGTGTGTTCCCTAGTAATGGGAACAGGGACTGTCTCTGACATGAACTCATTGGCTGGCTCTTTGATCACCTTTCCCTGTGAGGGTATAGCCTTTCCAGGCCACAGAGGAAGACAATGCAGCTAGTCCTGGTGAGACCTAATAGGCTAGGGTCAGAGGGAAGGGGATATATCAGTGGACTTGGGTAGGGGCATTGGAGGAGATGAGGGAAGGAAGGTGGGATTGGAAGGGGATGAAGGAGGAGGCAACAGCTGGGATGCAAAGTGAATACTTTGTAATTTATAATAAATTTTAATTTAAAAAACAAGGACTTATCAGGGTCACTTTGCAGATCTCCTTGCTCCTTTGGTTTTTGGGAATAAGGGACATGTTTAAGTCTCCCTCTATTTTGTTAGATGAGAGGAACGGTACAATCCAACAGGATAGGCATCATCTGAGAACATTTCTCTTGTTTATAATCTTGCCACTTTGAAGTGTTTATGCCTGGAGCGGTAGCACAGCATTACTCAGCCTTATCCCCATGATATACATTGTGTGCAGTAATTTCTCAGTAAATATTTACTGAACAGAGGAGAAAGTGATGATGATGATTACAGATTCTACCTGTGAAGGATTTGTCAAGGATCCTATTTTCTTCCAGGCATGGTAGCAGGAGCCTATAATCTTAGCACTAGGGAGGCAGGCATTGAATTGTGAGTTCCAGGTGAGCTTGAGCAACAGAAACAAAAACAATTTGGCAAATGAATAGCATTACATTTTCCCTTAGCACTTCTATTTATAGCCCCCAATTAGCACATCTCTCAACTCTAAGTGGAAAAGTTTTTTTTTTAATGTATACCATCATTAACAGAGACTTAAGATTGATTAACATGAAGATAATAAGAGACTAGAAATTGATGGAACATCTATATCACATCCCTTCCTTCCATGGCTTAGGTATCATTGTGGAAGGGAGGTCAACCAGAAAGACTGTAAGAACCAGAGAAAGAGGATGGTTAAAGCAAAGCAGTATTTTCTGGTCACGGAAGATGTGAGCTTGCAACAGCTGTGAGTGTACAGAATCAAGCTAGAGAAAGTACAAAGATGGGAGCATGTCATGTTTGTACCACTCCTAGCTGAGAAATCATTGGGAAGTGGTGGCTTCTGGCACAGAAAGAATTAGTTTTGTTCAAGAATGTAGTCCCTGAGAGACTACATCTGCTCCAGTAGATAGTGCTACATCCATGCATACAGGTAACACTATGTGGAAACAGTGGTTTTTAAAAGAAATTCACATGAAGTCGAGGGAAAAAGTGGTGAGGGGGGTCTAGGAGAAGAATTTCAAGTGAGAGAATGGGAAATGGGGGTACATATATTGCTTTTTTTAAACAATAGTTAAATAAATAAAAAATACAAACAGTTAAAAAAAAAGAGAGAGAGAGAAAGGAGGAGGTCCTCCCCTATCAGTGGACTTGGAAAGGTACAGGGAGGAGATGAGGGAGGGATAGGGGGGCTAGGGAGGAAATGTGGGAGGGAGCTATGGCTGGGATTCAAAGTACATAACCTGTGATTAATATAAAATAAAAATGAAAAAAGAAGACTGAGTATACTGTGTTTCTAAATTAGAGGATCTTAATGTTTCTGAATATATTGGTTTACATATACACATTTATGCATATATACGCACTATGTTTTATGTATATAATTGGCATATTTTCATGAGTACCTATTTACAGTATTATGTAATATGTGTAAGAATACATACAACCTAGTTCCCATTTCTCTGTTCCAATGCAGTCCAAGAAGAGTGAAGCACCAGTAGCAGAGAGCATCCTAAGTACCTGATTAGATTGTAAAACCAATCTCTTATAACAGGAACCAGTGCTCTCACACAAATGACTGAATCACAATTCAGGTCAGGAAAGTACTGCATTAAGTTGGACCTTGTTGTGCCAGGAAATGATAAAGTGTGCTCATTATTGAGAGACTCGGTAGCCTCTTTGAAAGGACCCCATTGTCTTATAAAAAACAACTTCAGCTGGTCATGGTGGTACACACCTATGATTCTTCACTTCAGAAGTTTAGCTAGGAAGATTGTAAGTTGGAGGCCAACTGTGTTGAGACCCTGTCTCAAAAAATAAACTAATTAAAGGGAGGGGTAGAAAAGAAAAGAAAAATTTGACCGTCAGTTCTGATAACAATGGACAGTAACCTGTGTTTATAAATCAGTGAGTTAATAGTGTTAAAATATAATATAATAATTTATATAAATAGGTAATAATATATAAATATGTAATAAATATAATAAAATGAATAAGTGATGGAAGAACAGAGAAAGTTCATTGTAGTATTAGATTGTTAAGTATCTGTCTTCAGATTACTTAATAGCATCAAAGAAAGAAACAGTACATTTGTAAGGGAAAAGCATGGACATCTTTAAACAGGTATGGAATCTGCATTCCTAATGTTGGAGCAAGTCAGCATCCTAGTATCCCATTAAGTATCAAATAGTCTGTGCCAATGCTATACACACACACACATACACACACACACACACACACACACACACACATTGTGAATCAAAATATGCAATGTGAACCAAATGTGAAGAAATGTCCAACAGATCTAATCTGTAGACATTCTAGAACTATGCTAGCATTTTTTTATGTCAAGATTGGGAAAGTTGGCAATTAAATGGACATGCTGACTAAGTGTGACTAAATGATGCATGCTTCTTAGATTAGAACTCTGACTTGGGGAGTAGTAACTGCAGAGGAGAGTACTGGCACAGCTGACCAGGTGTCACGGCCATGTTCTAGACAGTACTGTTGTATGTGAGTGTTCCTGTCTTGATATTTGTTATATATGAGATTGTCTTCCATCTGAGGAGAAGATAGGGAGACATAGCATCAATCAGTTGGAAAATAATTACAAGAGAATATATATCTTGCCTAGATATAACATATCTATATATGATATATGCTGTTACTAAAACTTTCCTATAAATTTAATGAAACTATATTATTAAACAGTTACCATCCATACTTTGTTTGGAAGTCTTAATTGTTTCTCAGAAAGGATGTCTTAATCAGCTGAAAGGAATAAATGAGTTTTACAAATATTGACATCTTATTCTTCTCTTAAAATACTGTGCATCATCAAATGTTTTTATTTACTACAACAGTGTTCAGATATGTATTAACCCAAGTTAAAAGCTGTCAGACATTTCTGCCATATATTCATGTCAGGGTTTTGGAAAATAGGGAATAAACACAAATTTTTTCTTTTATGTGCTGTAGGGATTTTTTTTCACATTTATAAAAATAAGCCCGCTTTAGCTTGAACTAATATTTTCTCAAAACTTTAAATACTTAGTAGAGGTTTAAACTTTTCGTTAAATGAAAGTAGAAGTTAATCTTAAATAGTCATAATATAACACTTCCACTGAATCTACAGACAAGATTAATTTGTATAAAGATGCAGTTTATTTATTTGCAGAACTATCCTCTTTTTACTACAGATATATCCTAAGTGCACATTAAGTAATTGATCTTCTAAAGTCATTTCCCCATGATTCATATTGCAAATTCTGAATTACAAATTGTATCATGATCATGTACATTTTAGCTTATCAAACCATTTCTTAATATTGTGTCTGGCTTTAGTAATAAAATATTATGACTATTGATAGCTCTGTAATAATGAGGTTAATCAACCCTAAGAGAAAAGGATGAAATAATATGTTACTGCTATGGTTTGGGTAAGGTCTCTCCAAATATCCAGGTTTTGGAGGCTTATTTCCTCAGACATAGTGCATGGAAGTGGTAGGACCTTGTAGAAATCTTTCAGGCCATTGAAAACATGTCCACCAAGGATACTGTAGGACTCAGGCCTTTTTCTCCTATTTCTTATTGGTAAAGTATATGATTTCCCTCTCCAGCAGAAGCAAACAGTAGAACTTTGATGAAAGGGCTCACATTTAGAGATGACAGTTACTGCTGGCCTTCGTGTTGGACTGTATGTAATGTTTCTGTTGTCTCCTTTATCCTATCTGTCTCAGCAGTTACCACAGTGTCTGCCATGAGGACATGACAATTAATTATTAACTTCCTGCAAGCCAGGGAGGCTGTTTGGTAATAAATATTTGAACTGAGCCTTGAAGAAGAGGAGACATTTGACCACAAGGTGACCATGGTTGGAAAGAGAGAATAACATAAGGAAACATTGCCTCTTCTGGATTGCAGGAAATGGCATGGATTAGACTGAAGCAGTCATAAATGTAGAAGGCTTTGAATGCCAGACCAAAGTGTGTTTTTGATCATCTGGTCACATAATGTCTCAAAGTCTCAGATGAAGTAAAATATGCCTTACTTGCACTTCAGGGTGATTGTGAGGACTAAATAGGAAAGTGTATAGACGTATATGCAGTTTTATAACCTGCAGAGTGATATAAAGTTGTTGGCTATTATTTTGGATTTCTCTTATCCATCTCACCATTATCTTCTTACCCATAGCAGATTGTTTTTTTCCACTTATCTTACCTTCTCTTTATTTCTATCTTTCTGACTGCATAGACTTTTCTCTCTCCCCAGCCTCGTCTTACCCTTTTCTCTCCATCTTTTCACATCATGTTTGTCTTAGAAGACCAAATTGAAATATCAGGTATCTGTGAGCATACTTTCTTTCTTTCTGAATTGTTCAAACATTTATCACAAGAGACAAATTTAATGTTCTCTAGTTTATGATTATAATATGCTTTCTGTGTGCTTAGCTAGATGATTAGCTCCAAGGGGCAGACAGAACATATGGCTTACTTTATCTCTCTTTGCTTGCTAATTTAAAGTCTTTATAGCAAATGTTTATTAAACTATAAAAATATCCATGGTTGCAGCATATATTAAGTAATAACTTTAATTTTACAGTTGGAGGATAGGATAATGTACATTTTATAATAATGTCATTTGTAGATATGGAATTCAAATTGGCATGTAAATCTGGAGGTTCTTAAGGTAGATAAGTTAGTGTTTGTACACCATCAGTCCCAGTTTATATGGGAGTTTGAAAACTTACATCTAAAGGAAACTCAATTCTTTGACATGTTTCTTTTTTGTTTTGGGTTTATTTGTTTGTTTTGTTTTAATATAGTGAAAAAGTAAAGAAAAACAACAACCCATACACTGATTATATTTCTGTAGGCCAGAAACCACTAGTCTCGGGTGGTGGCTTGTGCAATATTTTATCATTTGGGAAGCTGTAGCAAGAAAATTCCCACAAGTTTAAGACCAGCCTGGATTGCACAGTGAGTTCCAGCTGGCTTAGGCTTTGGAATGATGCCCTGTTTCAAAAAAGTTCAACAGTCAAACTTGGGAAATTTCAAATTGTGCCCTGTAACTATATAATTGATTCAGTTGAACTTCCTAACCTGAGTAATGCATACATAGCCAAGCAATTCAACTACGTTATTCGAGAACAAGATACTTTCTCTTAGCATCCATTCATCAGATGGTAGATGCTGTTAAGCAGGTAGTATGTGTTAGAACAAAAGCAGATACATGGTATAGAGGACAAACAGGATGTTTTTGGTGATTTGAGTGTGTTTATATATTAGAAAATATTTTTGTAAACATAAATATATAATCGTAAATTATGGCAAATATTATTAGAAAAATAGACTACTTAGTAGTTTTAGATTGGATAGGTCAGGAAAACATTTGTGAGGCATATTTGATGTACCCTGTAAAGAATGAGTAGAGGTAAACAAATATTCCTTGTGAGAAAAAGTAGAAATAGCCAGAGAGAGCAGCACATATGGGCCTCGACGTGTTTAACGATATTAACTATCCAGAAAGCTACATGATAGAGTGAAATGGGTAGGAAGACTGAGGAACCCAGGTACATGGGGAAGCTACTGAAAAGTCTGATATAAATGGATTTATATTTTAGAAGATTGATCTGTGTACAGGAAGAGGAAAACAGGGGAGGGGAGGTTAAAAATATTGAAACATATAAGCAGACTAGGGAAATATTAGAGAAAAATGTCAGATAGAGAACATTATATTTCCCAAAAGCATAATCAACTGAGTTATTGGTGAATTAGATGGAAGTGGCCAAAGACAAGACAGAGGTGCTAAGCATGACTTCCACAGATTTCTGTCTTCAGTGAATAAAGTAAACTGGGGGGAGGGGAAGCTAAGAGAATCAAGAAACCATTTTGGGACAGATTAATTTAGTTGTGTATGTAACTTCCAAGTGTAAATCCCACATCATCAGATATTTGTCAGAAACAAATTCAGACTAGTTAATAAAGATTAATGAAGATTTTAAGGTTAATAAAGATGCAATCCATACCAAGACAGGCAGAAACAAGTTTAGTGACTGCTGTACTGATGCTTGTAGGAATTGCATGAGTAGTATAAGAAAGAAAGACAGACTTCTGTGAGGTAACAAATTGTATGTGATAATAAATGCTAAAGATGTATGAACCTGGGAATTCAAGGAACGGACAGTTGAGAGAAAAGGGAAGAGATGTTGTATTAATGAATCTGCGTGAGTGTACATCTTCTGAAGGAAATGCCACCCAGCTCAGACACACTGCCAAATAAAGGTGAACCCAGTCTTTCAAAGCCTGCATTTCTTAATTCAGGATTACTGTAAAATGGATTATGGTGTGACACATAGGTGATGTTTTAAAGTCTTATAAGAGTGATACTGACTGTCCCACTACTTTCCAGACTGCTGGAATAGGAGCCTACCAACAAATTGGATCTATATAGGGGTTTTGAAAGCAAAAGCTGAGGTAGTAGAAAAAGAGTGTCAAAAATGGCACTAAAAGTTTAGCGACCAGAAATGGTTCAGGGTTTAATACACTGCTGTTAGGTTTGATGAAGGGATGCTGATGGCCACTTGGCTTGCCCAAGAGGAGTAGGTTTTTGGTGGCATTATCAAGAGATGGTCCCCTGGTGAGGTACAAGCCCTTGCCACTAAAGGCTGGGTATATTGAAATTGTGTGATTTTGTGTGTGACGTGAGTGAACAGAAAAAAAAATAAAGTAAGTTCACACACACACCAGTGAGCTGAACAGTAAAACCATGAATTTGCACAGTTGTTTCCAAAACCTTGTTAAAGAAATGGAAAAAAATGCAATCAAACCTGGTAGGGGTTAGAGGATAGAAATGAGAATCAGTCTTTGGGGCTGAAACAGGAAGGATCTCTAAGCTCCTTAGTGAATGGTATTGTCAGTTCCTCTTTAGACAACAGAATGAGATCCTGGTTCCCACCATGTGTACTGAGGCAGTCAGATAAAGCATGTAGGTAATATGTAACAACCTAAAAGTTGAAATTAACCACCATAGAATTTTTAGGAGTTGTTTTGGGTTTTTTGGTTTGGTTTGGTTTTTCATTTTTCAAGACAGGCCTTGGTTGTTCCAGACTCTCATTGTAGACCATGTTGGTCTCAAATTTAAAGAGATCCATCTGCCTCTGCCTCCGCAAAGAAGGGATTACAGGCATGTACCACCACACTCAGCTCATCATATCATTTTTATCATCTAAGTTTTATTTTTATTTTCATGAATTTGTATATATCTTTACAGAAATTAGTTATCTGTTGTTGCCTTTTTTTTATATTTTAGCTTAAAATTCCATTTAACCTATTTCTGTAAGGACCTAAGAGTTAGAAATTTTGCTGGCAAGACGTCCATTTGCTTCCCTTGTGGGCTTTGTCTGTGATGTGATGCTAGAGAGTTCTAGAGACAATACCTTCTCATGGAGTCTGACAGGCCCTGACCACTGAAGAATCACTGATAAAATGTAGAGCTGGTTGGACTCTCAGACGTGCACCACACAGAGACTGCATCTCAGAAATGTGGCTTAGCCTGACTTAAGTGCTTTTCTGTTTTATTTTACCGAGGTCTAATGGTGCTATAAATATATTCCCTTGTAGAATGTGAAACATAGAAAGTACGCACGGTGGAAGGCAACATACATTCATAACTGCTTAAAGAATGGGGAGACTCCTCAAGCAGGCCCTGTTGGAATAGAGGACGATAATGGTATGTATTTATTAATCCTAAGTAAAAATGATTGAGTAGAATCTGAAGTCTTCAGAAGATTCAGAGTTTTCAGAAGGTACTAGTAGTTTTATTACCTGCGATAATTATAAATACCAGGACCTTAGTGGCATTTAAGATTAACACTTTCCATGTGCTGTCTGTTCATGTCAGCTAAGTGGCTTGGCTGTCCCCTATATCTGCAGATTTCATCCCCTCATAGGAAAGACAGTCCACTCAGAATGTGACCTAGAAGTATTTCCAAACCACAATGAATATGGTATTAGTGCTGTGATGGTTTTGTGTATTTATTTGAATTGTATATAGGCGAGGGAAGGGATAATACTTCACATGGCTCCAAAAAATACAGAGCATATAAAAGTAGGAAGTAAATTTCTCATTTCCATATATTCATTTTCCTAGATCCTACCAGAACTCAGACATTAAATACATTAGTCTTTGTTTATCTTTACAGAGATCACTTTATTAATGTTCAAGCAAATAGGAGGACAGATAGGTAAATGGATGGGTGGATAGGTGGGTGGGTGGATGGATGGATGAATGAGTAGATGAAAGCATACATGGATAGTGTCTCTTCTTTTCCCACACAGTTTATAACACAATGTTTTACACTTGAATTATAAAAAAGAAAATTTTATGTGAGAGAATTTTGACATTAAGTAGGAAATGCGTATATACATGAAAATTATATTTATCTTGTTATTTTTATTTGTCCTGTCAGTTAATATGGCAGGACAAAGGAAAGAGAAAAATGTTTCTCACTTTAAAAAAATTAATAGACATATAGTCAATATATCATTAAAAGAGGGTATCACCCTGTTCTCTGAATTGAGAAAAGTCCAAATTATCATTTTATTAGATGATTTGAGGCATCTGTAGAAATGATTGTTCACTGCAGTACCATTAAGCTTTCTTACAGGATCATGTAGTATATATTCTAAGCTTGTGAACTGCATATCATTATTGCAGATGTTCATTTTTGCTATGGCAATGCAGAAATGACCAGACAGATGTACATAATTATATTCAATATGCTGTTTATCAGAGTTGGCCAACTGTAATCTAATTCATTTTTCTCATTGTGTTGGATAAAGTGATGAGATTATCCAACTTTGAAACAACTTTCCATTGTGAATTAACATCACTTGGTCATGATTTGTTATTTCTTATTACACAGATAGATTCCATTCATTGCTACTATAATAATGAGAATTTTTGCATTGTGGTATTCATAACTAAAATTTTTAGAAGGTTTTGAGGAGGTTTAAAGTGTTATACTCATGGAATGGCTTTTGAAAGCCTATTACTCCAACTTCAGAGGATCCATCTCCTCCAGCCTCTATGGGCACCTGAATTCACTTGGACATACCTGAGACAGACAGATATACACGTAAAAAAAAAAAGTCATACTTCATGAATAAAATTTGAAAATTTCTGCTAGGAACGTACTTGAGCAAATGTTCTTGTTGAATGGTTTAGCATCTTAGGATATATAGCCAGAAGTGGTATCTTGAGGTAGGATCTTGAGGAAGCACTATTCCTAATTTTCTGAGAAAGCACCAGATTGATATCCGAAGTGGTTGTACAACGTTACATTTCCACCAGCAATGAAGAAGGGTTTCCCTTTCTCCAAAACCTCTCCAGCATGTGTCATCCCTTGAGTTTTTGATCTTAGCCATTCTGATAGGCGTAAGGTAAAATCTCAGGGTCGTTTTGATTTGCATTTCTCATAATAGCCAGAATCTGGAAACAACCCTCAACTGAAGGATGGATACAGATATTCTGGGACATTTACACAATGAATACTACTCAGCAGTTAAAAACAAGGAAATCATGAAATTTGCAGGCAAATGGTAGGATCTAGAAAAGATCATCCTGAGTGAGGTAATCCAGAATCAGAAAGACACATAGTATATATATACTCATTTATAAGTGTATAGTAACCATATAATATAGGATAAACATACTAAAATCAATAGTCCTAAAGAAGCTAAACAAGGAGAACCCTAGGAAAGAGTCTGAAGCCTCACTCAGAAGGGCAAACAGGATAGACATCAGAAGTAGGAGAAGACAAGGAACAGGACAGGAGCCTTCCACAGGGTCCCTCTGAAAGACTCTACCTATCAGGGTATCAAAGGAGATGCTGAGACTCATAGCCAAAATTTGAGTTGAGTGCAAGGAACCTTATGGAAGACGGGAGAGACAGAAAGACTTGGAGTAGACAGGAGCTCTACAGTGAGACCAACAGAGCCAAAATATCTGGGCCCAGGGACCCCTGCAAAGACCAATGCTCCAACCAAGGACCATGCATAAAGGGGACTTAGACCCCTTGCTCAGATGAAGCCTATAGGCTGTTCAGTTTTGAATGGGGTACCCTAGTAAGGGGTCAGGAGCTGTCTCTGACATGAACTCGGTGCCTGGTTCTTTGATCACCTTTCCCTGAGAGTGTAGGGGATGCAGACTTGCCAGGCCACAGAGGAAGACAATGAAATTTGTCTTGATGAGACCTGATAGGCTAGGGTCAGATAGAAGGGGAGGAGGTCCTCCCCTATCATGGACTAAGGAAGGGGGATAGGGGGAGGGGGAAAAGAGGAAGGTAGGTGAGACTGGGAGGAGATGACAGAGGGGACTACAGATAGGATACAAAGTGAGTAAACTGTAAGAAAGAAAGAGAGAGAGAGAGAGAGAGAAAGAAAGAAAGAAAGAAAGAAAGAAAGAAAGAAAGAAAGAAAGAAAGAAAGAAAGAAAGAAAGAAAGAAAGAAAGATGAAAATTTCTTGTCCTATTTTGTTCTATGGAGCACCTTAAATAGGTTGTCAGTTATCTGTTCTTTTAATGCTTTGTAGGAATTTTCTGTGGAGCTGGGTCAGTTAGTCCTTGCCTATAAGTCTAGCACACTGGAAGGCTGAGGTTGAAAGATTTCTCTGAGCAGACAGACAGCCCAGTTTATGTAGTCAGACATTACCTCAAGAAAATTTTAAAAATACAAAAAACAGTGGGGGGAGAAGAAGAATGAAGTCAGGTGTTGTGAAACCCTCTGTGACCCTATTCTTAATCTGTGCCTACCTAATAAATAAATTTACCCTAATTAACGAAGTACTTCTTTCAGCTCATTTTAGAAACCTCTGGATGTGAAAGAGGTTCTTCTATTAGCTCTGAGTTAGTTCTATACAGAGATTAGGATACCTGTACAAGCTTGTATGCATCCACTGACAGATGTGACAGTGGTGCTGAGTATTTGTGGCTCTGCAACATTGTGGAGTGGAGGGTGGAAAGACTTCACGACACAGCATAACAGGAAGTGTTCTATGAAACAGTGTCTCCTAGAAATGGCTGCATAAAGAAGACAAGAATGTGGCAGTATCAGTTAATAAGGAAGAGGGTAGTTTTGCAGGGTTTCACCCCTAGATAAAGAACCATGACTGCTGACAGGAGAATGAGCCTCTCCCAGGGATGAGCTCCATTATTGATTGCTGAATGCAAAGCAAGTAGCCTTGAATCCATATGCACACAAACAACAAAAATACACTCAGCAGGTTGTATCTATACATTTGTTCATACACATACATACATGCTTATACATACACATAACAAATCAAATAGAGGCTAACAGCTTGAGGGTTTGGAGTGCCTGGAAGGGTCTCAATCAAAGGTAGCTAAGACGGGAGGAATGGAGGGAGTGTTAGAATTCTATTTCAGTTTAAAACATTAAAAAGAAAACAAAACAGTGTGAACAGGTGCCACATGAGCACTAGGAAGGATGCTGAAATCATTAATTTGTGGGGCAAAACAAACCAAAATATAGCCCATGCGCTATTAAAATATAGAGCTATGGTTTAAATTAAGCATATACTTAGCATAAGACCTAACAAACCAGTTATTTCCCCTAGAGAAAAGATTTTCAACCTGTGGGTCGTGACCCATTTGAGGGTCAAGCAATACTTTCACAGGAGTCTCTTAAGACCATAAAAAAAGTAAATATTAAAATTATTCATAATAGTAGCAAAATTACAGTTATAACATAGCTATGAAAATAATTTTATGGTTGCGGTAACCACAACATGAGGAACTGTATTAAAGGGTCACAGCATTAGGAAGATTGAGAACCATTGCCCTAGAGAAAGGCAGAGGTGTGTTTACACAAAGAACTGTTTATAGATGTTTGTAAGAGCTTTATAATATCCAAGAATCTAGAAATAACCCAAATAATACTAGTTTTTAGCAAATTAAATATGGAACTTTCTTAAGTTGAATGCCACCTTTTTTTTAAAACCTTTATTAGCTTTTTGACAATTTCATACATACACATAATATTTCCTCGACACTTTGTCACTGCCCACACTCTCTAAGCCCCTCTAAATCCCTGTGGCTTCCTTCCTCTCTATAGAACTCTTCTCGTACTGGTCTGTTTTTGTTTGTTATGACTGGCTAATTTTAACCGGAGCCATATGTATGACTATGGGTTTGGAACTAATCATTAAAATCTTGCCAACTCATCAGTGAGAATGTAACTGAAGATGTCATCTCCTCCCCAGAATCTGTCAGTAGTCCATCGTGCATCATTCAACAGAAAAGTATAGAGCCCTGGGAACCCCTCTCTAATCCATGATTCACTGTTGACAAGCCCAGTCATGTGCAGAGCCATTACATGTAGCCATGGTGCTATGATATCATTATTACATTTGCTATGTCAGGCATTTCCCAGACCTTTTCCTTATTTTCCTGATCTTAAATCTTTTCTCCTCTTCATGACATTCCCTTAGGTTTTAGGGGATAGTAGAAATGTCCTGTTTAGGGCCAAACCCTCAACTATCTCCTGTTTGCAATGAGTATCTTTTATTAACCACCATTCATTGCAAAGAGAACCATCTTTGATCAATGCTGAGAGTAGTGTTTTTCTGAATATTTATAGTTTTATTTCTGTTGCTTTGGTAAAACATTTTGACCAATTTACATCAATTCTAACTAGATCAGGTGGTTACTCCCATAACAATCATACTGTTGTACTATTGTGCACATCTTCCCTTTCTGTTAGTATTGTACTGTCTAGGGCTTACAGCCAAGTAAGACCATTGATGTCAACATTCTTTTTTTCACCTTCTGGCAGGTACTACAAAGGTTATGCTATTGGAAACGTTTAGTTCAGTTCCAGCTTTATTTCTCTGTATCTTCAAATCAACATGTATGATGTCCTTAGTAATGGGGTTTTTTGGTATTCAACCCAAAAGAATAAATGGGATTGTGTATTGATTTGGTAGTCTATGGGGGTCCTTGACCAACAGGTTGTAAAGTTGGTATCTCACACCTGCCAATGGGCTATTTTTTTATATTAATTTATTTATTTTTATATCAATCACAGGTTAGGTACTTTGCATCCCAGGCTTAGCCTCCTCCCTCATT
>CM053763.1:16795303-16827568 GCA_028658305.1 Pachyuromys duprasi
AGGTCCCAGAGTTCCCCAATGGGCTATTTTTAATAGCTCATTATCTTTAGGAGCATCATTACCCCACTCTGCAAGATATCCCTCTTCCTCGGTTTCTCCCTCTTCTCCTGATTCTGACCTTTCCTGCCCCCATCCATCCTTCTCTGTTTATAAAGTAGTAGATGTCCATATGTTTTTTAACATACCCTTCTATTAGAATAACCCTCTCTACCTCTCAACTTCCCCATCTTTGTCTAAATTTTCCACCCCTAATGTTCCTCCTCTGTTTTCATATCACCTGTGTTCTGTTACCCATCCCCTCCCTTAAAGCATCTTTCACCTCTGTTGCCCTTTTCTACTTTCCTTCTTCCAGGTACTATGGGTTAACCACACAAATCTAAGGATTTGAAGCTTGGTTCTACAAAGGAGAAAGAACATGAGCATTTGTCTTTCTGGCCCTTTGTTACCTCGCTCGGTTTAATCTTTTTCAATTTTATCCATTTACCTGTAAATTTGATAATTTATTCTTCTTTATGGCTAAACGAGATAATTGTGCATATGTATCACATTGTCACTAGCCATCCATCTTTTGAGGGACATCTAGGCTAATTCTGTTCACAGTGAATGTGGATGAGCAAGTATTTCAGAACTAGAATATAGAAGTCCTTTGTGTATATACCTACAACTAGAGTAGCTGGCTTATTTAATTCTATTTTTAGTTTTTGAAGAATGCTCATACTGATTTCCATACTGGCTTCACCAGTGTGCACTCCAGCCAACAGTGAATTTGCCCGTCCCCCCATTTCCTCACTACCATTTATCATTATTTCTTTCTTTTTAATTACCTTTTAAAAATATATTGTGATCTTATTCTTTCCTCTTTTCCAACTCCTCCAAGATCTTTACCGTTCCCTACCCATCCAATTTCTTGTTCTAGATAGATAGATAGATAGATAGATAGATAGATAGATAGATAGATAGATAGATAGATAGATAAAGAAATGAAGAAATAAAGCACCAAATGGACAAAAACATACCAAAATAAAACCAGAAACAGCACACTCACACACATGCACAGAGTCCATTTTGTATTAGATAACAATCCTAAACAGGGGCCTACCTAGGCTTCTGGTTGATACATCCATTATCACTCTATTGGAGAACATTATTTTTCTTTACTAAAGGAAATCAATTGCAAATAGCTTCTTGGTTAGGTGTTAAAGTTTGTGCCAACTTTCCCTTCTCTGGCCTGGGGTTTTGTCTTGCCTGAACTTGTACAGTTCTTGTGTCTTGTCAGTTTCCGTGAGTTCAGATGATCACTAGTCCTGTTGTTTCTGAAATATATCCTTGCAGTCATCAATTTTGGCTTTTAGAATCTTTCCATCACATCTTCTGTATAGATTCTTGAGCCTTGAGGGGGAGAGTGATAGACATCCTATTAGGGATGAGTGCTTTGACGTGTGTCACTCTCTGCACATTGTCCAGTTTTGAGTTTCTGTGTTATTTACCATCTACTGCAAGATGATTCTCTGATAAAGGTTGAGTGATTGGGTATAGCAGCATGTCATTTAGTCATGCTATTATCCTGTTCCTTTAACAAAGTAATAGAAGTATGTTTTCCTCTAGCGCAGTGGTTCTCATCCTTCCTAATGCCCCAACCCTGTAATACAGTTCCTTATGTTGTGGTGACCCTCAACCATAAAATTATTTTTGTTACTACCTCATAACTGTAATTCTGATAGTGATATGAATCATAATGTAAATACCTGTTTGGTTTTGATTTTCTATCATGGAGTAGGCTTAGATCACATTGAAAAGCTTGTTAGTTATTTTCATAACATTGTTCCACTGTGGCACAGTATATTTTACATGCAAGTTGCTATTGTAAGTCACAGGGTTTGTTGCTTGAAAATAATGATAATTATTTCTCTCCTCTGGTAGCATGTGTAATGCTTTCCAACACTGTGTATGGTAGTAAATAGAGATGAAGCTTTTAGTTGAGCACCAGCTCAATTTCTCTGTTTTATAAGATAAGTGATATCTTCAGGGATAGAAATAGATTGGTCTGTAATATTTGGGCAAGGCATGTATAGGAATCCTATTTGCTAGTGATGCTAAAAAATATAATTATCTCTGGTACCAGGGGTTTTACTTGGTGCCCTAAGATACCTAGTTATAGCATGATTTCCCCCATTATATGGTAATTCCTTTTATTTTCATACGTGTATATACCTTGGGGAGTTGCTACAGTAGTAGATTTCCATGTGGTTTTTCAAAAAGCTTTTAGTGTTAGGTCTTCCTCCCCGCATTCCCTCCTTTACCCTGCCCTCCTCTCCTCCTCCCCCATCCAATCGTCCTAGTTTCTCCTTCGTTTCTTTTATAACACAATACTATTTTCCTTTCCTTGGAAGATCCCCACACCCCATCTCTTGCTACCTACCTAATCTCTGGTTATTCTAAGTAAAGCATAAATATCTAGCACTTAAAAGCTAGCATCCACATATGAGAGAAAACATGCAGTGTTTGTCTTTCTGGATTTACGTTACCTCATTGTTTTTAGCTTCATCCATTTTATCTGCTAATTTCATAATCTCATTTTTCTTAATAGTTTAATAATTCCATTGTGCTAATTTACCACATTTTAATTATGCATTCATCAGTAGATGGATATCTGGTCTGTTTTCCAGTTTCTTACTATTATGAATTGAGCAAAAAGTACATAGGTGAGCAGGTACTCTGTAGTAAGATGTAGAGTCCTTTGGTTATATGCCTAAGTTCAATGTTGAGGGAGATTGATTCTTAGCTTTTGAGCAACCTCCATGCAGATTTTTTTAGTGACTTTACTAATTTGCACTCCCATCAGCAGTGGATGAGAGTTCCCTTTTCCCTACATCTTCACCAGCATCTGTTGTCCTTTGTTTTATTAACCTTGGCCATTCTGACAGTGGTAACATAAAATCTCAAAGTAGTTTTGATTTGCATTTCCTTGATGGCTAAAAATGTTGGATATTCTTAAGAGCTTCTCAGCCATTTTGTTTCATCTTTTGAGAACTATTTAATTCTTACATCCCATGTTTTTATAATCTATTTTTATTTTTTATTAATTACAGTTTATTCACTTTGTGTCCCAGCTGTAGCCCCCTCCCCCATCCTCTCCCAACCCCACCCTCCCTCCCTCTTCTCTTATGCCCCTCCCCCAGGCCAGTGATTGGGTAAATCCTCCTCTCCTTCCATCTGACCATATTCTATCAGGTCTCATTACTGTTTTCTTTGTCTTCCTCTATGGACTGGTAAGACTATTCCCCCCTCAGGTGGAGGTGATCAAATAGCCCATGAGTTCATGTCAGAGATGGTCCCTGTTCCTATTATTGGGGAGCCCTCTTGGACAGTGAGCTGCCATGGTCTACTACTTTTCAGGGGTTCTAAGTTACCTCTATACATAGTCCTTGTTTGGAGTATCAGAGTTGTTTTCTTGATGCTTATATTGGTGAAGTTTTTCCCTAATCTCTAGTCTGCTGTTTTTCTCAAATTCTGGTATCCTTTGCTGTATAGAAGGTTTTTAGCTTCATGAGTCCCCTCTTACTAATTGTGCTACAAGTATCTTGTTCAGAAAGTTCTTTCTAGTCCCAGCAAGTTGAAACCTATTTCTCACCTTCTCTTCTATCAGATCTCAGGGTATCTGGCCCTACATTGAGGTCCTTGATCCATTTGGAGTTGGTTGAGTTTTGTACAGGGTGATAAATAGGGATCTGTCTTTTTTTTTTTTTTTTTACATGTAGCTATTCAGTTTTACCAGGGTAGTTTGTTGAAGATTGTGTCTTAACTCCAGTATGTATTTTTAGTATCATTGTCAAAAATCATGTGTCTGGGGGTATTTGGGCTTATGTCTGGGTCTTTGGTTCAATACCATTGATCAGTGTCTTTCCCCCACCCCAATATCTTGCTGTATAATTACTATAGCTTTGTAATACAATTTAAATTATGTAGAGCTGATACTTCTGGCAGTTCACTTATTATTCAAGATTATTTTAGCTATCCTGCGTTTTTTTTTTGTGTTTCCATATGAAGTTGATTATTTTTTTGTTAAGTTTCTATGAAACATTATGTTAGAATTTCGATGAAGATTTTGAATGTGTAGATTGCATTTGGTAGGATGGTCATGTTCACAATATTATTCTTTTCCGTGAGCATGGGAACTCTTTCTATCTTTGGTTATCTTCTTCAATTTCTTTCTTCAGTGTCTTAAAAAAGTTATTATAGAAGTCTTTCACTTGCTTGAGTAGAGTTATCCCATTATATTTTGGGATGCTATTGTGAAAGATACTGTTACCTTGATTTTTTTTTCTCAGACTGTTATTTGTATATAAAAAGGCTACTGATTTTTGTGTTGATTTTTTTTTTAAGCCTGCTATTTTGATGAAAGTGTTTATTAGCTGCAGAAGTTTTCCAGTGGAGACTCTAGTGTCTTTTATGTCTGAAAATCATATCATCTGCAAATAAGGATACTATGCCTTCTTTCCCATGTGTATTCACTTGATCTCCTTCATGTTCAAGTGTGTTTTGTCTCTCAGTCTGTTTTTGTGGTAGATTACACTTATTGATTTATATACATTGAAACATTCCTGTATCTCAGGATGAAGCCAACTTGACCGGAGTAGATGATTTTTTTTCCTTTTTATTTATTACAATTTATTCACTTTTTATCCCAGCTGTGTACCCTCCTTCATCCCTTCCCAATTCCTCCTTTGTCCTTCTCCTCCCGTTCCCCTCCCCATGTTCACTGATAGGGAGATCCTCTTCACCTTCTATCTGATCCAAACCTATCAGGTCTCATCAGGACTGGCTTACTTGTCTTCCTCTGTGGCCTAGAAAGGCTGCTCACCCCTCAGGGGGGAGGTGATCAAAGAGCCAGCCACTGAGTCCATATCAGAGACAGTCCCTGTTTCCCTTACTAGGGAACCCACTTGGAGACTGAACTGCCATGGGCTACATCTGTGCAGGGGTTCTAGGTTATTTCCATGAATGGTCCTTGATTGGAGTATCAGTCTCAGAAGAGACCCCTGTGCTCAGATTTTTTGGTTTTGTTTTTCTCCTTGTGGAGCTCCTGTCCCCTCCAGGTCTTTCTATCTCCTCCTTCTTTCATAAGATTCCCTGCACTCTGCCCAAAGTTTGGCTATGAGTCTCAGCATCTGTTTCAATACCCTGCTGGGTAGAGTCTTTCAGAGGCCCTCTGTGACAGGCTCCTGTTCTGTTCCTTGTTTTCTCCCTCTTCTGATGTCTATCCCTTGCCTTTCTAAATGAAGATTGAGCATCTTACCAGGGTCCTTCTTCTTGCTTAGCTTCTTTAGGTATACAGATTTTAATATGTTTATCTTATATGTCCAGTATATACTGTGTGTGTCTTTCTGCTTCTGGGATACCTCACTCAGAATGAACTTTTCTAGTTCCCACCATTTGCCTGCAAATTTCAAGATTTCCTTGTTTTTAATTGCTGAGTAGTATTCCATTGTGTAAATATACCACAATTTCTATATTCATTCTTCAGTTTAGTGCTACCTCAAGATCTAGCTCTACCACTCCTAGGCATATATCCAAATGTGCTCAAGTATACAACAAGGACATTTGCTCACCATTTTCGTAGCAGCTTTATTCATAATAACCAGAATCTAGAAACAACCCAGATGCCCCTCATCTGAGGAGTGGATGATCTTTTTGATATGTTCTTAAATTTAGCTTGCAAGTATTTTATTGAGAATTGTTTTCATATGTGTTCATAAAAGAATCTGCTGTATAATTTTCTCCTTTTTTTGAGGATTTGTGTGGTTAGGTTTTAGGTTTATGGTGGCTTTATAAAAAGAATTTAGAAATGTTCTTTTGGTTTCAATGTTGTGAACTAATTTGTCAGTGTACTATTATGTTATTAATATGAGATATCCCCTGTTTTTGATACAGCAATTCATGCTGTCTTCATTGTTCTTTAGGTTTGGGTATGTTGAATTTTCATTTTTATTTAACTCTAAAATGTTTTTAATTTCCTTCATTACTGTCCTGACCCAATTTTTATTCACTCGTGAGTGGTTTAACTTCCATGACTTTGTATCCATTCTGCCATTTCTTTTGTTGTTAATATATAGTTTTAATCCCTGGTGGTCAAAAAAGATGCAGAGTGTTGTTTCAGCTTAAGGACTTGCTTTGTGTCCTAGTATTTGATTGGTTTTGCAGAAAGGTCTATGGGCTGTTAAAAGAAAGTGTATTCGATAGTTTGGGGTGGAATGGTCTGTAGATGTCTGTTGGGTCCATTTTATTTACAGTGTTGCTTAACTCTAGCATTTCTCTCTTTCATGTTTGTCTGGATGGCCTGTCTATTGGAGATACCCACTATCAGTATGCCAGGTTCAATGTGTGATTTGAGATGTCACAATGTTTCTTTTGTGTTTACTTGCATAAACATGTAAAATTGTAATTTACTCTTGGTGTATTTTTCCTTCAATAAATACATAATGTCCTTCCCTGTCTCTTCTGATTAGTTTTGTTTTGAAGCCTGTTATGTCAGATACTAAAATACCCATGTGTCAGTGTTCAAAGTTCTGGGTAGAGAAAAATGATTTCAGTGTATTTGAAGAATAAATATATTCACAAAATATTTAGGAAATGCTTATCTCAGGGTAGCAAGTAAATTTGATTTACCTTTTATTTAAAATAATTTACATTAGAAGTGTATATAATCAAACAAAATACTTACTTGAAAATTTAACAGAAAGCAAAATATTGTGTTTTAAAGTTTTATAACTCTAATTTGATTTTATATTAAATTATATGACTACTGAATGTGGCTAATTGTCTCCTTAAGCATAGTGTCAAATATTAACCTTGTCATGTTGGTTTTCAAAGTCAGTTAATGATGTAGATTATTTTCAAAGTCTATTTTCCAACATTCATTTAAGTATCTTATCACCTATTATATATACCTCAGTGTGAAATTTCATTTTTAATTTTTGGTTATTAATCTTTGAATAGTAGTAATAGATAGTCATTAATAGCCTGCACATAACAGATACTGAGTAAAAGACAAGTATCAAAAAATAGTCCATTTTGAACAATACAAATGTGGCCTATTTTGCCAAAAATGTCCTTATGATTCATTTGAACTTTGTTTTAAAGAAGGAATATTATGTATAATGAATGTGTGGTCCTTGTAGATACTGTCCTAGAGAAATGATATTCATTACCAGTCATAAACTTTTTAAGAAAATAAAACATTTTAAAACTGTAACAATGATTTCAAGAAATAGTCTGCTTATCAGCTGCGTTAGGTGAAATTGTGTGTGTAGATTGCTTCTGTCATGTGAGTGGACAGAAAAAAGAATAATACTTAGGAATTATATTTTAAAATACCTGCTTAAATGTTGTACATATATTGTATACAGATGTTGAAGAAAATGAAGATGTTGGTACAGCCTCTCTGCCCCCTCAGCCCCCTCAGCCATCGTCATCTTCAACATATGACCCAAGCAGCTTGGCACCAGGCAGCTACGGCGGGGTACAGATTCCTCCAGGCGCACACGCTCCAGCTAACACCCCTGCGGAAATGCCGCACAGCACAGGTAGGAATGCAGCACGCTGTCCCCATTTCCATAAAAACTACTGAGTCGTGAGGCTGGACAAATCTTATAGGCAAGCAGCACAGCCTGAGGATGTGAGCTGTGATCCCTGCAGCCACACAGAGAGCTGGCCATGGCCACATACATGGCGGGAAGCATGTATCAAGGCTGTGGAGATGAGGATTGTTGGGGCCTGCTGGCTGGTAGCTTAGCTCCAGGCGTTTTGAGAGAGCCCACCTTAAAGGAAGGCAGAGAGCAAGAGAGCCTACTCATAAATACTGCATACACGTACATCACACTCAAGTGGCACACTCATCTATACACATGCACTACACACAAACGCGTAACATGCAGCACACTCAGGCATACACACACAAAATGCTTTTAGAAAGGAACCGTACCCCTTTCATCACAGGCTTTCATTTACCAGCTTCATTCTATCCAAACCATTTAGGTCATCCTTCTTGGGTTTTACAATTAGTTATAATTATTTTCATCATAAGCTAGCAATTACATTTTTCTTCCCATTTTAAAACTTCGTGTTTTCTGTTTATATTGCTAATATATTGACTTTATTATTGATGAAATTGATTGTTGTCTCACCAGTCCTTCCTCTGTCATTGTTTAGTGTAAGTCACCTTGCTTGCAAGGCTTTAAGATATGGCGTGTGTGTCACAACCTATCTAGTGCAGCCAATGTGAATTTGTTTTGTACATATATTTCATAAAATACCGTTTTAAATGTTGTATAGTCTTTGGAAACATTCATCCCTTCTAATATAGAGTGCTTAAGCAAAGCCATCTATCTCTGGAGGTGAATTCTGGTCAGAATGTACTGAAAGAGGAAGCCCTGGCATTCCTAGAGAAAGAGCGTGCATTTCAGTCCTGTCAGAATGCCTTGTTTCCCAAGAAAGTGTAGATTTGCCCTAACTTAGCTGCAGTCCACTTCACTCACCCATGTTTTTCTTTCAAAGGTGAAATAAGTATCATACTTATTTTTAATTATTAAAAGAGGGAAAAGCATAATTTTGATGACTATTTAGCCATCACAAAAATAAGCACTCTACACATTCACTTCCTTTCCTGTTCTTTTTTCCCTCTTCTGTCCTTCTCTATGCCAAAGAGACAGGACTTTCAAAATGGCAAGTTAATGAGCATTCTAAATCATTTTGTAACTTGAGACAAATATCTTATGTCAGTGTGGAATGTATGAAAAAATTACCTGAAAGGTACTACCATAGACAGAGATCTGAAAGCAGCTGTAGTACAGTCACTCACCCTGATCGATACAGACTTTCTATGTTTGAAACAACAAACCATGCTTTTACAAGGAGTACTGATTAATTGACCTACATGAAATTGCCATTTTTGTACAGTGAAAACATTAAAATCTTGAAAGTTTCATGTGGCCACACTAGTCGTCAGCATTTATTGTTGGGAATATATTCATGACAACAACAAATGTTGGAAGGTGAAATCTAGGAAGTATTCTAGATTGCACAGTGCACTTTGATCCAGTTAAGTGAGACAGGTAGTACTTGTGTTCTGTCTCTCCCTCCATGTACATACATGTATATCTGTAGCATATTATTTACCCTAATTGGCTCTTCCCCACCCTCCTCTTTTATTCATCTGAGAAGCCAATAAAAGTAAAAACCTCCAGCAAACATACTCAGTAAAGAATCTGAATTTGAATTCGAGACTCTGGCTTCATTTAGTTAGGTAGGTAGTTGCCATATCGTCTCCATGTCCCTTATCTGTGATCCTTGGGAGACCAGGATCTAAAAATCTTTTCAAGTCTAAACTTGCTTTCTTGGTGGCATGCCTCTATTTAGTTACTGATCTTAGATTCAGGATCTTCTCGTAACTCCATTTTTTTCCTTTTACATTTACTCAGTAGCTGTCAAATAAAAGAAAGCAATAGCATTTTTAGCTTATAAACATAACAGATGTTTCCCCTCTTGCTCATTTTAAGAGTGATTTACCTTCTCTCATGTAATGGGTCCAGGATGCACTTTTATCAAAGGGAAATCCTTCAGATACTGAAAAGAATAGTATGTACTCATTTGCAAACTTTAGTTCTTCCACCAAAAAGCATTGGGTGCATGGAGGACAGAAATGGGGTTGTTTTAACAGTGTTTACCCCTGGGCCTAAGCCACTGAGCAGGTTGCACATGGAGATACTAATAATGTTCTCTTTGTCTCTCAAAATAGGTGCTTCTTGTAGTCTGTATCACAGAAGGCCCTAGCAGAAAATTCTACTAGAGAAACATTATAGAACAGCCGTTTTTGTTTTGGGTTTTTTTGTTTGTTTGTTTTTTATTCAGACAGGGTCTCACTATGTAGCCCTGGCTGGCCTGTAACTCTCTGGGTAGATAATCCGACTTCTGACTTACATTTATCCTCTGACTTCTGTCTAAGGAGTAACTAGGCTTAAAGGTATGCACCACCACACCCAGCATGGCTAGACATTTTGCCTCTCACCTAATACACTGCAAACCTGAGTTCTGTGAGGAATAATAGAGGGTGAAGGTACGCTCTTAGGTTCTGTGGGGTTCATTTGCCTGCTGACATCCTGGCCTATGTTTTTCTCTCAGTGACATTTCCTCTGGTTACATGGAGGATCTATTGTTGCCTTTGCTGGTGCTGTTCTTCTTAGGTTAGAATAGCTTTGTCTTCCTCCCTTTGCTGGGCTTTTAAGTACCACTACATTCCATAGCTCTGTTAATGAACTCTCATGTCTTCCTTCTCAAGAGTTTCTGTGCCATTTAGTCCAAGAGCAAGTTAGTACTTTACTGACAATGTTACAGTGTTCTTGAACACGTTTGGATGCTTTAGTATGACTCAAAAGTTACTTCATGACATAACATTTTATTGCATTTTATTTGAATAACAGAAAAGAATAAATGCCCAGGCTCACTGCTTTCCTCCCAGAATGGATTTTAAAAGGATCACCTCATTCCAGCATATTATAGACAGATTGCCCAGAGGGACCTATCCAAATCCAGACAGAGAAAAGACTAACAGAGCATTCAGGGGATAAGTAGTAACCTAAAAACATTACCAATTTACAAGGTATTTCTGAGCTTACGTCAATCCAGTATTGTAGGCTCCTGGTGGAGCAAGCTGCCTCTGCCTCAAGACAAACAGGAAGAAACATGTTCAGACTATCCTGCCTCAGGCATGTGCAGCTGAGTGAATGACCTAAAACTCAGTAGGATTCACATTGCCTTTTAAAGCATTATTCACATGAAATATTGCTGAGTAGCTAAGCAGTCTCTATGAATCCTACTGTATTTTTAATACAGCTTATTCACAAGATTTATACACATAATTATTTGAAAGTTAGCATAGAATACTGGCCAAAAACTAACCCTTCCTTGAAGGTGTGTATTGAAGCATTTGATCTGTGGAAGAATATGAGTTGAGTTGCTTGAGAAGGAATGCTGTTACCTGTTTGGAGGATGTGTACAGCCATTTGTGTGTACTTAAGAAATACCTGCCTTAAAGGCCGCCTAGGCTCGACAAACAGTCCCTCTCAGATCTCCTAACTTTCTAACATTCTTTTTGGATACGTTTTATTTTGTTGTTTTTTATTTGTTTTTGTTTTGTTTTGTTTTGTTTTGTTTTGAGACACTGTAGCCCTGGCTGGCCTGGAACTCAAAGATATCTGGTGGGATCTAGAAAAGATCAGCCTGAGTGAGGTATCCCAGAAACAGAAAGACACACATAGTATATGCTCACGTGTAAGTAGATACAAAACATATAATACAGGAAAAACATACTAAAATCTGTACACCTAAAGAAGCTAAGCAAGAAGGAGGACGCTGGGTAAGATGATCAATCCTTACTCAGAAAGACAAACAGGATGGACAGGAAACAAGACAGGACCTACCACAGAGGACCTCTGAAAGACTCTACCCAGCAGTATATCAAAGCGGAGGGTGAGACTCATACCCAAACTTTGGGCAGAGTGCAGGGAATCTTATGAAAGAAAGGGAGTCAGTCTTCCTTTAAAGATACATGGCAAGCTTTAATTACAAAGTAATTGACCACATGGTCATATACATATAAGTAATATGTATAAGTAGGTCATTGTTACATGTTTATGAATATGTACATGTATAACACCTAACAACAGCTAAGGAAAAAGAGGCACTGAATTGGAGAGAGAGCAAGGGGATACACAAAGAGGGCTGGAGGGAGGAAGAAGAAGGGGAAATTATGTAATTGTATCTTAATTTCAAAGAATTAAAAAAAAACAATTTGAAGAACTAGTCATGTAGTTTAATACTCATATGCATATTTCTATGCATATATTCTGTTCCAGTTTGTAAAATAAGTGCAAATTAATGAATGCATCAAAATCAATTAAGGTTTCAAGGAAATGGTGAAATAATTGCCCACCCTTGACTTCTTTCCTGACACTTAATTAGGAGATGGAGCACTCTCTGCATGTCTTTGGTTTTGATTCACAGGTATAACAAGTAATGCTGTCCAGCCTCGTGCACAGACTGTTGCAGCCATAGACCCAGACCTCTACACAGCTTCCCAGGGTAAGTCAGCTGGCTCTCTGCGGGCCACACTGTGTCTCTTTATATTTGGGGCAGTGTTTCTAATTGTTCTTTGGGTGTACCATACGAATTTATCTCGTTTATTCAAAACAAGTTTTTTCACTGTCTCTGGTAGATTGTCAAGTGAACCAGGAGTCAATAAGTTGGTCACAGAGACCCAAATCTAAAGACACTCCATTTTCCTTTTTTTGCTTCTGTTTTGTTCTGTTCTTCTTGTTTGTTCTGGATATAATGGCACAGATATATAGCCTCAGCTACTGTAGAAGCTTATGGCTACTTTGCCTCCTTTCAAATTCAGTATGTATTGTCACTGTGCCTTTCTTATCTGCATACACTACATAATTACATTATCCAAAAAGAAAATAGCAGGCCATGATGAAAATCAGCATCACTGACTGTGCTTAAGTATTTGGTCGGCTCATACTTTAGGTGACTGACATGATGATGTAATCTTTTTTTTGTTTTGTTTTGTTTTGTTTTACTTTTCTGACTTCTCTCTACTTTTTGCCTCTCGTTTGATTTGAGGCATATCTTAACTTCTCATTTAGAGCTTATGTCTTCTTATGGCTCATGTAAAACCAAAGCATATTGACATAAACACATACACCAGTGTAACAGAATATACATATCAGGAACTGAACTTACACCTCTGCATCTCCAATTAAGCTATTCTCAACAAAGAAGCAAAAACATGTTGGAGAAAAGATAGCCTCTTGGATAAACAGTGATGGAAAAACTGGATAACTACACAGAAGGTTAATGTCATCCTCTCCTAACTGCTGTATAGAAATCAAATCAAAATTGTTCAAAGACAAGACCTAACACTTTGAAATTAATGGAGGAAAACATAGAGGAAATACTAATAGACCCTGAAAGGCCAGTGATTTTATGTGTATCTGACTCCTTAAGGACAGGAAATGAAAGCAAACGTTGGCAAATGTTTGGCCAAAGTAGAAACAGTCAACAGTGAAGAGACAGGCCATAGCATGGGGTACATATTTCATAACTAGTCAACTCATGAAAGACTAACATATGAAATATTTAAGTAAATTAAGAACTATAATCAAACATAGCCTCATTTTAAAAATAGCAAGTGATATGAACAAACACTTCAAAGACATTGAAATGGTCAACAGATTCATAAAAACGACATCGTTAGCTGTCTGAAATACAAATTAAAACTACAAGGATAGTGTCGTCATTCATTTAAGGTATGGACTAATAGTGTTTATTATTTGCCTTATTATTATGGTGCCATTAAACTAACCCCCTATCACAATAAATAAAAGGCAAAGACACCTGATAGATTTTAGAATAGCCTTATATCACTCAGAGCATAGCAGATACTAACTCATTAGCTGCCTTTATCTCCCACGCTCCCATTCTACACCATCTGCTCTAATAATTTCTTTTTGGGCTACCTCTCACCCATCATCCCAAAATGCTTGCTGATGTTTTCCATCTGGGCCAATTTCCTCCATACATGCCAATATGGCCATGTGCTTCTCTCTGCACTAACCCAGCAGGGCTCCCTGCTTCCCCCTTCTTCCAGTACCTCTCTCTTCCCCCACGATCCTTCTGTCCCCAAAGTCCAAACATCTTAGCCACACCTACCTTCCTTTGACCTACCCATATGTGTCAACATTTTATTTTTAACCAATCAGGAATAATGACTTGGCAAGGTTTACCCTGCAAGGACAGGTATACATGAAAATATGCACACCTGGGTAGCAACCAGATCTTGGGGGCAGTAATTACCTTTAGAATACAAAGCATCAGACCAATCCCCAACAGATAGTAGTGATTTGGAAATAAAGGAACTTTTATGTACTTTTACAGGATATTAGTTAACACAAACATTGCGGATAATAGTCCAGAAGTAACACTAAAACCAATCTAACATGTGATCCAGCTGCCCCACTTCCAGTGCCCAGGTGTATATTCAAAGGAATAAATCAGTAAGCTAAAAAGGTAACTGCAAGCTTAGTTACATGTCTCTGTTCACAGTAGCGCAGATAGAATCTTCTGGATGTCGTCAGCAAATTAGTAAGTAAAGAAAATCAGTTCTGTGTGTCTTGCTTAGGTTTCTGTTGCTGTGATAAAACACCATGACAAAATTAAATTGGGGAGCAAAAGGTTCTTTTCATAGTATACTTATAGCCCATCACTAAGGGAAATCAGAGCAAGGACCTGGAAGCAGGAACTGAAGCTGAAGCTGTGGAGGAGTACTGCTTACTGGATTTTATGGCGTGCTCAGCTTGCCTTCTTAGAGCACCCAGGACTGCATGGCAGCCCAGGGATAGTACCAGCCATCGTGATCTGGGCCCTCCACATCAATCGAGAAAATGTGCAACAGGCTTGCCTACAGGCAAGTCTGGTGGGAACATTTATTCATTTGAGGTTTTCTCTTCCAAAATGAATCTAACTTGTGTCACATGGTAATAAAACTAGACAACACAATATGTAAATGTAAGCTATTTAGCCATGAACATGAGTGAAATGCTGTGATTTGCTGCCAAATAAATGGAACCGGTTGAACTATAGGACATGAAATAAAAGAATCCAGGAATGGAAGGACAAGCACTGTGTTATTTCATATGTGGAAGCTCAACATTAACGTGACTGGTGATGGTCTGTACATGCTATTTGCTCATGTTCACATAGTACGTGAACCCCATTAGCAGATTCCACTAGCACATGTCAGTCAAAATTTAAGTTAAGTAAAAATAAAGCAGGGATAAGACTTGAAACGGGGGTGGGGGAGGGCCTTTACTCAAAATAACCACATACCTAAATGCAGAAAGGGAGTCATACCACTTAATGTTTATCCAAAGATGTGGAGAAGCTGTCCATACAAAATACGGCATCCACTTGTTGGTACCAAATTTATTCATTTTTGCCAACACTGAAAAGCAACCAAGATCTCCATCATTGTTAAAGGGATGAAGTATAGAATATGATAACAGCATCATCCCATGTTAAATGCAGATGAACTGCCCAGCTTTTTAAAAGAAGTGAAAAACCAGCCCACTGTTTTCCTTGTCACTTGTTTCATTAGTCTAAAGCTTCCCACATTGTCAGGAGATTGGGCATGTTTTAGTAAAGATAAAGAGCAAAAGTTGCAGTGTTTGAGCAGATAGCCAAAACTAGAGCTTCCTTCGTGGGGAAATTTGTCAGTATGCCTAGTCCCTGATGGTTTCATGTTAAATACAATCCTTGCTTCAGAGCCTGAAGAACAGAAGCAACACAACAAAAAATGCAAAAGGCTGCATACTGAGTGATCCCAACCATGACATGGAAGAGACAAGAGAGTAGATGCAGTGAAATATCAGTATTTGTCAGCTGTGGTGAGAAAAAACAGGGATGAGTAGGACAGAGGACAAGAGTTTCACTGCTGTGAAGAAGTATTCTGTTAGTAACAGAAGGATTTTATAAATGAGTCCAGTCTCATTGGATGCACAAAACCAAAGGGAACCTCACAGTGGCGTCGGTGATAGTGTCATTTGTCAGTGAAGGCTTATCAGTTGATTCACTGCTGATGACACTGGAAATGGAAGAGCTTTGCATGTGTGCAGTGGAGGTTGTGAGAAAACCTTCCTGTCTCTCAATTTTGCTGTGAACTTAAAACTACTCTTAAAAAATATTGTCTATTTTAGAAAATTAATACATATTTCTATACTGACTCCTCATGCCCTTCCCACCATCTGTATTTCCTGTGGCCTTTCTATGCTCTACTTTTTCCCCATGGTGTTTAAGGACTACCATGTTTCAGAAGTATACCATTCTGCTGGTATGTACATGCATTAATATTAATGTGTATTAACTACTGTTTTAATGAGCTTGTGACTGACTCCAGAAAGAAAAATGGAAAGGAAAGAGTTTCAAAATCTAGTGGTTTTCACCTTGAAAATTATTGTAATATGAATAATAACTCCTCTCAATGTTTTTGAACCTTAAATGTCACAATATCTGCAAAATATTGAATGTTGACATTTTAATCAATTTCAAAATATTGAAATACTGAAACTACCTGCATCCATGATTCCTCGTGCCATAACTGACATCTCTGGACAGTTGCCTTTTTATAAAGATTCAGAACTGGGTTTTTCTGTTTTCTCTGCCTGTGTCTTGAGTGTCCCATTCAAATCAGTAATAGAGTATATTTTAATAGATTAGACAGAACCCTACATAAGTTGGAAAGACCCATCTTGGAAATGTTTCTGTATAGTGGTATTAGATAAATGAATGTTAGAAAAGGATGCTTTTGTCAACTGAGTATCAGTGATTTCTCTTTACACCTGAAAATGTCTTGACCCACTGTCCTTACCACAGTACCAGAGACTGGCAGCTAACCAGCTCACCTCTGCTTGATCTGGTCCTGCTCTGAAGGGAAAAAGCCCTCTCTTATATTAGGGTTGTCTTGGTCAAAAGTCATCTTCTCAACATCACAGAGGGCCTGAGAGAGATGCCAGGTTAGACATTACAACCTAGAACCATGTGATACTTTCTCCCCTGTACTGCTTAGAGAAACAGCTTTTATTTGGTACAGTAAGACTATCTTTATAATACTGCCCATAAAGGAAGGTACGCCGAAATGAAACGGTTTCCTTTCTTGTTTTTCTACCTTCTTATTGAAATTTTATATAGTTATTTTCAAGAATCATAAGTAGGTGACATTTTATTATTACCTTATATTAAAAGTGAAGTTCTCAGACTGGCTAGACCCCAATGGAGGAAATTGCAGCCAGCCCTGAGGAGACAGGATGAGCTGGGGTTGGATGGAAGGGGAAGAGGTCCTCCCCCATTGGTGGACTTGGAGGGGGCGGGGAGGAGATGAGGAAGGGTGGGAGGGAATGAGGGAGGGGGCTACGCTTGGGATGCAAAGTACCTAACCTGTGATTGATAACAAAAAATAAATTTAAAAAAAAATTCTTTTTAAACTCTAAAAAAAAAAAAAGGTGAAGTTCCTCCTACAGCTAACTAACACCTTCAGAAAAGTGGCTGGATGCAAAATTAACTCAAAAAGATCAATAGCCCTCCTGTATACAAAAGACAAAAGGGCTGAGAAAGAAATTAGGGAAACAACACCCTTCACAATAGCCACAAAGGATATAAAGTACCTTGGTGTGAACCTAACCAAGGAAGTCAAAGACTTGTATGAAAAAAATTTCCAGTCTCTGAAGAAAGAATTAGAAGAAGATATCAGAAGATGGAAAGATCTCCCATGCTCATGACTTGGCAGGATTAATATACTAAAACTGTCTGTCTTACCAAAAGCAATCTACAGATTCAATGCAATTCCCATCAAATTACCAACACAATTCTTTACAGACCTTGAAATAAAAATTCTCAACTTCATATGGAATAAAAAGAAACCCAGAATTGCTAAAACAATCCTCTACAGGAAAAGATCTTCAGGAGGTATTTCCATTCCTGATCTCAAGCTGTACTATAGAGCAACAATGCTAAAAACTGCATAGTACTGGAATAGAAACCAACTGGTAGATCAATGGAATCAAATAGAAGACCCTGAAATAAATCCACACACTTATGGACACCTGATTTTTGACAAAGATGCCAAAACCATACAATGGAAAAAAGAGAGCATCTTCAATAAATGGTGCTGGGCTAACTGGGTGTCTACATGTAAAAAAAATGCAAATAGATCCATACTTATCACCCTGCACAAATCTAAAGTCCCAGTGGATCAAAGACCTCAACATAAAACCAGACACACTAAACCACTTAGAAGAAAAAGTGGGGAAGAGCCTTGTACTCATTGTCACAGGAGACTACTTCCTGAACAGAACACAACAGCACAGGCTCTAAGAGCAACAATCAATAAATGGGACCTCATGAAACTGAAAAGCTTCTGTAAAGCAAAGGGCACTGTCATCTGAACGAAACGACAGCCAACAGATTGGGAAAGGATCATTACCAATCCTACTTCTGACAGAGGGCTAATATCCAGAATATATAAAGAACTAAAGAAGATAAAAAGCAATAAATCAAGCAGTCCAGTTTACAAATGGGGTATGGAACTAAACAGAGAATTCTCTGTAGAGAACTCTAAAATGGCAGAGAAACATTTGCAGAGATGCTCAGCATCCTTAGCCATCAGAGAGATGCAAATCAAAATGACCCTGAGATTTCACCTTACATCCATTAGAATGGCTAAGATCAAAAGCTCAAGTGACAACACATGCTGGAGAGGTTGTAGAGAAAGGGGAACCCTCCTCCATTGCTGGTGGGTATGTAAACTTGTACAACCACTCTGGAAATCAATCTGGCGCTTTCTCAGACAATTAGGAATAGTTCTTCCTCAAGATCCACCTATACTACTCCTAGGCATATATCCAAAAGATGCTCAAGTACACAATAAGGCCATTTGCTCAACCGTGTTTGTAGCAGCTTTATTTGTAATAGCCAGTATCTGGAAACAACCCAGATGCCCCTCAACTGAGGAATGGATAGAGAAAGTATGGTACATTTACACAATGGAATACTACTCAGCAATAAAAAGCAAGAAAATCATGAAATTTGCAGGTAAATGGTGGGAACTGGAAAAGATCATCCTGAGTGAGGTATCCCAGAAGCAGAAAGACAAAAAGGGTATATACTCACTCATAAGCGTATATTAGACATATAATATAGGATAAACCTGCTAAAATCTGTACACCTAAAGAAACTAATCAAGAGCGAGGACTCTGGCTAAAATGTTCAATCTCCATTCACAAAGGTAAAGAAGGTAGACATCAGAAGAAGGAGAAAACAGGGAATAGGACAAGAGCCTGCCACAGAGGGCCTCTGAAAGCTCTGCCCTGTAGGGTATCAAAGCAGATGCTGAGACTTATGGCCAACCTTTGGACAGAGTGCAAAGAATCATATGAAAGCTGAGACTCATACCCAAACTTTGAACAGAATACAGGGAATCTTATGATAGAAGTGGGAAATAGTAAGACCTGGAGGGGACAGGAGCTCTACAAGGAGAGCAACAGAACCAAAAAATCTGGGCACAGGGGTTTTTCTGAGACTGATACTCCAACCAAGGACCACAGAATGGAGATAACCTAGAATCCCATGTAGCCCATGGCAGTTCATTGTCCATGTAGGTTCTATAGCAATGGCAATATGAATTGTCTCTGACATGAACTGATTGGCCTGCTCTTTGATCGCCTCCCCCTAAGGGTGGAGCAGCTTTACCAGGCCACAGAAGAAGACAATGTGGCCACTCCTGATGAGACCTGATAGACTAGGATCAGAAGGAAAGGGAGGAAGACCTCCCCTATCAGTGGACTGGGACAGGGGCATGGAAGGAAATGAGAGAGGGAGGGTGGAATTGGGAAGGGAGGAGGAAGGGAGCTACAGGTGAGATACAAAGTGAATGAACTGTAATAAAAATATAAATAAAAAGAAAAAAGTATCAAAAAGGCACCAGTGTTCTGCATAGATTATGTTATTCCCACCCTCTTTTAATGGAGAACATATTTATATTCTAGCTCAAGTGAAGTCTGAAGGGTTTAGTCTGTTTGTGGTGTTCCATGAAGAGAGCCCAGCAGTCTGTGTCAATACCAAGCTGTTTCTCGTCTTTCACACAACCAGGGGTTTTCGTTTTATTTCTCTTCACAGTCAGTTTGCTAAAGTACAGACTTCTGTTTTATTATTTATTGATGGAAAACTGTGTACATAGAAGTTGTTTTTATTATGTATCTGGTTTATATTAGAAAAACAAAGACTAGTCTTTTTACATAAGCATGAATATGCTGTTTCATCTTCAGTTGAAATGGGTAGCTAAGAAACAGCACAGCTGATGTAATCAGTGATATGTCTGAATGTGCTTCTTTTAGGGGATGTTCGCCTGACTCCAGAGGACTTCGCTAGAGCTCAAAAATACTGCAAATATGCTGGCAGTGCACTACAGTATGAAGACGTGGGCACCGCTGTGCAGAACCTACAGAAGGCCCTCAGGCTGCTCACAACAGGCAGGGAGTGAAGCCTCTGGTTGTGGAATCCATGTGTTTTCTGCATATAGAACTAACAATCCATTACACTTTTGTCAGTCTTTCAGGAGCATGGTTTTACAGAAGACCTCACTTCCACTAAGTAAGGCAGTGACTCCTGTGTGTTTCACAGGCGTTCATCAGCTGCTTCAGCCAGGTGTCATTGTCCATTTAGTGGATCCAGTTATCTCTGAGTGTGTAGAGCTAATGTTTAGCATCAATCCCTACTTCAAGAAATGAAAATGTCTCTGTAGGAAATCATGTTGGGTATAAACTTGCTTAATTTATACACACTAAAAAAAGTTTTTGAAGAATCCATAATATTTGGACAAACCATATTATGTTGTTATAATATTCTAAATTAAACTTTTAATAAAGATTACCAGAATATTCTGGATTGGAGTTTCTGGCTTTTTTTTTCTTAGTGTTTGCAAGTCAAATGTGAACATCCAAATGTGGTAAAAGATAAGAGAGATTAAATGTAATTTTTACTCATCTTTAGATATAGCTGTAAAAATAAAGGTCACGGAAGGAAATACAAGGTGGAGAGGTGGAATCACCTTACACTGGAAAATAACACTGGCTTGCAATGACTTCCTTTACCCACTGACACAGTGGGTTGATGTACTTCAGTTGCAGTTGATTTATATATTGCAAAATGAAGAAAAGAATTTTATCCAAATGCGTGCATGCTTTGAGCTTTAAAGATTCCCTTCTGCTCTTGTGAAGTTGTAGAGTGTAGATGGAATGATAAGGACATCCATTGGGTTCCTGGTTAAGTTAATAAGTTTTGTAGGGCTTAAGCAGTGCCTGCATGTGTGTTTTATGGGCCTTAATACATGGATTCTTTAATTTGTATTAAAGAATCAGAGCCAACCATGTTTTGATTTGCATGGTTGGAACATCTTTATTAAATGTTTTTATTTAAAAAGTGAATTTGACAAATTCACCTGAAATTTGTCTGAGCTGTTTCTTTTGTGCCATTTAAATTGGAATTCTTTAGGACATAGACTCTACTTATAACAGGAATGGCAGAGCATGGCCCAAGATACCTATTTAACACAGGGAGGAGCAGGCCATGGCTTAAAGACTTCACTGTCATATAGGATCTTATATGAAAGATACCTTACCCATTCATTTATGTTTTTTCTGGGTGGTTTTCACAATTGCAGAGTTTCTTGGTTTATACATCTGAATGTTTACTATTTAGCCCTTCAAGAAAAGAAAGTTTGAAAATCTGTTCTAACCTACTTGGAGAGAAAAGGTCAGTGGCTCATTATTTATGTCAGTTTCTCTTCATATCAGTACATTACTCTGCACAGTTTGATAGAACAGAAACACATAGTGACTGAACTGTCAACATCATCAGAAAGAATGCATAGAATACCTCTCCTGGAAGTGCTCTCATGAAATGAACATCACTCAGGCTCAGCATTTTCACCTAAAAATCCAGTGCTCTGGTATGGTTCTATAGAACATCAGAATTATAACATGACAAGGATGGTTAAGCTAAACAGACATAGAGTGTAACAATTTTAATGCAAACCTAGACACTGTTGCACATTAGAAGCAAAACTGTTACTTCTTGCAGTACTCCCAGTTGGCTCTCAGTTGGCAGAGCACATGGAGGAAAAGAGACAACATTGAAGTGTACTGGTCCAACCCAGAGCTCCTCTCTGTAAGGTGAAAGGGACACCACTGGAGTTTTCTTGTATATTTGTGTGAAATGCCATTTGCTTTAGCTTAGCACACAGTAGCATTCCATACATGTTCTTTACTCATCTAGATGCTTTAAAATGGCGTAACATATTAATTTACTTTCCAAATATCAGGAAATGTTTTCTTGCATGAGGGAACTGAACTATATTTAATATCTTTATATCTATTTCATTCTATAAGTTAGAGCATGTTTTCTGATGTTACGATATAAGAATTTTTCATTTATGTAACATGTATTTAACAATCTGCTGCTTTGTACCCGGTATTTTTTCTATCAGGAGCAAATGGCAAAAAATGAAGTCTATCTCAGTTTACATTCTAATGGGGAAGAAATGGCCAGCCTTAATAAAAGTTGCCGCATGTTATGTTTGATCACTGTTTCTTAAGGGTGCTTGCCAAAAGGGTAGTCCTCAGGTGCTTCCTCAGCTGTCTCAGTCAGTAACTCCAGCAATGGGCCTCAGCCTTCTGTGCTTTGAGAAATGTTTTGTCTAGTGACGCTAAAATTTGAGTGGGTTAGCCCCGTCCAGATCAAAAAGAATGGGAGAAAAAAGTGGGATTGACAAAGCAGTACTTCCTGAAGATGCACACCTGGTCCAGAAGACATCAGTTCAGTCACACCTGGGCACTGGTGACAATGTTCACTAACTACATCTAGGAAATTTCCATGTTGGAGAGTAAGTGTTGCAGAGACTGCCTACAGATTGGGAAAGGATCTTCACCAACCCTGTGTCTGACAGAGGGCTAATATCCAGTATATATAAAGAACTCAAGAACTTGAACAGCAACAAATCAACTAATCCAATTAAAAAATGGGGTACAGAGCTAAACAGAGAATTCTCATTAGAGGAGTATTGAATGGCAGAGAAATACTTAAATGTTCAACGTCCTCAGTCATCAGGGAAATGCAAATCAAAATGACCCTGAGATTTCAACTTAAACCCATCACAGTGACTAAGATGAAAAACTCAAGTGACAACACACGCTGGAGAGGATGTGGAGAAAGGGGAACCTTCCTCCATTGCTGGTGGGAATGTAAACTTATACAACCACTCTGGAAATCAATCTGGTGCTTTCTCAGAAAATTAGGAATAGCACTTCCTCAAGATCTAGCTCTACCACTCCTAGGCATATATCCAAAAGACGCTCAAGTATACAACAAGCACATCTGCTCAACCTTGTCAGTAGCAGCTTTGTTTGTAATAGCCGGAAGCTGGAAACAGCCCAGATGGTCCTCAGTTGAGGAATGAATATAGAAATTGTGGTACATCTACACAATGGCATATTACTCGGCAATTAAAAACAAGGAACTCATGAAATTTGCAGGTAAATTCTGGGAACTGGAAAAGATCATGCTGAGTGAGGTATCCCAGAAGCAGAAAGACACACAGGGTATATACTAACTCATAAGTGGATATTAGACATATAATATAGGATAAACATACTAAAATCTGTACACCTAAGGAAACTAATCAGGAAGGAGGACTCTGACTAAAATGTTCAATCCCCATTCAGAAAGGCAAAGGATGGACATTGGAGGAGGGAGAAAACAGGGAACAGTACAGGAGCCCACCACGGAGGGCCTCTGAAAGGCTCTTTCCTGCAGGGTATTGAAGCAGGTGCTGAGACTCATAGCCAAACTTTGGGCAGAGTACAGGGAATCTTATGAAAGAAGTGGGAGCTAGTAAGACCTGGAGAGGACAGGAGCTCCACAAGGACAGCAACAGAACCAAAAAGTCTGGGCACAGGGGTCTTTTCTGAGACTGATACTCCAGCCAACAACCACTCATAGAGATGGCCTGGAACCCCTCCACAGAGGTAGCCTATGGCAGTTCATATCCACGTAGGTTCCATAGTAATAGGAACAGGGACTGTCTCTGATATGAACTGATTGGCCTGCTCTTTGATCATCTCCCCCCTAAGGGGGGAGCAACCTTACCAGGCCACAGAAGAAGACAATGCAGCCATCCTGATGAGACTTGGATCAGAGGGAAGGGGAGGAGGACCTCCCTTATCAGTGGACTGGGAGAGGGACACAGGTGAGGAAAAAGGAGGATGGGGTTGAGAGGGGAGGAGGAAGGGAGGTACGGGGTGGGGGTACCAAGTGAATAAACTATAACTAATAAAAAATTAAAAAAAAATTTAAGTGTTGCAGAGAAACGAAATCAAGGGCCAGGAGACTGGGTATGTGAATTGGTCATTCAGATTGACCTCACAGAGGAAAGTGCAGAAGAGGTAGTACACAGTTATTCTGCTGTGTGATTGGTAAAAGGGAAGAAATAATGTCACAGTGTATGTGGGAGGAAGTCTGATTAGCCAGGAGGCCTTCGGAGAATACAGAGTTACCATAAGGGACTTGGCTTCAAATAAGCAGCAGGCTGGTGCTGAGCAGAAGCTTGGCCTGCTGGGATGACAGCAGTTTCTAAGGGGATCCTATAGCTATGGGTGTGAAGAGGGGCTCAGGAGGGAAGAATTGGGAGCTAGGAGGCCATTTAAGAGTATTGCACATTACAGTGTGAGTGGCTGAGCCACTAGTAGCCACAGAGTGTATGGTCCCACAGTATTAAACCCATGGAGTCCTGTAAACTGGGTATGAGGAAGAAGGTAGAAGTGAGAACTGACCCAAGTTAACTTGAAGTGTGATCTTGGCTGGGAGCATTGCAGAATTTATTCTAGTTGAAGTGCAGTGTTCCTGAGTTCTTATGACCATCCCAAATAAAACTGATAACAGTGTTTTACCAGTGTGACACAGAGAGGTGAAAAAATAAGATAAAGTTCTGTCAACAGTGCTTGTTGTTAATATCTCACTAAGCCAGTGCTCAACTGAAACCAGAGCCAAGAGTAGTTCCCATGTCCAGCCTGGCCTCAAGACTTCTAGAAACATCTTTTTACTGACATTCTGGAAATTTAATATCTTGAGGTGCTACCCTGTGTATGATGTGAATTTCCAAAAATGTGAGACTTCGCTGTACTCACTAAAGAAAGAAGCAGATTGTGGGAAAGACTTACAGTTTAGAAAGAAAAGACAAGAGCTGAAGAGTTTTGATTATGTGCATGGCTTCCTCTCTTCAACCAGCCTCACCGTTTTTTAGCTACTCATTTTGTTCAGCAAAGCAGTTAAGTCAAAAGCTTCTCTTTGGGGCCGTAAACAAGTCTTCATCCATAGGAAAGTTTGTTTTTGAAAAAGGTCACAGGATTCTATGATTTTTTTTAATAGAGAAGTATGTTGTGAGTATGTACTACATGCCAGACACTGCTCCTGAGTGACTTTACACACATGAACTCACTTCGTCTTTCCACCTGCCTGTCCTGAAACATGGGTCCTTACAAAGCTGCACACTCAAGTCACTTACAAACTGACTATTTCAGACAAGTATTCATATATGCGAACCACTAGAACAATGTTATGAGTGACTTTCAGACTATGGGCATCTGCAAACAGTTTCTGTTGGCGGTGGATGGGGCTAGTATATAACAACTAAGATTTTCTGTTGGCTGAGCCACATACTGTAGTGGACAGGATGTTGTAAGTAAAAAGAAAAGATCAAGAATGAACTTGAAAGTTTATATCTGGCATACATATAAGACTATGGTCTGAAATCAATAACTACAGCAAATAGAAAACATAGTTTGAATATGTAGTCCAGTAGGCTAGTATGTTGACTTGAAGATACACCACATCACAAGGGATGCAAAATAATATCACTGCTTTTACTCATTAGCCTTCTACTGTGGATCAGACTGTTATGTGGGCATCAATTTAAAACTAATGAAAACTTTTGTTATTAGCTATTTCTTCTATTAAATCTCCATCTGAAAGACCAAGACTATTAGATCTTGAGTTTGGAAGGGAAAAAATGAATGTGTAGTGTTAGCCCATGCCTATCATTATATGGAAACCTGGTTTCATAGTTGAGTGATCTTGATGGAAAATATGAAATATTTTAGTCACTTGTTGAAAAATAAAGTACTCTGAGATGTGCCATCAGAACTTAAATGGTGACACTATTTTGGATGTTAGGTACAGGACATAGTGGTACTACATTGGACGTTAGGTGCATGACATAGTGATAGTACATTAGAGATTGGGAATGGACATGGTAATGCTACGTTCAAAGTTAGATATGGGGCATTGGAGGTCAGGTATCAGTATTATAGTTCTGCCTGAGGAAGTCAGGAAAGATTTCACAACATGGATTGAATCTGAAGAATTCCCAGAGAAACAAGGAGTAAACAAAGAGGATTTGAATAGAGGATAAAATTGGAAAATACAGGGTCATTGATTATTTGCTGTTATTATGCAGAGACCAGGAGCTATAAGTGCTACAGGAGCAACAAAGTATTTGGAATTCACTTGTATCCCTTCACAATTAATACTGGAAGGCCTGTCAGTATGACTACTTGAATGTAGAGCTTTTAAAAGGATAATTAAGGTGCTACAAGAATTATGAGACCCCAGTCCTGTGGGGTTGGTATCTTCATTAGAGGAATGGACATCTGAGCCCACCCTGCACAAGGACAAAAATCTCTGTGAGGAAACAGTGTGGCTCTTAGCCATAGTTCTTGCCTGCTTGATCAGTAACCAATGGATTTTCCTTCGTCTATAACTTTGTGACTGGTATAGGCATAAAGAACATTCACCACCCCTTGAGAAAGGAAAAATCATTGGCTTTGTCTGTTATACTATGCATATATTATTTTCTAAAACCAGCAAGGATCCTTTAACAGTAACTTGGGAAAATTACTACTACTTAACTGCACATAAGTTGGACATTATTTTATGTTTATCCCTCCATCACATGCTGAGCCTCTTGATTTTAAAGGCTATTTACACATGTGATCATTAGTAATTCACATGTAGCCTGATGCATATTGGAGTGTCTCAACCATAAATGAGTGAAAGAACTATACAGAAATCACTAAATAAAAAATGAAGGTCTAACGCCTATGTTCTGTACTATCACAGTATAAGATATAATTATAAACATGAGATCCCAGAAAAAGAAGGGTTGGCAGTTTGGACAGACCAGAGGAGGACAGAATGGTGGCTTGGAGGAGACAGATGGAGAGAAACGTTTCAATGCAACAGCTTAGAGGAGACTGCTTGCTGCATTTGCTGTTGACATAGGTTGGTATAGCTAAAAAAAAAAAAAAAAAAAAAAATCTACCCAAAACAGCCAGATGTAAAAAAAGAACTGCTGTGCCTCTTCTTCCCACTAGCCTTCTCTCTCTTATGAAGGGCAAAAGGGTTGATGGAAGGGAGGTAGAGGCTTTAAGGAACCCCCAAATAAAATAGTTTAAAAACGAGCCCAACGGTGTTCTCTTTCTCTCATTGCTTCAGTCTGTTCTGTACAACTAAAGAAAATTTGCTCTTCTGGCCCTCTTATGCTCACACATATAAATGATCCTGCAGTTAGATTGCTAGAATTGCTGGAAGATCTGAAATTCAATTCCAAATACTTGGGCTTCAACAGAAGAAACTCAGATGAGACTATGGCTCTTGAACTACCTCTCAGTGTAACCAGAAACATAGCATATTTTCAAAACCTAAATCCTGGCATAAGTCCTAGTGAGTAAGTAAATAGTCTTGAACATCGTGTGATATTATGCCAAGAATTCAGTCAATAAATGCCTTTGAGGAAAATTGAAACCATAGACCATAACAGACAAAAATTTGCTCTTTGGGAGGCAGGGATGTTTCTCTGCCAGGGTGCAAACTGCTAGAAAGTAAGCCTGGTAAAGGCTTTAGAGCAAAATTATTACCAGGGGATAAAGAGTTATATCATAATGATTATATGGTTAATTAATCAAGTTAACCGAAGGGACACAATCTCCTTGTTCTTTCCAAGAGTTTCAAAATATGTAAAACATATTATTCAGGTTGAACATTCTTGTCAGAATATCCAAATCCAAAAGTTTAGGTAGGGTTACCTACTTAACCCTCAATAAGGTTTAGATATTGGAGAATTTTAGATTAAACATTTCCAGCCAGTGAAGTCATAGAAGTATCCCAAATTCTGAAGCCTCCAAACTTCAAGCTCATCTCATCTTGAATATTTTAGAAAAGAAATGCTCAGCCTGTGTTCAGCAGTTCCAAGGAGAGGTAGGTTTTCCAAGACCACCTTAATAAATGTAGAACAATAGAAAATATCCTGGTAAGTAGTACCTATACTCAGGAAACTGGTTTTGCAGTGGGTTTCTTCCCTTCTTTGCATGTGACTTTTGTGTCTAATGGTATGCCATGAGGTTTTTTTTCTCCATTGTAGATTTTATTTTTGCATATGCAAAGATTGTAAATAGCCATCAACTTAAAAGGAAACATAATGTGCAGTTATTTATAGATGTGTATAGTTATTTGTTGATCTTATTACTTCTCAATCTTCAGTTCTCTGGAAATAATTTTATAAATATTCCCTGATATTAAGTATATCTAAACTACTGTCTAGCATCTTTTAAAGAGAAATTCACTGCAAGTAACTATAACAAAAGTTCCCAGATTCTTCATTGTGTTTACCATTTCCTGATAACATTTATGAGAAAAAAAATCACAAAATTGTAGGTAGAAAATTATAGAGAGCCTTGTTAATGTTTGCATCAATGCATATGTCAATATATGTATCAGAAAGCAAATACACATAGGAGATTGTAATCCTTTTGAAAGCATTCTAACTTAATAGAAAAACAAACAATGAGTACGTTATTTGCTACTCTTTTCACATCTGCTAAAATCAGAGGTGCATATGCTTTGGTCCTGTCATACTTTGGATGACAAGGTTAGGACATTTCTGATAATAATATTTAAGCTGCTCTACAGATACAGTGAGTATTCAGTCAACTTCAGATCTTTAGTTAAGTTATAAAGTTAAGTTAAGTTATAAAGTGCCAAGTGTTGTGTGGATGTAAAAACATAAAGTTCAAATTAGATGGTTCTAGCCATTTAAAGACAAACATACAAATAGCAGATAACCTAGTTCAGTGCTCTTGTGCTAACACTAGTGTGGATAACTGCTATGAAACATAGACGGTTTTCTAAGAAAGCATGAAGAAAGTCAAAACACAAAAACAACAGGTACATTCAAAGCTGAATCATCCCATGATTTATTCTTCCTAAATCTAAGCTTTATATTCCAATACTGTGCACCTTATGAAATGAGCAGGCATCTAATAGAGTTAGTTTAGTGGCCGTTATAAATGACAGGGAAGTGTTAGGGGGAAATGGTATTATGAGATGGTATATGATTTTACAACTGCAGCAAAATGTTCATTTAGTCCTAAGGCAAAACTTCCTAGCAGAAGAGGTACAATGGATCACACTGTTCCCAGTGAGGTAGGAGGCAATCTCAGCGTTCTCCTTAGTTTATAGATCCATTCAGTATATCATTGATAACTTTCTGCAGGAAAATAACTTACATTTGTTTGAATGTTCAAGTTCACCTACTGGCTCCTCATAGACTGTACAAGCTGACTCATCAGAATAATTACATTCAAGAGAAATAGCCAGTAGCTCTGGAGATGGGAAAGTTCAAAATAAATACTCCACCACATTGAGTGTCTAGTAAATGCCCATTCTTTTGCTGTGTCTTCACATGGAAAAGAAGTTACAAACTCCACGGGGCCTGTTTGACAAAAGCTTTAATCCTGAAGGCACCACATCTAAAGATTACTCTCCTAGAGGTCCATTTAACATGTCTCTTTGAGAAATGCAGTTTCAAGGATGGTATGCCTACAGAACACTTTCTGTATGTAAGTATGAATTCTTTGAGAATCAGGCAATATTGTGTCCATTTTCATAAATGTGGTTCCTATTGTGTCAATAAAAATAAATGCTGCATTTAAAAACGATGCACAGCAAAATGTTCCAGACAACACCAAGAAAGGCAAAAATGAAAAAAAAAAAACAACATAAAACAACAACAAAATAATACATTCAACTCTATTCTTATTCTTCCTGGAACTCAATTATATTTTCCAATATTGTGAGGCTTTGGCCTCCTAGCGACCTCCACCCTGCCTGGTTTATGTCTCGCAGGCATCTTGACTGTCAAAGTGAGCACTGGGTTACCTCTAAAGAAGGGCCTGGGAAGCAGGCAGAAGCGCTGGGAGAAGGGGAAAATGTGAACCAAGGGGTGAAATAATCTACCCAGGACTAGAGAAGCCAAAAGTAAGTGTGCAGTTTAGTCTCTGCCATCTCTAAGAAAGTCCTGCCAAGAGATTCTGTTGTTCAGTGGAGGTGTAGGGACAGTGTAAAATGCTACAATTGTTCTCAACAGAATGTTAAGTTCACATCATTCATCTCTATTAAAATTGTGAGCTGGACAGATGACTCAGTGCTTAAGATACTTGCTGCTTTAGCAAAAGACCTGGGTTTGGTTCCTAGCACCACATAGTAGCTCATAATTCTAGTTCCTCGGGGGATCTGGCAAACTCTTCTGGCCTTTTTAGGACTAGGCACAAAAGCAATGCACATACATGCATGTAGGCAAAAAACACATACACATAATATTAAAAAAATAATCTTCAAAAGAAAACCAAGGACTTTCCCACCTATCCCAGCTTTTTACCTTTTTGGATTAGATGTGGAGGTAGTATACAGTTTCACATGAGGGTTATTTATTTATTTATTTATTTATTTATTTATTCATTACAGTTTATTCACTTTGTATCTTAACTGCAGCCCCTTCCTCATCTCCTCCCAATCCCACCCTCCCTCCCTCTTCTCCACCCATGGCTCTCCCCTAGTCCACTGATGGAGGTGGTCGTCCTCCCCTTCCATCTGATTCTAGTCTATCAGTATCATCAGGAATGGCTGCATTATCTTCCACTGTGGCCTGGTAAGGCTGTAACTCGCTCAGGGGGAGGTGATCAAAGAACAGGCCAATCAGTTCATGTCAGAGACAGTCCCTGTTCCAATTCTGAGACTGATACTCCAACCAGGGATCATGCATGGAGATAACCTATAACCCCTGCACAGATGTAGCCCACGGCAGCTCAGTGTTCAAGTGGGTTCCCTAGTAATGGGACCAGATGAGGTTTTTAACAATGAATGTGTATTTTCTTACTGTTGTCTGCTTGGTTGCTTGCTTGTTTACTTTTTGAGATTGAATCTTGCTCTTTAGTCCAGGCTGGCCCTGAACTAAGAATCTTTCTGCCTGCAACTGCAGGCCTGTGCCACCAAGCTCAGGCAAAGGGATGAATCTTAATAGAGGTGTGTTTGATGCAATCACAAATGACCTTCTCAGAAATTTCTGGTGTTTGAGCACTTCCACTACTAAATTACCTGGAGTAGTTCAATAATCCTGGAAGTTTTAATTAAGTCCTAATGAAGCATTACAGTGATGTTGACACTGATTCACAAACACTCCACGATGGAGCAACCTTAGAAATTAATTAATTAAAGGCCTTTTATTTAATACAGAATGGAACTGACAGAATAGATGCAGTTACTTGTTCAATATCACAGAGCTGTCAAGAAGGGAGAGGATGAAAGAAACATATCAATGACCCATGAGCCACCTTGCAGAGTGGCACTCACCTGTAATCTCAGCATTATCATGACATAGACAGCAGTATTAGAAGTGTAAGGTCAATATCTCAGCCGCAGCTAATTTGAGTCTAATATGGACTAGATGAAGCCCTATTGAAAAAATCAATAGTCAATTAAGTCTTGACGTTTGTTGTTGTTGCCAATGTATATAAATTCAGTGAGGATCTTTAAATGGTTAATTTTTTAATCATTTCATGAATATTCATTCACTATCTTAAAATGCTCTCAACTCCAGAAAAGACAGGACAGGAAGAAGAATCCACGTGAAAAGGTACCTCTGTAGTCTGATTAAAAAATAAATTAATTAATTAAAAACATCCTAAAGTGCTCTAATTTGGAGTCATCTCTCCAGTCACCACTATTGTTGAATATATGATAACTTTAATTTGTGTAAATAGTCCTGATTGTATTGTTTTTTTAGAATCACCTAATGGTAGTATTTTTTTTAATATGTGAAGAAATTGATGTATCAAATAGCTTTGAGCCATAGCAAATAATTATTATATGCCTTTAAAAATGTATGCTTGCACAGTCAATCAGATGAAGGAAACGATACAAAGCATGAAAACAGAATTAGAATCTATAAAGAAGACACAAACGGAGAAGTTCCTGGAACTGGAGAACTTAGAGAAAAGATCAGGAACCACAAGGTAAGCATCACCAACAGAATACAAGAGATGGAAGAGAGAATCCCCGGAGCTGAAGATACGCTGGCTGAAATGAAGTCCTCCATCAAGGAAAAAAGAAAATTGGAAAAGGCCCAATCACAAAACATCCAAGAAATCAAGGATGCCATGAAAAGACGAAACCTAAGAATAATTGGAATAGATGAAAAAGAAGACTCCAGGCTCC
>CM053763.1:16828068-16847356 GCA_028658305.1 Pachyuromys duprasi
TATATCAGACATAAAAAACTATGATTCGTGGGCTAAATGTGACCAATCACCAATTTTCTTCAATAAAGTTTTGTTACAGCCATACATAATACTAATACATAGGCTGCTGCCCTTTGAGACCACAAAGTGAATAGTTGTATAGCTATGACAGTGACAGTATCACCCAGAAAGGCCAAGATAGAAATTTTCTGCACCCTTTAAGAAAAGGATTTCTGATTCCTACCATAAATTGGTAAAGATTTTAACATAGATAGGGCAGTGTTAGACAGCCTCTATAGTTATGTCAGAACTTCAGTATGACTTCTTTAGAATATCTGCTTTTCAGCTGCATTCTAGTCCAATAGGCCTGTTAGAGCTTATCTGCAAAATATAGGAAGCTAAGAAAAGCAATTGATTTACATGAAGGTGACTTTGAGTTATTTTAAGCATCAGAGATAATGTGCATAAAATGCCTACCTCAGTTACCATATTGATATCAGCTCAATAGCTGTAAACACATGTTATGAGGTTTTATCCATTTATTCAGTTAGTCATTCATGTGTTCACATACTCATTTTGGTATATAAGTTGGCACTGAAACAAACTAAAAAGTTAGTAAAATAATATTCCTTTTTGTCTTTTTTATTTTATTTTATATTAATCACAGGTTATGTACTTTGTATCCCAGCCTTAGCCCCCTCCCACATTCCTTCCCTATCCCCCCCATCCCTCCCTCATCTCCTCCCTGCACCTTTACAAGTCCATTGATAGGGGAGGACCTCCTCCCTTTCCATCTAACTCTAGCTTATCAGGTCTCTTCAGGACTTGCTGCAATGTCTTCTTCTGTGGCCTAGCAAGACTGCTCCTCCCTTGGGGGCGGTGGGGGTCGAAGAGCCAGCCATTAAGTTCATGTCTGAAATAGTCCCCGTTCCCCTTACTAGTGTACCCACATGGATATTGACCTACCATTTGCTACATTCAAGCAGGGGTTCTAGGTTATATCCATACATGGTCTTTGGTTGAAGAAACAGTCTCATAAAAGACCCCTGTGCCCTGATATATTTGGTCCTTGTGGAGCTCCTGTCCTCTCCAGGTCATACTAACTCCCCCTTCTTTTATATGATTCCCAGCACTCTGCCAAAGGGTTGGTTATATGTCTTAATATTTGCTTTGATACACTGCTAGGTAAAGTCTTTCCAAGGCCCTCTGTGGTAGGCTCTTGTCCTGCTACTTGTTTTCCCTTACATCCAATGTCCATCCCTTGACATACATTTAGTTGATGTCTACCTACCAAGTACATTCCGTTCTGCACTAGCTTTGATAGCCAGACAGTCTAGACAACTTGTTTATCATAATACAAAACAACAAAGTGTTTCTTTCACTTGAAAGAGTGCACATATAGGTCTAACTGACAGTTCCTGCGCTTTCACTGTATGAAAAATCAGAGCAACAGATAGTGATAGAATGCAAAGAGCAGGGGTAAACTGGGGATGTAAGTCACAAAGGAAGCAAAACTTCCTGTTTGTAACTTCTAATCAGCTCATCTCTAGGGGAACAAAGCAATGAGTATGCAGAATCCAATTGTGTTTAAGGAAAATCTCAATGAATGTAGCTTCTAGGAATATATGCTCATACAACTTATGAATAATGTATTCACATAACGGAATGCTTGCTGGCTGCCAGCAATGTCATCTCCAAGAGTATCTAAGAGACATGACAAGAGTATGTGATGCAGAATCTCATGTAGGACAGAGAAAAATGCCTGTGTTGTGACAAATGTGGTACGCAAACCTAATAGAAACTTGCTGTGCAATGTGATGTTTTTCCGTTCTGATTTGTTTGTTTTCTGTCCATCTAAAGGTATTCTAAAACTAAAATTTTTTATTTTAAAAACTGAATTTACATTTTGGTTCCCAGCATTTTGGTGCCCTTACATTCTCTGTTTTTGCTATGAAATTATAATGGGATATAGACCTGAATATCTACACTCACAAAACACACAGATTTTTGTAAGTTGTGTTAAATTAATATTGAAATTCCATGGGAGTTTAGCATCAAGAACAAATAAGTAGCTTTTGGAACCATAAATACAAAATGGATTTGAAGCAATCTATAGAGATTTCAAAACTAACCCTCAATGACTCTGACTCAGAACCCTATAAATGCATTTTCCTGTAGTTCAGCAGACCATGTCACGAACATCAGCCCAAAGAGCCTTCCATATTTCCACATACTACATTAACTTCATTACAGTCTTTCCATTCAAAACCTACACCACTTGTTAAGAAACCTACAGTTTGAAAACCTGCTCAGACCCTTTTCATTGTCTCCTTTCCACTTGTCTTATTAGACATAATTTGATGCCTCAAGTACTTTATGTGCCCAGTCACATGGAGGGAAATTACAATGTAGTCTGCTATCCTTCCCTGCCTGAGGGACATTTGATGTGATCCAGATGGACACAATGGTCACTAGCTCTGAGACAGGACTTGCATTGTGAATGCTGGACATATCATGGTCTCTCAGCACCCAAATTTCCCATGCTGATGTCTTGGGAATGGTCTTTGGTGTTGGCATTGTTCTCACTAAGCTTCTACTTCCTCTTCTAGTTCTCTCACAGTTCTACATCACCTCCAGGATATGCATAAAGGTTTTCTGGAAGGGAAGAGAGAATAAATCCTCAGGCTTTGGGATTATTCTAAAGCAACTGGAAATTTCCACCCTTATGCCTATTACCTGTCCCTCTCCTTTGCACTTTGGTGGGTGTGGATTAGATCCTTTAATTGACTCACATCTTGCTGTATTTAATTTAATGGTGACGACATACCTTATCTTTCTTCATCCAAACCAGTGTGTGTGTGTGTGTGTGTGTGTGTGTGTGTGTGTGAGAGAGAGAGAGAGAGAGAGAGAGAGAGAGAGAGACACTCAAATGTGAGTATGCTGTGCATGCATTTGTGCATGTGTGTTCCATCATGATACTCATGTAGAGGCAACAGGACAATGTTGCTTATCTTCTTCGATCATTGTCCACCTTGTGTTTTGAGATGTGTCCCATTGCACCTGAGGCTTACTGACTCCACTAGACTAGGTAGCTAGGACACCCCAGATGTGTTCCTGTCTCCACGTCCTCAGTGCTGGTATTACAGGTCTATGGCTACCACGGGTCCCACAAGCACCCAAGCTTTTACATGGGTGCCAGGACTCCAGAACTAAGTCTTCATATTTGCATAGCAAACATTTTAACAACTAAGTCATCTTCCCAGTCCCCAACGAATGTTTATTTCTTTTTCTTCTCCAGTGAAAACCCCTGTCAGCATCATTTCATCCTAGCTCAATATTAAAGCTGTATTATGGTGATCTGTATATGGTTCATGATTCAAAGCAGAGATGTGCAGTTTTGAGAAATCTTTTTATAGCTCCCATTAATCAAGTATCTTCCAAATCAGCAAAACTTCATTTCAAACCATTAATCCATCACAGACATCAAGAATCTCTATGTTGAGGTTCAAAATAAAACATTGATTTCTTTTGTCTGGGCAGTTTCTGCCCTCTGTTATCATTGGGCAACAAGATTGGGTTCAGGTCTAGTCTTCATAGCAGAAGTGCTCCAGGGACGAAACTCAAGCTGTTCAGGAGAAAAATACAATAGGCCACTGTGATGGTATGAATAGGTATGGCACCCATAAACTCATGTATTTGAATTCTTGGCCCACAGGGAGTGGCACTTTTAGGAAGTGTGGCCTTGTTGCAATAGGTGTGGCTTTGAAGAGAAAGTGTGGTACTATGGGGGTGGGCTGTGAGGTCTCCTATGCTCAGGTTATGTCCAGTTATGGCACACAGTCTCCTGCTGCTTGCAGATTGAGGTAGAACTCCCATCTCCTTTTCCAGCATCATGTCCACCTGCACACCACTGTGTTTCCTGCCATGATGATGATGAGCTAGGCCTCTGAAACGATGAGCCCCAATTAAATGTTTCCTTTTATGGGAGTTGCCTTGGTCATGCTTCACAGCAATAAAACCCGAAGACAACTACACATACCATATTAATGCCAAGTAAATGCCTGTTTTCTTTTCAGCTCAAATTCCACCAAAGGCTCCTGATGCAACTCCTAATCTCCCTGATGAATAAAGAGTGTAGTAGCATTTGCCTGATTTCTTTCTCTTCTTTTTTATTAATGAAACACCAAGTATAGCAAATTCTCTCACTGTAATATTTATGCCAATGCTCCTCATTCCAACTCCCATTCATTCACTCCTTACATCTTATCTGAATTACTTCTGCAAACTCCTAGCATGCTTCACTATCTGTAGTCTCTCATCCCTGAGTCCCCTTAAGGTAATCTTTACTTAGATTGGGTACATGGACTATAGAGTGGCATAAACCTGAGATTCTATTTACTTCTTCATTGGCTGTTCCTTGAATTTGAGTTTCTAAATCCATTTACTTAACTTTAAAAGTTGGTTCTGTGGACAATATAAGGTAACACATACAGAGCGTTTTCCATGGGATCCAATTGCTGCATCAGTTTTTATTGTCATCAGAAGTCTAAAATGCTTCATATAGTCTATGGTGGTGACATGCATATTGAAGACAAGGTATGATGGTTCGAACAGGGATGATGGGATCTGGACTCACGTAGGAGACCACTGTCTGGGTATGCTTGTGAGGGATTATTTAGATGCAGGTCCACTGGGGTGGAGAGACTCAATCTGCATTTGGCTGAATCTCCGTGGGCTAAGATCTAGGACAGAATGAAAACGGGAGTGCTCTTCGAGCGCAAGCTTCCACTGCTCTTTGATTCCTGCCGGCAGATGTAAGGTGACCGACTACCTCAAACTCACTACCATTATTTCTCCACTAGATAGACTGAACCCTGAAAATGGGAGCCAAAATAAACCTTTTCTCCTTGAATTGGTTTTTTTTTTCAGGATATTTTTATCATGGTGACAAAAAAAGTAGCTAATGCAGTAGATTAGCCTCAGAACATGTGGCAGAGAAAAACTATCATAAAACCTGTGTGGAGGCTGAAGCACAGAAAGGCAAGTAATTAGAATGAGGTAGTGCTTTTAGAGTGATGAGTAAAAAAACTGGAGATGTGGGTCACAGATGGTCAACAGTTGCAACTAAGTTCTGTGACTAAGAACATATGTTTTTATTTCTTCCAACAAGGTTCTGTATAAGAATGAAAGTCATGTGAATTCAAAAAGAAAAATAGAAAGTTCAAGGAACAAAATGAATGCCACTACCAAACACACTGATATTTTCTGAATGTTTCACTTTTATCATAAGTCCTTCCCTACTAACGAGGTTTACTTTTCATAATTTCTCCTGCCCCAGCTGTTAACCAGATATCTTGTTGAATTTCTATGCAGAGAATCTTAAATATTTTTATATTTTTAAAACCTTACTTTTAACTTTCTGTTTTTATTCTGCAAAGAAAAAAATCAAGAAAGAAACCCACCGAGAAGAATAAAAACAAACAAAAATTGAGTAAGATCTAGAAAATCCCAATTGTAAACCTTGAAGGATATAGGTCATAGGAAGACAAGGACCTTGAACAAAATGGCTAAAAGGAAACTCATAATCTATAATTGTCACTCTTTCCATCCCCAGGCAAGAACAACTTATGAGAGGATAGGGTATGCTGGTTCACAGTTCCGGGGATTCAGTTGCTCATGGTGGGAAGAATATGGCAAAACATAGCTGCTCACTTCTCAGCAGCCAGCAAGCAGGGATGCCAGTGAACCCTTCCCTTCTTCTGGCTCTGTCCAGACCTCTAGCAGAGTAGCTTGTGCCACTCAAACTCAGAGCATCTTTCTCATCCCGCTAATTAACCCTCTCTTGAAATGCCCTGGATGACACCCCAATAAGTATGTCTGACTAGATGATTCAATCAGGTAGGCTGACTGACAACGAACACTCACCAACACACATTTAAAAAAAATGCTGCCCCTCTCCAACAAAGAACCCTGAAAGAGAGGACAGAGATATTCAGGCAAATAAGCCAGGTTCATTTTGACTTATGAAGCAAAAGGTTCCATGTGAAAGTACACCATTGACACAGAGATTGTGAAGAACCCAGGGCTCAGCTCATCAGGTGTACATCAGCCATCTCTTAGCAGGAAGAAACTCAGCCTCTTTTTTTTTTTTGTATCAGCTCCTATTAATATTTAATTAGCCTTGAATAGACAAAAGGACTGAAAAAGAAATTAGGAAAACACCCTTCTGAATAGTCACAAATAACATTAGTACCTTGGTGTGTCTCTAACCAAGCAACTGAAAGACCTGTTTGAAAAATAACTTCAAGTATCTGAAGAAAGAAATTGAAGAAGATGGAAAGATCTCCCATGATCATGGATCAGTAGGATTAACATAGTGAAAATGGCCATCCTACCAAAAGCAATATACAGATTCAATGCGATTCCCATTAAAATTCCAACACAATTCTTTACTGACCTTGAAAGAAAAATTCTCAACTTAATATGGAAAAAGAAACAAGCACAAATCCAGAATTGCTAAAACAATCCTGTGCAACAACAGATGGTCTAAAGGTATCTCTATCCCCGATTTCAAGCTGTCCTACAGAGCAATAGTAATAAAAACAGCATGTTACTGTAATAGAAGCAGAATGGTGGATCAACGAAATCAAATAGAAGACCAAGAAATAAACCCACACACCTACAGATACTTGATTTTTGACAAAGAAGTCAAAACCACACATTGGCTCTAAGATCAACAATCAATAAGTGGGTCCTCATGAAACTGAAAAGCAAAAATACCACTGTCATCAGAACAAAATGACAACCTACAGATTGGGAAAGGATCTTCACCAACCATATACCTTACAGAGGGCTAATATCCAGAATATATAAAGAACTCAAGAAGTTACGCACCAACAAATCAAGTAATTCCATTAAAAAAAGGGGTGCAGAGTTAAACAGAATTCTCAATAGAGGGATATCAAATGGCAGAGCAGCACTTAAACAAATGTTCAATGTCCTTAGTCAGCAGGGAAATGCAAATCAAAAAGACCTTGAGATTTCACCTTACACCCACCAGAATGGCTAAGATAAAACAAAACAAAACAAAACAAAAAACTCAAGTAACAACACATGCTGGAGAGGATGTGGAGAAAGGAGAACACTCCTCCATTCCTAGTGGGAATGTAAATTTACATAACCACTTTGGAACTCTATCTGGCACTTTCTCAGAAAATTAGGAATAGCGCTACCTCAAGATCCAGCTATACATTCCTCGGCATATATCCAAAGGATGCTCAAGATTACAACAAGGACATTTGAATAACCATGTTCACAGCAGCTTAATTCATAATAGCCAGAATCTGGAAACAACCCATATGTCATTCAATTGAGAATTAGATACAGAAATTGTGGTCCATTAACACAGTGGAATACTACTCAGCAATTAAAAACAAGGAAATCATGAAATTTGCAGGCAAATGGTAGCATCTAGAAAAGATCATCCTGAGTGAGTCACCTCAGAAGCAGAAAGGCCCCCATGGTATATTCTCACTTATAAGTGGATACTAGACATACAATATAGAATAAACATACTAAAATCTGTATACCTAAAGAAGCTAAGCAAGAAGAAGGATCCTGAGTAAGATGATCAATCCTCACTCAGAAAGGCAAATGGGATAGACATCAGAAGAGGGAGAAAACAGGTAAAAGGACAGGACCCTATCACAGAGGGCCTCTGAAAGACTCTACCCTGCAGAGTATCAAAGCAGATGCTGGGACTCATAGCCAAACTTTGGGCAGAGTGCAGGGAATCTTATGAAAGAAGCGAGAGAGGAAAGACCAGGAGGGGACAAGAGCTCCAGAAGGAGAGCAATAAATCTGGGCCCAGGGGTCTTTTCTAAGATTGATACTCCAACCAAAGACTATGCATAGAGATAACCTAGAAGTTCTATACAGATGTAGCCCATGGCAGCTCAGTGTCCAAGTGGTTCCCTAGTAATGACAACAGGGACTGTCTCTGACATGAACTCAGTAGCTTACTCTTTGATCATCTTCCCCTGACTAGGGAGCAGCCTTACCAGGCCACAGAGGAAGACAATGCAGACAGTCCTGATAAAGCCTGATAGGCTAGGGTCAGATGGAAGGGCAGGAAAACCTCTGCTATCAGTGGACTGGGATAGGGGCATGGGAGGAGAAAAGGGAGGAAGTAAGGGTGGGTGTTGGGAGGGAATGAGGGAGGAGGCCCCAGCTGGGACACAAAATGAATAAATTTTAATTTATAAAAATAAATAAATAAAATTTAAAAGGAAAATAAATATTGGAAAAAAGAGCTACCCCTCTCCAATAAAGAACCCTGAAAGAGAGGACAGAGATATTCAAGCAAATAAGCCAGGTTCATTTTGACTTACAAAGAAAAAGGTGTCACGTGAAAGTACACCATTGATACACAGATTGTGAAGAACCCAGGGCTCAGCTCATCAGTGGGTTATAGAGTGTATCTTGTGATATAATTATACTAAGTATAAGTGTATTTTGTGAATATATCTTGTGATATAATTATACTAACTTCCCAGCAGCCATCACATCTTCATCAGGATAAATGATTTCTATCTTGTACACTTGGTTGAGGCAAGTTCTATAACATTTTTTATTCTGAGTAGAGAAATTTTATGGCTTTTTCCAACCATTATGAACCCTCCTGTTCAAAAGATTTTTTAAAATGTCAAGTATCTAATTGTTCATATTTCCCTACCTGGATATTCAGGACTTGTACAGAATGGTCCAGTATCCAGGTTCACTTAGTTGTCTCAGAAGGACAAGAGAAAAAAAATTTGTTAATTGCTTTTCTTTCTTAAAAGATATTCATAATGTTGGTTGTTGTCTTAATTTGGGTTTCTATTGCTGTGAAGAGACACCATGACCAAGGCAACTCTTATAAAGGAAAGGATTTAGTTGGGGCTGGCTTACACTTCAGAGGTTTAGTCCATCATGGCATGAGCATAGCAGCCTGTAGGTAGACATGGTGCTAGAGAAGTAGCTGAGAGTTCTACATCTTGATCCTCAGGGAAAAGAACTGAAACACACTTTCCCTAATGAAGCCACTCCTACTCCAACAAGGCCACACCTCCTAACAATGATACTCTCTATAAGCCAAGCTTTGAAACATATGAGTCCATGTGAGCCATTTCTACTCAAACCACTGTATTCTACTCCCTGGCCTCAAAGGCTTATATCCATAATGTAATGAAGAAATGCATTCAGTCCAACTTCAAAAGTCTAAAGTTTGAAATCTCTTATGAGACTCATGTAACCTCTTAACTGTAATCCCCTGTAAAATCAAATGCAAAAGCAAATCACATACTTCCAAAATACAACGGTACCAGATCTACATTACCTTTCCAAATGGGAGGAAAGAAACCATAGTGAGAAAATACTGGACTGGACCATAGTAAGACTGAAAACCAGCTGGACAAACTCTAGACTCTGTATCACCATAGCAGATGTCAAAGTACTCTTCAGATCTCCAGCTCCCTTCATCTTTGCTGACTTCTACACACTTCTTTCTCTTGGGCTGGTTCTGCTCCCTGTTAGCAGCAATCCTCAGCAGGTATCCCACAGCACTGGCATCTCTCCCATCTTGGGGTCTCCGAGGCAATCCGGGCTTTTACTTACAGCATCATGCAATGGACTTTATAGGTCTCCATGCAGGAACACCCATGACATATGACTGGCCTCAGCAGCTTTCTGTAGTCACAGAGGAATATTTCATAACTTCTTTCTTTTATCCTTAACTCTAAAGCCAAAACCACATGTCTGAAGCTGCCAAGACCTGCTGCTTGCTGGGGCTAGAACACAGTCCCCTCTTTCAATTACATCTTCAATAGTTCTCTGTTTTCAGCGGTTTCCTTCACTGCTTATGCCTGCCTGTCCTGGAACTCACTCTGCAAGATGGCCTTGGACTTAGAGATCTTCCAGCCTCTGCCTTCTGAAGCACAGGCATGGCAGCACATGCTATTAATCCCAGCACTCTTGGGGCATGGCAGGAAGATCTCTGTGAGACTGAAGTCAGCTTAGTCTATGTATATAATTCCAAGACAGCCTGTGCTACATTGAGAGACCTTGACTCAACAATAAAAAAGATTATCAAGTGCTCAGAAGGGCATTCTAAATTACTACTGATAACCACTTACTCATCATTTACCAGAGAAAGATGAAAGGCTGAGGATGCTGGGATACATGAAATAGCAAAAAATAAAATAAACAGAGTTTTATATCCTAACCCATGTTTATTAAGCTTTTTAGTACTCATTTCAGTATGCAAGCAAAACAGAAGCTTAATTCCCAGGGGATGCATGAGCATTTTCTAAACCTTTATGGCACACTTAAATTACAGCTATTAATAGTGAGATCATGGAAGAGTGAGTAAGACATTCCAACTCATTAATGTTCTCCCAAATGGCAAAATCACAGCTCGAAGTTCCTGGAGCTGCTCTAACTTTCCATTAATAGTGAAAAAAAAATGGTCCTTATTTTAAAACTTCTAGGAAGTGGGGCCTTGAAATACTTTAACCCGAAGAAAGGTCATTTCTGTTGTTACGAATTATCCTGTGGATCTTGCTTCCCCTTTTCTTTTCTTCTTTGGTTTTCTTTACATCTCTAGGGGGTTGTGTGGCTAAGTAGAGCTTCAAAAAGCATGAAAAATGTAGATGTTTATTATTATTATTATTATTTATCCCTTTTGTCATTTTAATTTTTGCTGACCTCCATCTCTCATGTTATCTTTCTATTGCCAGTTAGTGGTTTCACCCCATTTAAAAGTCCTCATTCTATCCATGTTCACTTGTTTCATATTAGATGAATAAAAGTTCCCTTTATTTCAGAAGGAAGCAGAAAAAAACAGTAAAGGAGCAGAGGTTGGGGATTGAGAGATGGCATGTAAGATGCAGGTAAGATCACTTGGTGCACAAATATAAGTACTTGAGTCTTGATCCACAGGACATGTGTTCTCACCCCGCCACCCCGCCACACACAATGTAAAGAGCCACGTGTGGTCATGTTTATCTGTAACCCTAGTGCTGGGCTGTGTGAGAAGTTGACTGGGGCCTGCTAGCTTCCAGCTTACCAGAAACACAGTGATCCCCGTGTTCAGTGGGAGACCCTTTCTCCAGGAAGTAAGTAAGTGAAACATGAAGACATCCAACTTTCTCATCTGGCCTCTGCACACCTGCATGGTCATACATATCCCCACACATGTGTACAGACATGTGTACATGTATACCACACAGAGAGGTACAATACACAGACATACACACAGACACACTCTCACATGGAAACAGACACTCAGGCACAGATACATACACATACACACACTCACTCACACACACACACACAATCGAAGCAGGGAATGTAGCGCTTTAAAAACAATCCCTGTTCCTCACAGCTTACCTCTCTCTCCTCAGGTGCCAGTGAGATAATTCAGGACCTTGAACATACTAAACAAGGGTTGCATCACCTAGCTGCACCCAGCACCTCAAGCAGGAATTTTAGCTATTTCTGTCCCAAGAAATTCAATCTCTATCAACCAAGTATTCTTGATTTAAAAGGCAGTCACACAATTTTATTCAATTTTAAATCTGAAATTGTTTTCTCAATGGAAAGAAATGGTTTTAAAGATTATCTAAACTCTTAAATTAAAAAAATATTAATCTTCTCAGGCCATTAGGTAACCTTAATTCAAACATAAAATCAAAATAGCAAAAAGAAAGAAAAAAGAAAACATTATGTGAAAATTCCTCAAAGTTACATTATAAATAGTATTGAGGTGAACTGAGATAGGCTGACTAGAAAACAGAACTTCCTAATGTCATTTTTTGTTCAAAAGTTGCTGATAAATTAGGCTTCAGTACACATGAAAGAGGAAGGCAGTCAGATTGGCCACTGTGTAGGCTGAAAAATCCTACAAAGGAGCAGAATGAAAATATCTAAACCCTCAGCATCTGTTTTGATACCCTGCTGGGTAGAGGCTTTCAGAGGCCCTCTGTGGTAGGTTCCTGTCCTGTTCCCTGTTTTCTCCCACTTCTGATTATCCCATTTGTTTTCTGAGTGAGGACTGAGCAACTTCCCTAGGGTCTATCTTCTTGTTTAGCGTCTTTAGGATTATAGATTTTAGTATGTTTGTCCTATATGATATGATTAATATGAGTGAGTATACACTATGTGTGTCTTTCTGGTTCTGCATCACCTCATTCAGGATGATCTTTTCTAGTTCCCACCATTTTCGTGCAAATTTCATGATTTCCTTGTTTCTAATTTCTGAGTAATATTCCACTTTGTAAACATACCACAATTTGATGCAGATGCTGAGACTCATAGCCAAACTTTGAGCAGAGGGCAGGGAATTTTATGAAAGAAGGAGGAGATAGAAAGACCTGGAGGGGACAGGAGCTCCACAAAAAGAGCAACAGAACCAAAAAATCTGGGCCCAGGGGTCTTTGCAAAGACTGATACTCCAACCAAGGACCATGCACGGAGATAACCTAGACCCCTTGCTCAGATATAGCCCATGGGAGCTCAGTGTTCAAGTGTGTTTCCTAATAAGGGGAACAGGGGCTTTTTCTCACATGAACTCAGTGGCTAGCTCTTTGATCACCTCCCCCTGAGGGGGTAGCAGCTGTACCAGGTCACAGAGGAAGACAATGCAGCCAGTCCTAATGAGACCTGATAGGCTAGGGTCAAAGGGGAGGGGAAGAGGATCTCCCCTATCAGTGGACCAAGGGATGGGCATGGGAGGAGTAGAGAGAGAGTGGATTGGGAGGGGACAAGGGAGCAGGCCACAGCTGGGATACAAAGTGAATAAATTGTAATAATCAAAAATAAATAAAAAAGAAAAAACCATAAAAATGAAAATGGCTAAACCCAACCTGTGTGCCTCCCATAACTCTTTCTACCATGACTCTTGACTATACATGTACAAAACTGATTATTCATATATAAGACTGGACCTTCAGAAATCCAGTCATGAAAGTTTTCCAATGGTAAAGCAAAACAAATCCGTTAAAATCAAACTGAAACAGGTATTTTTTAAATATTTAAAATTTTCACAATTTATTTATTATGTATTTTGATTGGAGCCCCCTTCCTCAACTTCCCCAGTCCCATCCTCCCTCCCTCTTTTCCCTATCCCCTTCCACTAGTCCACTGAAAGGAAGAGTTCTCCACTATTGCCATCTGCCCATCACTTGTTAAGTCTCATCATTACTGCCTGGATCCTCTTCCTCTGTGTCCTGGCAAGGCTGCATCACAAGAGGCAAGTGATCAAAGAGCAGGCAACCAAGTTGATCATGGAGGCAGTCCCTACTCCTCTCACTCAGAAATCCACATGGAAACTAAGCTGCCAATTGGCCACATTTAAAATAGGCATTTTTGATGGGGAAACAAACAACCTGAAAGTTGGCAAGAAATAATAAGTGTGTTAGAAGAACAGTAGATTAGAGCTGAAAACTGCCTACAATACATGATTTCTAAGGGAACTTTAAATTATCAGGAAAAGGCAGACAAAAGAGACAAAGACATCCTGAGTCCCAGTGGACAATCCCTTTCTGTCTCTCTATTGGCTTTAGTTAAAACAAGAACTGCTCTATTACATTCTATGTTTTACCATATTTGGAAAAATTACAGAGGTTCCCCATGCGGTAACAAAGAGCCTCTTCCTTTATTATTATTTTATTTTATTTTTAATACAGGTCTCTCACTGTTCTGGAACTTACCAAGTAGCCTAGGATGGCTGACTAGCAAATTCTTGGGTTGTTCTTGTCTTAGGTCCTCAGTGTTAGGATTACAAGTCCTTGCCACTGTGCCCAGTTTTTATGTTTGTTTGTTCAGATGTTTATGCTTGCAAGAGAAGTACTTTACCATCCAAGCTACCCTCCCAGCTCAGAAGCCTTTATTTATATAAAAAAAAGAATAACATATAATTCTTACCTTTTTTCTGTCTACCATGGTGTTATATTTCTACATCTTGAAAACCACAGCAACAGAGTTTACAAGTGAAGCCAGATGGTGGCAATAAATGACAGTTCTTTAAGAGCAACAGGCATACAATGAGCGCAATTGAATTGACTGCTTCCTAACAGTTCTTGAGGTTTCTGTGTCAAACAAAACCTAGTTATTCTGATGAATGATGATGTTTGAGGGGAGGCAAAAGACATGTATGGAAATTACTATATACTTTGTGCAGTAAGAGGGACATGCAGGTTAATTTTATGTTACCTTGACACAAGCTGGAGTCACTTGGGAAGACGTGTCAGTTGAGAAACTCATTATAAGATTGATCATTAGACAAGTTTGTAATGTATTTTCTTAGTGATTGATGTGGGAGGGTCCAGTCCATTGTAGATAACGACCCCTAATCCTTGCCTGGTGAGCCTCGGTGCTATAGGGAAACAGGCTAAACAAACCATGAGGGAGCAAGCCAGCAAGCAGCATTCCTCCATAGCCTCTTCTTTAGTTCCTGCCTTCTGATTCTTGCCTTGAGTGCCTGATGATGGACTGTGACTCAGGACACGTAAGGTAAAATATACCCTTCCATCTGTTTTGTTCATGGTGTTTTATTAAAGCAATATAAATCCTAACTATGAGAAGTGGGCAAAAATGCTCTGTACTAGTTACTTCTTTATTGCTGTGATAAAACTCATGACCAAGGAAACTTAGAGAATAAAGGGTTTATTTTGGATTGTATGGTTCCAGAAGAATTAAAGCCTCATGGCAGAGAAGCATGATAGCTAGCAGATGCATGGCAGCAGGAGAAGGAAGATGAAGGCTCATATCTGGCAGTATAAGCTCAGGGCAGAGAGGATAAACTGGAAATGTCCAGGCTGCAGTGGTGTACTTTCTCCAACAAACCCATACCTTCTGGATCTCCCCAAATGGTGGCACCAGCTGAGAACAAAGTGTTCAAATACCAGAGTCTCTGGGGAAAATTCCCATTTGAACCATAAGCTCTGAGAGAGAGAGAGAGAGAGACCACAGATTTCTCACCTGAAAATTAAAAACAAAACAAACCCCAAAACACCATATAAGTACTAAAGGATCAAATGAATCATAATAAGAGATTTAAAGGTAAAAATTGTATGAAGATTTTCCTCAGGCCACATCTCCAGCTGCATTCTCAGCGATGGACAACCATAGAAGAACAGCACAATCAGACAGCAAGCAGCAACTATCAGGGAGCAGCAAATATTGGCACCCATCAGGAACCAACAGCATCTGGCCTGCCCATTTTCTGGTCCCTATTTTCTGCAGTCCCACAGACCAGTAGCCATTGGAGAATACAAGTTCTCCCTGTATCCCCAGAAATCTGTTACCACACAGGAAAACCAGAGGACTGCTACTACCAGGGACTACCAGCTTATCCTAGAATCCTAGAGGACAGGTACCATCAGGCACCACTCGGCTGTCTAATGCCAGGAACAACCAAATAGCTAAAAGTCAGTGAAAGAACACAAGAAACAAAACACGGGGACATATAGCACCATAAGAAGCCAGCTATCCTACTTCAGCAAGCCCTGAATACCCTAATACACCTGAAGTTCAAGAAAATGATATTAAATCTGATGTTATAAAAATGATAGCGGCCACGAAAAAGAAAAATAAATCCGTCAAAGAAATACAAGAAAATGCAACCAAATAGATGTAGTAATTGAATAAATCCCTTTAAAAATACAGGAAAATATAATCAAATAGGATAAGGAAATGAATAAAACTGTTCAAGAACTGAAAATGAAAATAGAAGCAATAAAGAAAACACAATCTGAGGCAGTCCTTAAGATGGAAAACCTAGGGAAGAGAAAGGTAACTACAAACATAAGCAACAGAATATAAGAGATGGAAGAGAGAGCCTTAGGTACAGAAGATACAATTGAAGAAATCAATAGATCAGTCAAAGAAAATGTTAAATATAAAAAGCATATAAGAAATCTGGGACACTATAAAAAGACAAAACCTAAGAATAATAAGAAAAGAAGAAGACTCCAAGCTTCAAGGCCCAAAAAATATTTTCAACAAAATCATAGAAGAAAACTTCCCCAACCTAAAGAAAGAGATGCCTATTAACATACAAGAAGCTTACAGAACACCAAATAGAATGGATCACAAAAGAAAATTTTCCTGCCAATAATCAAAACACTAAATGTACAGAACAACAACAACAAAAGAATATTAAAAGCTGTAAGGGCTCTTGTAGGAGAAAACAAGTAGCAGGACAAGAGCCTACCACAGAGGGCCTCAAAAGACTTTACCTAGCAGTGTATCAAAGCAAATATTAAGACACATAACCAACCCTTTGGCAGAGCACAGGGAATCATATGAAGGAGAGAGGAGATAATATGACCTGAAGAGGACAGGAGCTCCGCAAGGACCAAATATATCAGGGCACAGGGGTCTTTTATGAGACTGTTTCTCCAACCAAGGACCATGTATGGATATAACCTAGAACTCCTGCTTGAATGTAGCAAATGGTAGCTCAATATCCAAGTGGGTACCCTAGTAAGGGGAACAGAGACTATTCCAGACATGAACTTAATGGCTGGCTCTTTGACCTCCTTGCCCCCTCGAGGGAGGAGCAGCCTTACTAGGCTACAGCCAGTCCTGAAGAGACCTGAAAAACTAGAATTAGATGGAAGGGGAGGAGGTCCTCCCCTATCAGTAGACTTGGAAAGAAACAAGGAGGAGATGAGGGAGGGATGGGGGAGATAGGGAGGAAATGTGGGAGGAGGCTACAGTTGGGATACAAAGTTGATAACCTGTGATTAATATGAAATAGAAATGTTAATAAAAAAACTGTAAGGGAAAAATGTCAAGTCACATATAGAGGCAGATTTATCAGAATTACCACAGACTTCTCAACAGAGTCTCTAAAAGACGGAAGGGCCTAGGTAGATATCCTACAAACACTAAGAGACCACAGAGGTCAGTCCCAACTACATCTTTTAATCATGGAAAAAACAAGATATTCCAAGACAAAAACAAATTTAAAAAATATCTATCCACAAATCCAGCCATTCAGAAGATACTAGAAGGGAAACTCCAACCCAAGAAACCTAACTACAACCAGGAAAACACAGGAAATAAATAATCCCACATAGGCAAAACCAAAAAAGGGAAGAACACATACACTGCACACATATGCCCTATGATCACCAACATCAAAATAACAGGAATTAACAATTATAATATCACTCAAAATCAGTGGACTCAATTCCCCAATAAAAAGACACAGGTTAACAGAATGGATGGGAAAACAGGATCCATCAGTCTGCTGCATACAAGAAAAACACCTCAGCAATAACACTAGATGTTATCTCAAACTGAAGGTTTGGATAAAGATTTCCAAGCAAACGGACCCAAGAAACAGGCTGGAGTAGCCATCCTAATATCTAATAAAATAAAATAGATTTTCAAAGAAAATTAGTCAAAAGGGATGAGAAAGGACACATTATACTCATCAAAGGTAAAATCCACCAAGATGACATTTCAGTAACATCTATGCTCCACATGCACATGCACACACATTTGTAAAATAAACACAACTGAAACTTAAACCACACATCAAACCCCACACATTAATAGTGGGAGACTTCAACAGCTCACTCTCACCAATGGACAGATCTCTGAGACAAAAACTAAACAAAGAAATAATAAAACTAACAGATACTGTGAATCAAATGGACCTAATAGATACCAATTGAACATTTCACCCAAACATAAAAGAAAATACTTTTTTTTCAACTTCTCATTGAACCTTCTTCAAAATTGACCATATACTTGGTCACAAAGCAAGCCTCAGGAGATACAAGAAAATTGAAATAACACCTTAAATCATATCAAACCACCGTGGATTAAACTGGATTTCAACAACCACAGAAACAACAGAAAGCCTACAACCTCATGAAAACTGAACAACTCTCTACTCAATGACTACTGAGTCAGGGAAGAAATAAAGAAAGAAATTAATGTTTTTCTAGAATTTAATGAAAATTAAGGCACAACAGACCCAAATTTATGAGACACAATGAAAGCAGTGTTAAGGAGAAAGTTCATAGCACTAATTGTCTTTATATTGAAATTCGAGAGTTCTCATACTAGTAACTTAAAAGCACACCTAAAAGCTCTAGAACAAAAAGAAGCAGACACTCCCAAGAGGAGTAGACAGGAGGAAAATATCAAACTTTATTATGGCAGAAATCTATAACTTAGAAACAAAGATAACAATACAAATAAACAATGAAACCAAACATAAAAGCAATGTACAGTAAGCCAATAGCCAACATCAAGTTAAATTAATAGAAACTGAAAGGAATCCCACTAAATTCGGGGACAAGACAAAGCTGCCTACTCTCTCCATTTCTTTAACATGGTACTTGAAGTTCTAGCTAGAGTAGTAAGACAACTAAAGGAGATCAAGGGGATAAAAACTGGAAAGAAAGAAGTCAAAGTATCCTTATTCACAGATGATATGATTGCATACATAAGTGACTTCAAAAAATTTACCAGAGAACTCCTACAGTTGATAAACAGCTTTAGCAAAGTTAACAAAATTAACTCAAAAAAATTAGTAGCCCTACAATTTGACAAATGAGCTCAGAAGTAAATTAGGGAAACAACACCCTTCACAATAGCAAGAAATAATAAAGAGTGTGTTGGTGTAACTCTAACCAAGCAAGTGAAAGACCTGTATGACAAGAACTTCAAATCTCTGAAAATGGAAATTGAAGAAGGTATGAGAAGATAAAAAGATCTCTCATGCTCATGGATAGGTAAGATTAACATAGAAAATGTATGCATCCTACCAAAAGTCACCTACAGATTCAATACAATTCCCACCAAAATTCCAAGATAATGCTTTGCAGACCTGAAAAGAACTATGCTCATCTTTATATGGAAAAACAGAAAACCCAGAATAGTTAAAACAATCCTCTACAATAAAAGATCTTCTGGAAGTATCTCCATCCCTGATTTCAAGCTGTACTACAGAGCAACAGCTATAAAAACAGCATGGTACTGGCATAGAAACAGACTGGTTGATCAATGATATTGAATCAAAGACCCAAAAATAAACCCACACACCTATGGACGCTTGACTTTTGACAAAGAAGCTAAACCACACAATAAAAAAAATGACAGCATCTTCAACAACTGGTGCTGATCTAACTGGATGTCTGCATGTAGACAAATGCAAGTGAATCCATATTTGTCACCCTGCACAAAATTCAAGTCCGTGTGGTTCAAAGATATCAACATAAAATAGGATGTACTAAATCTAGTAGAATAA
>CM053763.1:16847856-16868975 GCA_028658305.1 Pachyuromys duprasi
CTTAAAGAAATGCTCAATGTTCTTTGCCATCAGGGAGATGCAAATCAAAATGACCCTGAGATTTCACCTTACACCTTTCAGAATGGCTAAGATCAAAAACTCAAGTGACAACACATGCTTGGAGAGGATGTGGAGAAAAAGGAACCCTCCTCCATTGCTGGTGGCAATGTAAGCTGGTACAACCACTCTGGAAATCAATTTGGAGTTTTCTTAGCCAATTAAGAATAGTGATTCCTCAAGATCCAGCTATACCACTCCTAGGCATATACCCAAAAGATGTTCAAGTACACAACAAGGACATTTGCTCAACTATTTTTGTAGCTGCTTTATTCATAATAGCCAGAACCTGGAAAGAACCCAGATGCCCCTCAGTTGAGGAATGGATACAGAAATTGTGGTACTTTTACACAATGGAATACTACTCAGCAATTACAAAGGAGGAAATCATGAAATTTGCAGGCAAATGGTGGGACCTGGAAAAGATCATCCTGAGTGAGGTATCCCAAATGTGGAAAGACGCACATGGTATATACTCAGTTATATAGACCTATAAGATAGGATAAACATACTGAAATCTATACACCTAAAGAAGATAAACAAGAAAGAGTACCTGGGGTAAGAAGATTAATCCTCACTTAGAAAGTCAAATTGGATGGACATTGGATGTAGGAGAAAACAAGTACCAGGACAAGAGCATACCACAGAGAGCCTCGGAAAGACTCTACCTAACAGGGTATCAAAGCAAATAGTAAGAAACATAACCAACCCTATGGCAGAGTGCAGGGAATCATATGAAAGAAGGGGGAGGTAGTATGACCTGGAGAGGATAGGAGCTCCGCAAGGACCAAATATATCAGGGCACAGGGGTCTTTTATGAGACTGTCTCTCCAACCAAGGACCAAGTATGGTTATAACTTAGAACCCCTGCTTGTATATAGCAAATGGTAGCTCAATACCCAACTGGATATACTAGTAAAGGGAACAGGGACTATTTTGGACATGAACTAATGGCTGGCTATTCGATCTCCCTTCCCCCTGAGGGATGAGCAGCTTTGCTAGGCCCCAGAAGAGGACATTGCAGCTATTCCTGAGGAGACTTGATAAGCTAGAGTTAGACTGAAGGGGAGGAGGTCCTCCCCTATCAGTGGACTTGGAAAGGGGCAGAGAGGAGATAAGGGGGGGGGGGAACGATGGGATAGGGAGGGAATGCAGAAGCGGGTATGGCTGGGATACAAAGTATATAACTTGTGATTAATATAAAATGAAAATGATAAAATAAAAAATAATAGCAAAAAAGAAGGAATTATTCGGTTTCTTGTTTTTTTCAACAGCAATTACTCTGATCCCTTCTGCCTCATATCCTACAACCTCCTAAGCCAGACTGTGAGGGAATTCACTCTCTTATGTAAAAGTCTTCTGCCAGGCATGGTGGCACACACCTTTATTCCCAGGATTTAGAAGAAAAATAGTATCTCTGAGTTCCAGACCATTCTAGTCTACATAGTAAGTGCCAGGACAGCCAGAGCTACATAGAGACCTTTTCTCAACAAACAAACAGACAAAGCCATGTAATTGCCACCACATCCTGTTAGCCATTGCACCTAATACATGTGCTACTTTCAGGCACTACAATATAGTCTAGAGCCCATCATTCATTTGTGAGTCTCCATACCTATGTGGCAGATTCCATTTATCAAGGATCTTGATATCATCCATAAATTATGCCACCTAAGGTTTCCTTCCAAGGATACGCCACTTTTAGACAGCTAAGCCTTGGTCAAAATTCATATCTATAACAGGCAGCATGCAACAGCCACTATAGCATAGTATATGTATAGCAAGCACACCATATCAAGCTGTGGCAACTCTTGTAAGGAAAAGCACTTATTTTGGAACTTGCTTACAGCTAGTTACAAAAGCTTAGTTCATTATCATCATGGCAGGGAATATGGCAGCAGGGAGCATGATAGCAGGCAGGCAGAAGTAGCTAGGAACTAAATCCTGATCCAGTGGAGAGAGGAAAAGAGCAAAACACTGGGCTTGGGGTGGCCTTTTGAAAGCCTCAAGGCCCACCCCCAGTAACCCACTTCCTCCAACAAAGCCACACCCTTTAACTCATCTAATCCTCTCAAAGAGTTCCACTCCCTGGTGACTACACATTCAAATATATGACCCCATGGGATCCATTCTTACTCAAACCACCACAGAAAGGCAGCTACATCTGGATTGCTCCCACAGATGTTCCTGCCTCAAGTAAGTTGCATGTCTATCACTTAAAGCAGGGAAAAAGCAACTGATCCTCTCAAACTCATTTTGTTGTTGTTGTTGTTCAATCTGTCCCCATATAGGAGACAATATCATTTGTGAGTTTCTTTAGAGAGACACAGACAAAGAAATATTCACTTCGGACAGTGTTGCAAGTACTAGACAACTAAGTGAGTCTATCCAAGACTAGCTTGGTGAATCAATGAGTTTATTAGAGTATGTACAGGAGCATAGATAACTTAAAGGCAGCCTCACTGAAAGGGTTGGTCCAGCATGGGCAGCCACACATGACAGTTGTAGTGCTCGTGTTCCCTGCACAATTTATAAGCAACTCCGCTGATGAATCCCCTGTTCCCAGAAATTGTTTACAGGTTTTGTGACCTCAGGGAGGGGACTTGTGGGAATGGCATGTTCTAAGCTTCCTGAGCCTTGTAAATTTAATTAACTTCCTAAATCTTCAGTTTCCTTCCTTTTCTTAGTGGCAAATGCTTCAACAGCTACATAGCATCTTCAAGTGACATATAGTATCTATATTTAAAAAGGTTATTCCTAATAATCAAAGTACCTCAAAATCGGCAAACTGATAGGTTGGACAAAGTGGAACTAGTAGAATGAATAGAAGAAGTTAAGCATTCCAGTACTCTCATGGACATGGGAAAGAAATTTAAAATGAGAACAAAGTATTTTGGTGGCCTCATGATATTGTGATGGAAAAAACACTGAGGAAAACAAAGTGTGTTAGAGGTTACCTTGACAAGAGAGAATGGGAGTAGTGAAAGAAGTGTTGTGGAAGGAATGGACAAACAGGAAACATGTGACATAAAAACAGGAGGCTAAGAAACGGTATAAGGGTCAAAGTAGGGACATGGGGATGGGGAAGGAAAATCAACAAAAGCAAGTTTTATTTGAAAATGCCATTATGAAACCTAATACTGAGTGTGCTGATTTTAAAGTCCGAAACTAAATAAATAGAAGAAACAAGAAGCTAACACAGAATTCAGTAGGTACTTGTGTGACTTGCTTGTGAGTGATGATGTAAACAAAGAAACCTAAGTCAGCTGTTGAAGTGTTAAAGTACAATAGAAATTCCAAAGCAGGTCTTGATAATATGAATGAATAAAAGTTTGATCAACCTATAGAAATAATAACAGATAGAAGAAAGAATTCAGATATGTTTGAGAATGGAAACTGTAAATTAAGAATAGGTCCCCTTCCACTAAATGTCAGTATAGTACATCCCACCCTTTAATTAAAGAAGACACATCAGGTACTAAGTTTTATAAGAAATCTAAAGAGGTTTAAAAAACACAAATATTTTAATACCTACTTTGCTTTCAAAAATATCTCCAATATGCTTCACAATACCTCAGATACATTTTTTAACAAAGTGCCTCTATTTAAAGTGTTTTACTTTGACGAGGAGCATCTACATTCTAAAAATACAAAAATACAAGAAAAATGTGTGTTATTTATACTGTTTCTGAGTAACAACTGAAACAAAATCACACACACACACACATGCACACACACACAACCTAAAAGGGACCAATATTCAGGCTACAGAAATTTATCTTAGTCCACACAGGAAACTCAGTTTGCCAATTTCAAAACTGAACACTTTTGTATGACAAAATACTATAAATCTGAGAAGTAAAAAGTCTAGGAAATGTTTGCAGTGTGGATTATAAAGAGTTAATATTTATACCAAACAAAGAGCTTTTTAAAAGTAACAGTAAAATAATGTAGAACCTAACAGCGTTCCCAACACCATAGTACAGGAGTTAGATAAAATCATAGAAAACTTTGTCTAAACAGGAAAGACGCATTTCGAAGAAACAATCATTTGGAAAAGTATGCAAAAAAAATCAAAGGTAATACTTTGTATGCACCAGGACAGTAAAATTTAACAATGAGCTGTAACTGTTAGACAGTTGGCTGGATGAAGGGAAAATTTGCTTTCAGTACTTTCAGTGGAAATGTGAGCCTAGGACTTCTTGGAAGGCAATCTGGCAAGATGCACTATACTTACGAACAAATGCTAATTTCACCCAGTTTTCTTCAAAAAGTCCATCCGAGCAATGTAGACTGTTGTGGTGCTGAGTCAGTGCACTAATTGTTTGTTGTAAATATGCTTTATGGTCAGAAATAAGAGATAAGTGAAATATTGATGACCACAGCAAGGAATGGTTGAAAGAACTGTATAAAACTTACACAGGATCCCACCGTAGTTCTGTTTGGAGGCCTCTGAAGAATCCTGCGATTTTTCATGATTTTACTGTTGTATTAGCACTAGCAGTATACAAAAGTGCAGTTCCCTACACATCTTTCCTGCTGAATCGAGAATTTGTAATGACACTCACTCTAATAGGTTTGTCTCATTGTCATACGTATTTCTCTGATGATTAGTGACATTGACCATTTCTTCATGTGCATTTTCCTTTTAAAAATGGAGCTCTGGGCCTGGCACATACTAAACACACCATCAGCTTACATCATTTTCAGTAGGTTTTGTTTTATTTTGTTTCTCTTAAGACTGAGCAACTGGGGTGTTTATATATTTTGGAAAGTAGCTATAATCAGAAGGATCACCTACAGATACTTTCTCCCATCCTAAGTTTTCTTTTTCATCACTGATTGTTTCCTTGGCTATGTAGAAGATTTTAAATGTGATACAATCCTCATTTGTCTATTTTTTATTCTGTTGTCTATGCTTTGGAGATCATATATTAAACTAAGGGAGAAAGAGATTGTTTCCACTGATGTCATAAAGGTTCCAGTAGATTTTCTTATAATAACTTAGAGTTTCAAGTCTTACACTTACTTCTGTGGTCTGTTTGAGTAGAGCTTGCCTTGTAAAATTAAGGACTCAAATAAATACCTCTGTGTACTACATGGAGTTTTCCTAACTCAATTTATTGCTGTTTGTCTTTTCTTGCTTGCTTGCTTGCTTGCTTGCTTTCTTCCTTCCTTCCTTCCTTCCTTCCTTCCTTCCTTCCTTCCTTCCTTCCTTCCTTCCTTCCTTCCTTCCTTCCTTTCTTTCCTTCTCTCTCTCTCTCTTTCTTTCTCTCTTTTCTCTCTTTCTTTTTATTTTGTTTCGTTCGTCTATATGTCTATTATTTATGCTTGTAACATAGTGCATTTCCACTACACACATGTAGTAGAGTTTGAAGTAGGACACTATATGACTCCAGCTTTGTTCCTGGGGTTCCATTTCTCCCTGGAATAGCTGGAAGCCACTGGACCCCAAGCTGAAAGGTATTGAGAGGGGTCCTGCTGTGCGATTTCTGGTCCACCAGGGGTGCAGGAAAAGAAGCTCTTCTTGGCAGCAATATGTAAACAGCTCTTTGGTAAGTATGCAGGAGAGAAAGACCCTCTTTGCAATACAATACAGTATCATCTTTACCTGGACTGCTGGAAGCAGGCCAGGGGCATCAGCACAAAGCCCAGGGCTCGCGAACCAAGCCAGGCGGCGGCTTAAGCCCAACCTTACTTGGGCCAGTAGGGGCTGCGTCTCCCGCAGAAGGGCACTATGGCTGAGGGCACCAAAGGTGGTGGCAGAAGCTGGCTGCTTCCGGGGCAGCTACCTCCGTGTTGCAGGACTGGTGACCGACAGGTGAGTCTGGGGTTCCAGCTATGAATTCTTCGGTGAGAAGGGGTGTTAATAGTTCAATAAGAAAACAGCCAGTCTCAGACGATCTTCGGAGATATAGAAGGTGGTCCTTTCTTTATTAGTGAAACAGCTGAAGTTCAAGGGCATGTGTGTGTTCCAGGTTCTACATAAACCTTGAAAATTAGGGAAGGATTTGGGGGTGGGGGGGTGAATATCTTCCATTGGTTGGCATTGTCATGGTGGTGATGTTCTGTTTGCATCCAGGTGCCCTCTATGTGACTATATGACCACTTGGTTGGGGGTCGCCACTACCATGGCTCAGAGGCAGGTAGGGAAACGGACGACGCTGTCCCACTCTGGCAGGTCTCAGGATTAGATTTTTAAATCTCAAGTTTGAGATTTCTGGTGCTTGGACTTGCTTGGCTTAGCCAGTCCCATGCTAGTTCCTCTGGTGGCACGGCTAACATGCCATATCTGTTCCTATTTCTCAAGATGCCTTTGGTTACTTGGAAGGATTTTGTTGTTTGCTTGTTCTTGGTTTTTGCTTTGTTTTGTTAATGAATTCATGTTCTACTTACCTGGAATTGTATCCCTGGGACTACCCATTGGAAATAACAGGCTCTGTAGTCCACAGTAGATGTAAACGGTGCCTGGAAATGTAATTTCTGGTTGAAATAACATATTTGCGAAAGTTGTAATTCCACAAAAGTTATAATGAAGCGAGCACTTTCGGCAGTCCCCTTTGCGATGGGTTATGAATTGTCAAGTAACAGAAGGACAGATTGAAAACAAGCAAGCAAGCAAACAAAAACAAACAAACAAAAACCCCACAACTCCAGCACATGTGGCCGGAGTTTCAATTCACAGAGACACCTAGAAAGCAAAAATAAAGATGCATATTCCACACTGCACGGTGTAGCATGGTACTTCTGCTGTTTCACACGCTTACAAGGAAGCAGTTTAAGAATATTTATAGCACAGCCTACAATGTTCAAGACGGGAGAAAACTCAGTACTAAAATAGATATGTAAGTAGAGGGTTTTTTTTTTCATTCAATATAACTCATGCTGTCATTACACTTATATCCCCATAACTCATCATGAGAAAATCTGAAGATATAAAGTTAAGGAAAAGCTCAGCTTGCAAAATACATTTCATTTGGCATACCACCGCTTATTTAGTACTTTTAAATTAAAAGTAAAAAAGCAATAATACACATATATGTATTCATATATACATGTATATAAAGACATAACTGCATTAACTGCCAACAATCCAGTTGCTGGGCATATAGCTAAAGGAAATAAAATCTTTACGTCCAATCACCGAGCTACAAAATCACTTAGATGCCAATGACAGATGAATGGTATGTATATATAAATGTGTGTGTAAGAGCCATGGTGTATATATATTTGTATGTATACACACACTATACTATTATGTAACTTAATAAAGTGGAAAAGCAGTTACCCTTAAAAAAAGAGACATTCTGCCATTGGTATACTATGGACAAACCTGGAGGACACAGGATAATCTTGGGAAGACAAACATGTATAATCACATACATGAAACCTAAAACTCCCAAAAAAACAGAGCAAGAAAGTATGTTATTAGTCAGGAGCTAGGAGGAAATGAGATATTGGTCAAAGGGTGCAAAGGTAGTCAACACAGTAATTACAATTAATAACAATGTCTTAATTGTAATAACTGTAATTTTGATTTGCTAAATAGATCTTATTTATTCTTACTATACACAGGTAAAGTCATGGATTAGTGGGTGGTTAGTTACTTCAGTATAGAAATTGTTTTGCAGTGAATACATACATGAAAGCATTACATTATACATTAAATATATATAATTTTTATTTACCATTTCATGCAGCACGAAAGCCTGTATGAAACGTGAAAACATTCGACTTATAGACTGTTAGAAAAATGTGGTAGGGAATAAACAGGAAGAGGAAAACCTAGTTTAGAAATCTGAAACAAATATAAGCAAAATATTAGTGTTGAATGCCAGCATATACACTCAATTATTTCCCATTCTCTTCTTCTATATGAAACTAACTGAAAGTGTATTTATTGTAAATAAAATAATATGCATGTTGGATTCTTAGTCCTGGTTTAAATTAAGGGAGCAAAATTTCACAGCACAGTAGAACGTCAACTTTTCTTATAGCAGACATTCCAGAAAAGTGGAGAAACAAATTCTATGCTTGCTGCCCGCCACACTGAGAAGCAAGCTGATCTCTTTTCTTTCAGTAGTGCAATTAAAGTATATAGTAAACACTCAAAGAACTATTGACTTAATTATTGAATAAAATTTCCCCCTACCTTCATTCCAAACCTCTGCCAGTAAAATACCCAGGATGGTTCTTAAGTGCTTCTCAACCTTTGGGTTGGGACCCCTCCAGGGATTGAATGTCTCTTTCAAAGGGGGTGCTTATTAGACAGATATCCTGTACATCAGATATTTTCACTACAATTTATAATAGTAGCAAACAGTTATGGAGTAGCAACAAAAATAATTTTATGGCTGGAGGTTACTACAACATGAGGAACTGTATTAAAGGGTCACAGCAGCAGGAGGGTTGAGAACCACTGCTAAGGAGTTTCTGGTGCTAATTTTTTGTTTTCAAATCCACTCTTCATGTTCTGACAGGTCATCTCCTGGAGTTCTGGTCTGCTACTGCAGACTTGAGGATATCTTTGCTGTCCACCACCCCCTTCACCTTCTTCTCCTATCTTCAAAGGCCAGTCCTTTTCTTGTCCTCCAAGGAGACAATCACAGTATGTAACATATTAGTTCTCAGGTAACAGGAGGATATTAGTGTTAAGTCTCTGAGAAACAGAGAATGCAAGAGTGTGGGGGAAATGTTTTATAGGGTAGATGGAAGGGACAATGGAGAAGAAGGCCTGACCCTTATTGATTGATTAAATTATATATATTTATACACACACATATATGCGCTGTGTGTGTGTGTGCATGCATGTATGTATATGCAAGTTTATTGGGAGCGGTGAGGGAGGGGGAAGAGGAATGTGCACCGGGGGCAGGGGGAGAGCAGAAAGGGGGAAAAGGGGGAGAAGAGGCAAAAGGGTGGCAGAACCAAGATGTCTGGATAGTATAGTGAAGGGCCCCTGAGAGAGAAGCCCTACCCATAGCAGCTGCCACCTGCAGCAGGTAGGGACTTTAACATCCCAGGATTTTATTGATAATAAATGGATAACAGGCGAAGAATTTTTTTCTGGCTAATTTCAGCTGACATTGGGGATGTTGATTTTGGGGGTTAGGGCAAAAAGCTGGAATGTTGGCCAAGTCCTGAGAGCAGGCTATTTTCTGTCCAGGATCTGTAAGACCATCTGTGGTTAGGAACCTGGAGGTCCAGATGATGCAGTCTGTGAGGTTTAGGCCAGAACACCTGAGTTCGGAATGTGGCTCTTGAGGAAATAGGATGCTGGAACACATATATGTTATGGGCAGAAGATAAAGTTAAGGAGTTTAACTTTTAGGCCCATGGTCTTGGTAGTTGGGAGAGGAGAGTCCCAAAACCAAGAGAGGAATCCCACCCTCAGGAATAGGTAGACTGGGAAACAGGCTGTTGATTCACAGTACTTATTGTGAGCATGGCCTGGGGATTCCAGTGTATCTCCTGAAGCTTACAAGAATCTTTTTAAGTTTACAAAAAGAGACAAATTGACTTGGGAGACAATTTGAAATCTGATTAATGTTAAAGCTCTGAACAGTCTTAATACAAAAACAGTAGCATACTGGGGGAATTTTTTTTTATATGCCTGAATTGACTTTCTTATCATCAACCTTAAAACACCTTCTCAGACTCTCAAACATATCACTTGTGGAGGAGGACTGAGTAGGAAGAGGCTCTAAAAAAGCATACGGTTCTCTGAGTCCTTGAGACAGAGTTACCCTTCAAGAAAGCCCAGTCTGCTCCATATTTGCCTCTGTACTTCCTGTAGACAAGACAAATTATAGGTCAAAGGTTATGTGGCTGGGTTGGTGTCCTAATTCCTCCATTGGAATTTCTTCTTGGTGACAGGAGATGGATAGTTTAGGCTCCATGTCTCCCACTGCTGGAAGTCTTAGCTAGGGTGACCCTCATAGATTCCTGAGAGTTTCCATTGTCCTGGGTATTTAACTCATCCCAGAGATAAAGGAGCAGAATTTGAGGGAAAGGCCAAGCAGTGACTGGCCCAGCTAGAGACCCCTGTCATTAAAGAGTGCCCACCCTGGCACTATTAATGATATTCTCTATATTTCCAGACAGGAGCCCAGCATAAATGTCACCAAAGAGGATTCATTCAGCAGCTGATGGATAAAGATGCAGAGACCCACAGTCAAACAGTAAGTGGAGCTTGGGGCATCCTGTTGAAGGGGGCCAGAGAGGATAGATGGAGCCAGAGGGCTCAGTGGTCTACAGGAAAACCAACGGAATCCACTAACTTGGGCCCATAGGGAACAACAGAAACTGAACTGCCAAACAGAGAGTATGAATGTGATGGAGCTAGGCCCTTTGCACATATGTAACAGTTGTACAGCCGTGTCTTCATGTGGGACTCCTAAAGCAGGAACAGGGTCTGTCTCTGACTACACTGACTGCCTTTGGATCCCTTTCCCTTAACTGGACTGCCTCGTCTAGCTCAATAGAAGACTGTGAACCTAATATTACTGCAATTTGATATGCCAAGGCTGATTGATATCCATGGGATGCCTCCTCTTTTCTAAGGAGAAGGGAAGAAGGGAAAAATGGGGGATGGGGAGAGGAGAGGACTGGGAAGGGGAAAGCTGCAATCCAGATGTGAAGTAAGTAAATAACTTAATAAGAAAAAAAGGAAGAAAGGATGCTCCATCACTCTGGCATTGAATCCTTCATGGTGTTCAGTCATTGAAAGTGTGGGGGAGGTGCAAAAACCAAAGGCTCTCCCAGCAGCAAGAACTGAGAGGTCCGTTTTCACATCTGCCACATGGAAAGAATTTATAATGTTCCCTTAGTGTTTCTGTCCTTTCCTTGGTAACAAATGGACACTTTCTGGAGCTCTTTGGGAACAAGACTCTGCTCTTGTTTACCATTGTGCCTCCCAGACCTTTCCTTGTCTTGGCACACATAAGAGATGATAATACATCAACAGCAAGCTGCAGTAATTGGGAGGGACTGTTACAGGAAAAGACGCAGAAGCCAAGCTATACAGAAGAATGATGAATGCAGACTCAAGGCTCTTAACCCGTTTTTATCACTTGGTAAAGTCAGGATCTAGTGTGTTTGCTACTTTATTGGTTTGCCTACATAGTGAATCTCATATCCAGCTGAACATTAGAATCACGTGAAGAATTTCTAAATGGTTGCTTTGCCCCCTGGTCAGACAATTCAAACTCTCCATTATGGTCTTTTGATATTAGTATTAAGTTTTGTGTTAGTCAGAGTTCTGTAGAGTAACAGAACTCAAAGAATGAATCTCTATTAATAGTAAATTTATTAGAGTGGCTTATAGGCTTTGGTCCAACCAATCCAACAATGGCTGCCTATGAATGGAAAGTCCAAGAATCCAGTTGTTCAGTCTATGTTGCTGGATGTCTCAGCTGGTATTCAGTGTACACTAGGATCCTAAAGAAGTAGGCTTTAGTACCAGTGAAGGTATGGTCTTGCTGGTGAGAATGAGGGCAAGCAGGGATGGGGGGAGGAAGAGATTCCTCCTCCCTCTTTTATATAGGCTGTCAGCAAAGGTGTGGTCCAGATTAAAGATGGGCCTTCACACATCAAAAGATATGGATTAAAGGTTTATTTTCCTGCCTTGAAGATCTGGATTAGAAGTAGGTCTTCCACTTCAAGTGATTTAATTAAGAAATGTCCCTCACAGGTGTGCCCAGTCATTTGGCTTTTAGTTAATTCCAGATACAGTCAAATGAACAACCAAGAATAGCCATCGAAACTTTTAAGTACAAAGTATACAGCTAGTGTTCTGGTGTCCACTATAAGGGGAGGATAATGGTAAAAAGAATATACATTAGATATGTTTTTAAGGCTCACAACTTTCATCTTACTTAAAGATATCCCTACTAAAGATGTCATATGGTGGACATGAGGAGAGTTATAGCCTTCACTCTTCTTTCCTCCTATTTTGCCTGATTTTTCTAGGAACTAAGAGGTACAGACAGGATTGGTTCCACGGCAGCTGACTGCCACCTAGTATTTTAAGAATGAGTTATGTGAAGTGATAGACGCAGAGTGGGGAATGTTTTGTAGTATTGAGTTTATTCTACACCATAGAAGTTGTTAAACAGTACAAACTGTGCCTTTAAACTACCTAATTTAAGGGTTACTTATTTTATCAAGTAATTTCTAAACTCCTCCTACTCACTTTGTTGTAGTTTTATTAAATATTTATTACTTTTACATTTACTTTTTATTAATCAAATTTAGTCTTTGATAATCTCATACACACATATAATGCATTCTGGTTACTCTCACCCCCACCTTCTCCTTAAAGAGAAAGTTTCTTTATAAAAGGTATTTTGAGTGTATACCATGACTGTCTTTTCATTTCTGGGTTACCTCACTCAGGATGATCTTTTCTAGTTCCATCCATTTATCTGCAAATTTCATTATTTCCTTGTTTTTAATAGCTGAGTAGTATTCCATTGTATAAATGTGCCGCAGTTTATCACTTATAAGCACATATTAGCCATATGATACAGGATAGCCATACTAAAGTCTTCAGACCTAATGAAGCTAAACACTAAGAAGGACCCTAGGGAGGATGCTTAAATCTAGCCCATTTATTGATAATAACTTAAAGTAATTAGCTAAAATTTATTCTTCCATTGTCCTCTTAAAGATATGAGGTATGCCTTCATGGTCATATATTCTCCTTTCAATAAATAATAGCATTCTATCACACATTGGTCTACTTTGTTTTTTGCACATAAGTTTTGTAGATCATACCACAGGCTATAAATATCACTCATTCTTTTTTATTATTATTTGTGTAATAACTCCATTGTGGTTTGGCACAGTAACTTTTGAAGCAACCACGAGGTATTTCTAGTCTTCTTCTTGAAGAATGACTCTGAAACATAAAAGCTTTGAACATGTGTTTTTCTTGTATCTCTGGCAGTGTAGCATCATAAGGCTGAGTTGTGAAATTGCCTGTTTAAAGGGTATATGCATAAAAGATTTTGTGACGCATTGACAACTTCCCCTACACTACAGTTATTTCACTCCCACAGAAGAATGAAAGAGTACATCTTGACACAACCTTTCCAGCCATCCAGGTTGCTAGCGTGATTTCCCAATGTATCTCTGTAAAACTTTAACATTTACATCTCTTACTAAAGACATCTTGTCTTCCTTTTTACAGAAGAACAACATCCCTTTCTTATGCGACCTGTCAGTTTCCCTATCCCAGTGTTATAGAGAATTTCTCTTCCTTGTTTTTCTGTAAGTTTGGTTGGTGTATTTTTAAACCTTTTTGTGTTGCACAAATGGAGCAAGCATAGGTTGAAACGATATGGGAAAATAAGGCCCCAAATATACTCTGGCTAATGGTGACAAATGATGCCCAGAACACACTGACCAATGTGGTTGCAGGTCTCCATCCAACCATTTTTCAACTATCAATAAAATCAAACATACTGACTAAGTTCTTAGCATGTACAGTTTTATGAAGCTTGGGCAGGGGCACAATCATTGGTGCTTCATTACTCAAGCAATCCAAGATGCAAAATTTTTATTCACATTATGATTTTCAGTATTACTGAAATTTATGTTTTTTACCTGAATACAGAGAGCTGCTGGTTGAAAATTCCACCTTTAAGTCACTGCTTTGAAACATTTTCAAAATCATGATACAGATAGAATGTTATATATATAACATACTAAGAAGGTGCAAGTGGTTTGGGTACATTTATGTAGTATTACTGATGTTACCTTTATATTAACACAAAAACATTAGAGATAAATGTACTTTGTGTTCAACTCCAAAATTAAAAATTTCAAACTGATAAATGAGAAACTTAAATTCCTTTTGTGAATATTACCTTTTAAGGTCAGTTTGAAATGACAACATAGAATTCCAAAACTTCAGTGGAGATGACTTTATACTGTAAGTGATGTGACACAAATATTCAGACCTTTATGACCATGGAGGAATTTCTACTTGAAGTTAGGCAAATGGAGACTCTCACCTCTTCCGTTAGTAAATGTAACATGAAATTTTTGGAAATACTATTAAAGTGACATTATTGGTATAATTGCAACAAATTGAGGAGCCCAGGCTTTTTTGTGCAGTTAGCCTTGGTGTGTGAACATGAGGCCTATCAGATTAGCTTCTCAGAGCACTGGCTTCTCTGAGACCAGTTACCGAAGATATTGTCTAGAGGGTAGATTGCCAGCCACATCACCGAGGATCTCTGGGTGCTAGACAGAAGTGCTCGAAATGACTCATTACACTGTCCCTGTCAGAGATAGAAAATGACACTTTTGGGTCCTGTGCTACTATTTGCAATTTGCAACCCTTGACCAGAACAAATCATCAAGGTCTTAAGCAAATGCTGGTAGCTAAAGGGCACACAGGTAACCCCCACCATTTAATTAGAGCTGTTACTATGTCCTGTGAATAAGACACACCAAGGACAGATACAGTGTCTGTGTCTACCATTACAACTGCTGAGAAGGCTGAAATGGGTATATTGTTTAATCCTAAGAGTGTGAGATCAGCTTGGGCAACATAGTGAGATGCCATTTCAGCACAACAACCAACTAGGAAAATAAAATAAGTTATGCACACTCACACACCTGAAAGGAAATCCAGTTCTATATATTTCTTTACCACTCTAAGGGTGGCAGGAAAGAATAAAGAGCATCAAACAAGCTGGTTTTAGGTGAAATGAGTAGAACCCTCATGCTTCCTTGGAAGAGGGCATTGCTTTGGCAAGGACTCTATGTTCTTCTTGTTGCTTAGCTCTTTCATCACCTTGTTGTTTATGCTGTGTTACTCACCAGGTTGTGAACCCATTGCATTCATTCACACAGAAACTAAAAAGGAAGTACAGGGGCCATGGGATTACCACATGTGAGTTTGCCTGTTTCGTAAGGTTATCCACGATGCATGTCTGTAGAGGAAACTATATAGAGTCACCCCTTAAATGTGTATAGAAATTAGACGGCTCACAGACATCCAAACCATCAGATATTTATAAGCAGCATGAAATTTAATTTCTTGGGTATTTAACTAGGTCTAAAAAATTATGTAAAGACACATACTTCTTCTCAAGGCATGGTATATGTGGTTTATGAAGAGCTAGTCACTAAGCAAACAGGAAAGGAAAAGTAATGAAGACAGTGAGGAATAACAAAAGAGAGAGAAAAGATCAAATCATGTAAAAAGTGGAATAAACAGAAGCATGTGCTTAGGGACATAGACCTTCATTACAGAAACAGAACAGCAAGCTTCTAAATGATGATTTAATGTCATAAAAATTGATGAAATTCCTATTGTACTAGAAGCTGGGGTACGGAACTAAGCAAAACTAGGGAAAATCTCTCCTATGCATGGTCCATGTTCTAGAACAATGGTTCCCAACCTGTGGGAATCTCTGTAGCAAAACTCTGTCTACAAAAATATTTACATTTCTCTCCTTTTAGTTTGATGTTGGCTATAGGCTTGCTATATGTTACCTTTACTAGGGAAGATGTTCAATCCTCATTCAGAAGTGCAAACGGGATAGACATTGGAAGGGGGAGATGATAGGAAACAGGACAGGAGCTTACCACACAGGGTCTCTGAAAGACTATCAGGGTATCGATGTGGATCCTGAGACTCAGCCAAACTTTAGGGAGAGTGCAGGGAATCTTATGGAAGAAGGGGGAGATAGAAAGATCTGGAGGGGACAGGAGCTCCACAAGGAGAGCAACAGAACCAAAAAATCTGGGCCCAGGGAGACCTGCAGAGACCAATAGTCTAACCAAGGACCATACGTGGAGAGGACCTAGACTCCTACTCAGATATAGCCCATAGGTAGCTCAGTCTCCAAGTGGTTTCCTAGTAAAGGAAACAGGGAATGTATCTGACATGAACTTAGTGGTCAGCTCTTTGATGCAGCCTTGCCAGGAGAAGACAATGCAGAAGAAGACAATGCAGCCAGTCCTGATAAGACCTGATAGGCTAGGGTCAAATAGAAGGGCAGGAGTGCCTCCCCCATCAGTGGACTAGGGGAGGGGCATAGGAGAAAAAGAGGGAGAGAGGATGAGACTGGGAGGAGATGAGGGAGTGGGCTACATCCAGGATACAAAGTGAATAAATAAATTGTAATACATAATAAATAAAAAAGAAAAAATACATTAGAATTCATAACAGTAGCAAAACTACAGTTACGAAGTAACAACAAAGTGATTTTATGGCTGGGGAAGTCACTACATCATGAGGAACTGTATTAAAGGGTGGCAGAATTAGGAAGTTTGTGAACCAATGTTCTAAAAGATTTAATGCATTTGTCAAACTAAGAGAATCCTTTCTCATGACATAGAAAAAAAACTTTATATAGTCTCTTGTGTAGAATGAAACATATTGTGTTTTTATCTTTTTAAAAATTATTTCTAATTAATGATATTTGTATTTAGTGACTGAGCAGAATATATTTTGTTATATTATACATTGTAGAATAATTAAAACAAGATAATTAGAATATCTATCATCTCTCCTTTTTATGTTGAGAACATATAAAGTCCACTTTCAGCAGATTTCAACTACATAGTATATTACTGATTGTAATCCCATGTGGTATAATAATGTTAAAGACACATTCACTGTGTAACTGAGCCTTCGGCCTATGTCTCTGCCCTCCTTGCACACCTCCCAGCTCTGGAAACCACCATTCTGCTCTGGCTCCTTTCTTTCTTTCTCTCTCTCTTTTCTCTCTCTTTCTTCTTCTTCTTTTGATTGCATATGTAAGAGAGATCAGGCAGTATTTAGCTTTTCATGCCTGATTTATTTCACTTAGCATATCACTCAGGCCAGCCCACTGTTGACACAGTTTCTTAAGGCTTCTGTGTACTACTGTGTATATGTAACACACATTTATTCACCTACAGAGAATGCTTAGGATGATTTCATGTTTTGTGAATCATGCTATAAGTAGAGGGGTGCATACATCTGTCCAATTTAGTCATGGCTTTTTGTGGTGCTGAGAATTGAATTCAGGGCTCCATTCATGCTAAGTATAGGCTTTACCAATGAGATCCACACCCAGCCTTCCACATAAAGACTTCAGTTCATTTAAGTATCTACCCAGAACTGGTATTACAACATCATAGAGCAGTAACTTTTAGCACTTTGAGGAACCTCCATCATACTCAGATTATGTCACATTTCCGACAACCATGTACAAGCATGCTCTCTTCTCCATATTCTCTTATCATTTGTCAGGTTTTTTTTATGATCATAACTGCCCTAACAAGAGGAAGCTTTGCATCTTGTACTTTTAATTTGCATTTCTGTGGTGATTATTGAGAGGTGTATTGAAGCTTATTTCCAATCTTGAGAAATGTATAAAAAACCAAAATAGCATATGACTGTCTCAATTTAAAAATACACAGTGATTTTTTTTTCAGTCCTGAGGCTTGAACCCTGAGCCTTGAACCTTCTGCGCTCTGCTGCTAAGCTACCTCTCAGCTCATGGTGATGATTAAAAGCATAAAACAGAACAGACAATGATGAGAAGCTATAAAGCAAACCTCACTTCTCCATTACTATTTCCCTCTCTCATTTTCAAGAGGCATTATATGAGTTTCTATGCTTTCAGGGAGACCATTTTAAGATAGCTCTCGATCCTAATATGTGAAGGTCCTCCTTAAATTATAAGGCCACAAGATGAATTTTATCCCCCAGTCATTATCCCTGAGCAACCTCCCCTTGGCTCTCCTAAGCCTGACTCATGAGAAGATAGCCTAGACTGAAGGCCATCCCCTTGTTCATTAGCAAGCAGAATAATGAGCTAGAGTTCTTGTTAGTGTACCAGAGAGCTGCAGAAGCTCTGAAAGACAAGACAGAAGTTTGACCTGAAGGTCTTTATTGCATCAGGTTCCAGGAGGGACCAGTGTCTGTCTGGATATATGCAGAACTAGAAAGCACATAGGAATTCCCTCTTTGTCTACCCTTCATCACAGAAAAAAACACCTGGGCTTGCTGAGTTGTTAGAATAACCTGGAAGAACAAATGAAACGACAAACAATGGATTAGAGAAAGACCTGGGAACCCAATGCCCAAACAAATGAACTCAGTCATACCCTGAGCCTGTCCTGGTAGACAATGGCATCATGGTTGAGAGACTTCACAGTTTTTATTATGGCTGCTGCTGTTAGTCCTATGGCATCAGACCTTAAGCACACCCCTTTCTTCATACCTCCCTGCTACCAGGACCGATCTCCTGATTCAGAAGCGCTGTCTCTTTATTGTAAAATGTAATGAGGATCAAAGCAATGAATAATACATCACTCTGTCCATGGGCACAACAAAGGGTGAGACACTACAAAGTTGTGTATGCTGTCTTTTCATTTTCATTCTTAGCCTGGCCTTTTCCTTCAGTCCTGCTTTCAAATTCCAGTGAGGCTATCAGCTGCTTGGTGTTGTTTAGAAACTGCTGGAAGGAGAAGGAAATAACAGAATAAGTGCTACATGTTAGTCTTATTCTTCTCAATAATAACTGTGTGCATCATTATTTTTATAATTAATAGTTTGTAGATGATCAAATGAGAGCTCAGAAAATAAATTGCATCTTGTTTGCTAATAAGTACAAAAACCGCACCTAAAATGCACCCACTGCCAGAGGATATGTGTTTTGCAGTCTGTAACTTTTTCAGAGGCCTTTGTCACTTCTGTATGTAAAAGTATGTGGATTACATTATTTTGGTATTATACAAGGTCTGTCTTCAAAAGCTGGCTTCTGACGCTGGGGAGATGGATCAGAGCACAATGCACTTGCCATGAAAATGAGAGGTCCTGAGGTAAAATCCCCAGGACCCACACTCAAACAGGCATAGAAACATACATCTGTACAAAAACAAACATGGAACTCATATCTGTACAAAAACAGGCATGAACACACATGTGAACAAAAGCAGACAACGGAACACACATCTGTCCAAAAACAAGCATGGACCATACATCTGTACAATGACATGCACAGGAACACAGATCTGCAATGCTCTTGTAAGAGCAGAGGGGAAACCCCAGAAGCTTGCAGACATTCCAACCTGGCTTAGCAAACCAGAAGTTTCTCTGTCTCAAAACGAGGTGGGAGGTAAGGTTGATATGGGCCTTCCACATGACCATTGTGTCACACATATGCATGCACATGTGCCCACACACACACATCTTAGGTAAATACATGCATAGACACAAAATAAAAAATATTTTAAATAACATTACATTTATATATGGGAAGATACTACAATGTGTCATTGTGTATGTGACTAAGGGTGTGAAGACTAAAGGATAACTTTTGTGAATCATCTCATTTCACCCATGGAGTCCTGGGGAATCTGACTCAGGTCTTCAGGCTTGGCTTCAAGCACCTTTACCCAGTGAATCATTTTTCTGGCCTCTATTTTTTTTAAACCTGACTTTTTCACTCTCCAGTAAGTGATTATAGAATAAATATTCTCAGCGGTACCATGGAAATAACAAGAACACTCATGGCATAGCGATTATGAATGAATAAAACACCGTGCCGTGCCCACAGTCAGGGCACAAGGACCACCATAGCAGGGGTAGGTCTAGCTGAACAGTGCATGCCTGGGGCAAGGCTGTGCTATTTAGCTTTTGTGATAAAGGGTGCTCATTTTGATTTTTAGTAGGTGGGCCTGTCTTACTGCTCTGTTTGAAAGGTCACAGTTTCCCTATGGATGGTTTTTCTCTTCTCTGAAAAGGGCAGAACTGCATAGGCTTAGTACTGTTCTAATCTTAGCCATACCAAACAATAACACAAAAATGTACATTTGTCAGTGGTGATGACAGCTCTTGAATCTCTCTATTCCATGGTGACTTCGTTTGATCCTTTTCTTCTACAGCCAGGGCATTCAAAACAAAAGCTCTTAGCTACAATGTTTCTGGGCTGGAGAGATGGCTTGTGGGGGTCAAGAGCACTCACTGTTCTTTGGTTCAGTTTCCAGCATCAGTATCAGATGCTCACAAATATCTGTAACTCCAGCTCTAGAAGCTTTCTTCTGGATTCTGCAGACACGTAGTGCATAGACAAATACCCAGAGCACACGCATGCACACACACACACACACACACACAAAATTTTTATCCTTAAAAAAATAAGTAAATTTTTTAAAAGTTAAAGCATATTTTTGAAAAACAACTCTCACAAACCATGACTTTGTTCTTAAGGCTAAGATGGGAAAGAACTCAATTTTGAATCAGGATAAAACTTTGGGCAAATTTTAAAGAAAGCTGCACCCTTCTTTTCTAAGCATTTTAGTAAACTTGAGTGGACTTGTAAGTTCTGCCATCCTACAAGGACTTTCAGTGATATTTCAAAGTTCAGCCCCAGAGATGCCTTTCTTGGTGAGAAACCCAGGCTCAGGCTTTGGAATTTTCATTAGATCTTCATAGCTTTGGGAGAGTGAGAAGAAGTAGGAAACCACCTGACGCAGAGAAGAGATCAGCTCTGCAGCTCTTCTGCTCTCAAAAGCCAGGAGGGGTCACCTTCAGGAAGCTTCTAAGCCCAGTGTCCCGTACTCCAATAGTATGTCCTGACTCACCTCCTGAGGTGGGAGGGTTCTCTATGCAGCTGATGAAATAGGCTCCATCTGGTGTCCTTACATTTCCAGCTTGCTATGCGGTTAGTTGGAGAAAAGAAAGTTGAAGCCAAAGATAGCACTATCAGTGGGTTCCAACAAAACCAATAATTGGGTTGGTGAGTTGCTTAGTGCATAAAGATCCGATGACTACAGTTTGATCCTTGAAACTTTCACAAAGATGGAAAAAGACCATCTCCAGTAACTTGTACTCTGGTTTCTGCAACCATGCATGGGGCTTGCATGTTTCCCCATACACATCATGGACACACACACACACCTTGGTAATGAATAACAATTTAAATAAAATAATTCAGTATTTATCCATTTGTTCATTGGTTTATATTTTAATAGGCTCTCTAACTAGATTGCTTGTTGTGTAGTCCATGCTGACCTTGAACTCACAAGTACTGTGATGGTAGGATTTA
>CM053763.1:16871575-16879809 GCA_028658305.1 Pachyuromys duprasi
CAGGTTAAGGATCAAGTCACATCCAGAAGTAGACTGATTTCCCAGATGCCGCCAAGGACCTTCCAAGACTCTCATTTATGACTGTTCTAAATCCCCAAACTCACACTTCTAGATACTTACTCTCTTTTTTTGTGTGTATTGTTGTTGTTTTGTTTCCTCCATGCCTCTCACTAGAAATACCCAAAAAAGAAGACAACTATAAATATTCTATTCTAACACTTCCCTGCACTTTTTAGTTGGCAGCAACATCTTTATTTTGTTTGTTTGTTTTTCTGTCTTTTAAGTATTTTTAAAATTTATTATAATTTATTCACTTTGTATTCCAGCTGTAGCCCTTCCCTCATTTCCTCCCTGTCCCACCTTCTTCTCTTCCCTCCCCTGCTATGTCCCTGCTAGTCCACTGATAGTGGAGGTCATCCTCCCATTCCATCTGACCCTAGCCTATCAGGTCTCATCAGGACCATCTGGATCCTCTTTCTCTGTGACCTAATAAGGCCACCTCACCGGGGAGAGGTGATCAACAAGCAGGCAACCAAGTTTATGCCAGAGACTGCCCCTGTTCCCCTTATTAGGGAACCCCCATGGAGACTGAGATGTCCATGGGCTACATCTGAGCAGGGGGTCTAGGTCCTCTCCATGCTTGGTCCTTGGTTTGGAGTCTTGGTTGGAGGGGTCTTTGCAAAGACCCCTAGGCCCAGGTTTTTTTTTTTTGTTTTGTTGCTCTCCTTGTGGCGCTCCAGGCCTCTCCAGGCCTTCCTATCTCCCCCTTCTTCCATAGGATTCCTTGTAGTCTAGGAGGGAAGAGAAACAGAAGGAGAAGCCTGCTTTTGAGGAATTGAGGAAGATACTTCAAACTAAGCAGAACATTAAGAGGAAAACAGAATGTCCTAGTTAGGGTGACTATTGCTGTGATTAAACACTATGACCAGAAGTAAGTTGGGGAGGAAAGCACTTATTTGGTTTACACTTCTACATTATAGTCCATCATAGTCCAGAATCCAAAAAATTTCAAACAGTGCGAGAATCTGGAGGCAGTAGCTGATGCAGAGGCCTTGGAGGGTGCTGCTTATTGACTTAGTCCTCATAGCTTGCACAGACTGCTTTCTTATAGAACCTAAGACCATCAGCTTTCTTATAGAACCTAGGACCACAAGCCGGGGATGACTCCACCAAAAGTGGGCTGGGTACTCCCTCAGCAATCACTAATTAAGAAAATGTCTCACAGGCTTGCCTCTACCCCAGTCTTGCTGAGGCATTTTCTCAATTCAAGTTCCTTCTTCTCAGATGACTCTGTCTTGTTAAGTTGACAGAAAATTAGCCAGCACAGGAGAGAAGGGTTTTTAAGAAAGTTAGGTCTGATGGGTTTAACTAATGAAACAGTGAGCCATGAATTTGAAAGAAAGCAATGAGGGGTATATGATAGGATCTGGAGAGAGGAAAGAAAAAGAGGAAAATGATGTAATTATATTATAATCTAAAAATAAAACCCAAAAATTAAAAAAAGGAACTAGCTTAATGCTACTTTCTCCCTGAAGTCTACCAGTGTGGCCCAGTCAACAAGGAAAATGTGTAAGCTCTTTCCACCCTGGTAAGAATTTGTATTAACTTTACAATAGTTCCATGTGCTACCCCTCTTATAGCAATTTTTTAACAAACTTTTAGGCTTTTGCTTTATGTATCTTTTATAATGTTTTCTGATATTTTTTTTTACTAATTCCTGAAGAAAGTTTCTCAAGTTGAGGAGAGCCATTCAGACAGCTGGGGATTCTGAACACAGGAAGAGAGGTAGAGAACAAAGGCATTCTGTCCTGAAAACAAATGATGCAACCTCAGAGCACATGTGGACTGCCTTCAGCGGCTGGAAAAGCATGCAATAAGGCAGGGAGCAGCCTCATCCAAGCAAATAACCTGGAAACAGCATACCTGCAGTTTGAATAACAGTAAGAATCATGTTTGCATAAAGAAAGTCTTTATCTTCACTGCAAGCCAGGGATTCTGTGTTGATGCCTGGATTTGGTTAATCTCTAGTTCAAACACACACACACACACACACATTCTTTCTCAGAGACATGTTATCCAAAACTAAAATTAGGGAGAAAAAAAAATCTTCCCTATGGCACAGTTCTAGTGGTGGTGAGAATGTCATGCTCAGGAAGGGGTTCCTGCTCCACTACTCTGCAATATAAAAAATAGGATAAAATGAATGCCTCCCCACTCCCTTTTAAGAAAAGAATGCCTGCAATGTCTTCAGCATCTCACTTGGTTCATCTAGCTCCAAATCTGAGAAACAGTTTATCTCCTACTTCCTCCTCAGAATCCAAGTTCCCTCAGTTTGACTTAGATGGAGGCCAAAACATTCATTTAGATTCAGGAACAGAATTATGAGCAAGTCAAAGCAGAACAGAGGTCTCACACAGCTGCCCTCCAAGCAGCTGCTTCACCCTTCCTCCGAGCTTCCCTGAACTCTCGCTCCAAAAGGACCCTAGTATTTTCCTTACATTCTCAGCAGCATGTTGCATTCAATTTGCTCATGAATTGTCAAAGCACTTGCAGTTGTGCCTATGGGTATTTCTGATCTGCTGTTTGTTGTCTGTTTGTAGTTTACTCATTTTGATAATTGTACTGGGGTGAATCAGCTTCATGAAGACAGTTGGAAAGTGATCTCCTTCCTTTAATCTTCAGGTAGAATTTGTGTAGAATTAAACATTTTTAAAAATGTTTTAAATGTTTAATACAACATATCAATCAAGTAACATAAGCCAAAAACTTTCCTTATTAAAAAAAAAAACTTTAGTTATGGCTTCGTTATATTTAGTTAGTGTAGGCTACTCAGATTTCCTGTTTCTTCAGAAGTCACTTTTACTTTTTTCCTCCTTTGGTTTTATTGTTGTTTTGTTTTATTTTTTCATTTTCTATTTATTTATTTATTTTTATTTGGGACAGGGTCTCACCATGTAGATTAGGTTGTCCTAGAACTCACAGAGAGCCAGTAGCCTCCCTTCCCACATCCTGGGCATGTGCCACCACACCAGGACTTTGATACTTGTATTTTCTTGTTGTTGATTTTTTGTGTTGTTTTGTTTTTGTTTTGACCTTTGGTGATCATTTTTATAAATTGTGTACATTTACTCTAAAAGTGGAATAGCATAAGTTTCTTATGAACTCCTTAATTTCATTACACAAATTTTAATATATAAAATATTTATTGTCAAGCATCTCAAAATACTTTGAAATTATTTTTCTTTCTTTTTTGACTAATGAACTACTTAAAACCATGTTGTTTAACTTCCAAATACTTGGGCAAATTCCAGATATGTTTTTGTTTTAAATTTAATCTTAGCTGTGTTATTGAGGAACACATTTTTGTATGATTTCAATGTTTTAAAAAGAGTATTGTGGCCTCATCTCTATAGGTCTCCTCTCCACACAGGTTTGAAAAGATAGTTCATAGTGCCATTTTGTAGCATCTTTAACATGTGTCAAATGATCTATAGTATTCTAGCTCTCGACACTATTCAAGGAGCTATTTTCTCTATCGGATACAAAGAGGGTATCAACATTTTGAATGGCTTCAACTGTTACCAATTCTGTTAATTTGGGAGAGCTTTGTTATAGGTACATCTACATTTAAAATCATTACATCTTCTTTTTGTATGCACTTATACATGATTTTGAAATACTTTTTTCCATAGGGTATCTAATATGTTGATAGCCTTTAAAATTTTAGTTACATTTATTTTGTTTTATGTGTGTGTACACATGTGTTGTGCATGTGCAAATATGTCATTCTTTAGTCTCTTGAAATTTGACAGATGCGGCACTGTCAGGCTCTGAGAATTGCTCCATCCTCTGCCAGGCCCATGGGTTGTTTGGGGTATGGATGTCTTGTTTTTATGTTTCCTTACTCAGTACTGTCTCCTCTGGTAAGTGGAGTGTGAATGTTTCAAGGATGTCTAGTTGGCCCCAAGCTGGTTGTTCTGAACAGCAACACATTGGTCTTAAGGTTGGAGGCTTATTACTTACTTTGAAGAATGTAAAGTCTTATGAAGTACTGCCTAAGGACTCTGCATTCGCTCTGGCAGTGTCTGTAAGTGCCTTATACTCAGCACCTCTATTATGTTTCAACATTATAAACATCTCCATACTACCGTCAGTGTGGAGGTTCTTTTCAGTGCATCAGTCGTAAAATCAGAAAGGAAATAAGCTCATCTTTTAGGAAAGAAATTGAGAGGAAGAATTTATTTTAAGAAATTTGAATTAGTTAACTCATTTATTGGTAAGTACGTACTGGTGACTTTTAAAGATAAAAAGATATGATGAAAATTAATTCTAATACTTTTATTCGCAATAATAATCATCACTATAGTTTCTTTTACTCCTATCTGTGCCAAAACACATGATTAGCACGTGCTTTCTTTATATCACACCTTTCAATTATAGCTATAAAGGAAACTTTTAAAAAGCTGGTTCAAAAGCTCATTAGTAAATAAACAAGAGCAAATAAATAAATATAAGAATAACGGCAATAAGTATTAAGTCTCCAACCTTAAGACCAATATGTTGTTATTTGGAACAACAGCTTGGGGTTGACCAGATAGCCCTGAAAACTGTGCACTCCACTTACAAGAAGAGGCAGTGTTGAGTGAGGAAGTGTAAAAACATAACATCTTTAAATATAAGAACATATACAAAACTAGTATTTCATTTATAGATTATTCTTCTGCTTTACAAGAAACATCACCAAATACCTCTTAATGTATGTATAAAATATACTTTATAACTTAGCAAATAGCTAAGACTTAAAATTCCCAATTTATTCATAAACATGGCTCTGAAAGTTAAACAAAAAGAGCACAATAAAAAATTGCTTATTTTTACAGCGATTCACTAAAAGAAAATTTCTCCTTGAAGAGACTGTAACTATTACAAGCATATTGGAAGAACAAACAGTCCTTATGCAACTGCACCAGCATGGGGAGATGGGACTCCACATAGGGCCTAACAGCAGTTGAGTAATGGTCCTCTTGAGCTTACCTGGAGTCAGTTTCACACCCAGGGATGGCCTGGGCTTTAATTTTAAGAGTAAAGTTTATCGAGTGTAACTGATCTGGGAAAGTCAGATCCATGATTCACAGTCACTTAGGGAAACCATAAAACACAACCACACAGTCACATATGTGAACTTTATTAATTCTGGCAACCATTTTCACTGAAATCAGTGACCAGATAAAAAGGAGAATATGTGAAAACAGTACAATTCCATGAACTGGAAAGGGTGTTTGATTTTTAATCAACTTTACTAAATTTCACATCATGTGTGGATATTAACAAAGTAAAACAAAAGTTGATTTGCAGCACAAATCAATTTTTTTTGTTTCTTTGATACTGGCCATATTTTCAGTGGGTGATGAGAAATTGATAGTGAAGTTTATTAATACAGCATAATTTAATTATCAAAGTCAATGTGGGCACAGTTTTGTTTCATAGTAAAAGAAAGTTTTTTAATGACACTCATTTAAAAAACTATTTCATTGGTTGAATCAGCTTTGTTTATAGACATAGTTGCCCATGTCCAAATCCACTAACAGTTTTTCATGTAAGAAAATTTGTTTCTGAGACTGTTACTGTTTTCCACCCGAGAGTCACAAGAGGATTGTTTTTACTTTGCTCAAAGACTAATGACATTTTATAGCCTGAAACAAAGCTTTAGTTGTAAATTCAATGACAGGCACCCCCTTTCTTGTCTCCTCATACACTATGAACATTTAAAACATAATTGTTCATTCTGTGGCACATTTAAATAGACTACAAAGCAAAAACATTCATTAGGAATACGGTGTTGCTTGCTGCTAATTTGGTAGATGTCTACCTTCCTCTCTAATTTACCAGGTAGTGTTACAACCACTCCAATAATGTTTTTGTTTTTGCTCAAATATTTAACGCTAGCAAATGATAATGTGCAGTAGACTGAGAGAAGGGATTTTGAGTGTTTTCTGTGTTCTTTAAGAATATATATACATATATAAATACATATATGAATAACTTTTAAAAGTTATATCTAATAGAACCTTTACAAGGAATGAGAATCTAATAAAAGTTATAACACTGATAACTATGAAGACATTAAGGTAAGTGAAAATCCAGATATAAGCAGCCAATTATCATACAATTGTCCTAATATGAGGTTCAGGAACATACAAAGGCATGGAGACAAAAACTAGAGTAGATATGAGTTGGAGTTGGAGGAGAGAATGAGAGGGTTACTATTTACTGAGTTTACAGTTTCAATTTGGTTCATCAATAGGCTTAGGAGATGTATACTGATGTGGCCGACATCAATGAACACATCTAATGCCACAGGCCTTCACACATTAAATGGTTAAAGGATATCTTTATGTTATCTGGATTTTGTTACAATAAAAAAGTGAAGAAAATGTCAATATATGTTAATTTGAAAAGATATTTTGAACTTTTTCAATAAAACAAGAAACTATAAAATAACCATGTGCTACATGGGTAGCTAAGAGACAAAGAAAACTGGAGAAACCATAAACAAAAGTTACATTATTTCTCCTAAATTCACAAAGGCACTTTATATAGAACTTGGGAAAGGCAGGTTCTGATGATGGAGGTAAGCTCAGATGTCCTGAACACGCACTTCTGTGAATCTGGAAACACTCAGCCAACCAAAGTCTAGCCTCTTCTCAGTGATTGCACCACACACCCGTGATCCAAGATCTATGTCCTTACTCCAGGGTGGGTCAGCCAAACCATGAAAATTTGAGATGGCAAAATCTTTTATACCATAATTTTAGGAATGCTAACTACCAACCATTTCCATGCTGAGAATATAAAGACACAAAACAGAATCACAAAATCCAGCTTATAAGTTAGTAAATAATTTTGCCTAATTATTCTGTTAGTAACTTTGCTTTCTTCACTCAGGAGATATGAGGCTTTTGGGGTTTTGTTTTTTTGTTTTTGCTTTTTCCTATAGAAAACCAGATTCTACTTTAAGATTACTAATTATTATTATCATTGTTTTTAAACTTCTTCTTTGCCAGATATTTTATTAACACTATGAAAACACAATCAACAAGGCTGGGTAGCACTTATTCTAGTCTATAGATATGGAGCTAGACCAAGGTGGAGGACTCATCACTGGAGGCCACTGAATAACAAAGCTTGTATTTACATCTCTGCCCCTGTAGTTCTCCAGGGCTTCCTTTCTTACAAGGCACCCAGTTCCACTAGAGCCCCAAGTTCATTGCTCATTCTACTAGTTCCATGTCTCAGACCCTCTTGATTTCTTACTTTCTGAGACCTCTATTATAAGGTTACATTTCATAAGTGGCTACTCTTTGTGAACCAATCCAAGCAAAAATTGATTCCACACAGCTTTTCCTAACCATTCTCATCTCTCATTTAATAGTCAATGCTCATGTTTTCAATCACATTTCTTGGCCTGTGATTGTTCTTTCTGTTCCCAATTGTTCTGTCTCTGGCAGACAATTTAAACAATAAAATTAGCTTCTTCAAGACCAGCAGAGAGAAGATATGATTAAAATCATTATTAAAGAAATGAAAATAATTAAATTCTGGCAACAGCATGCCAAATAGCAAATGGATAATAAAAGATCCAGCTAAAAGTTAAGCATGAATAAACTTATAGGGAAAAAAGTTCAGAGATCTTTAACATACAGGTCTTTAATTTTAAATATATATATTTATATATATTTAATCTCTCTCTATATCTATCTATCTATATATAGATATAGATATAGATATATATCCTCTTAAAGGATTTACCCAACAGAATATCAAAGCAGATGCTGAGACTCAAGGCCAAACTTTGGGCAGAGTGTAGGGAGTCATATTCAGGAAGAGAAGGTTGGGATAAGAGGGACATGGAGGGGAAAGGAGCCCCACAAGGAAACCAACAAAACTAAAAGATCTGAGCCCAGGATGTCCTGCAGAGACTGATGCACCAATAGAGGACTGTGCACGGAGAGGACCTAGACCCCCTGCTCAGACATGGCCAATTGGCAGCTCAGTCTCCATGTGGATCTCTGAGTGAGGGGATCAGGGGCTGCCTCTCTCATGAACTCAGTTGACTGTTGTCTGCTCATTCACCCCTGATGATGCAGCCTTGCCAGGCAGCAGAGGAAGAGGATCAGGCAGCCCTGAGACTTAGCGAGCTCTGGGCAGATGGCAATAGTGGACTCCCCATTTCA
>CM053763.1:16880309-16906533 GCA_028658305.1 Pachyuromys duprasi
TGGCCAATTGGCAGCTCAGTCTCCATGTGGATCTCTGAGTGAGGGGATCAGGGGCTGCCTCTCTCATGAACTCAGTTGACTGTTGTCTGCTCATTCACCCCTGATGATGCAGCCTTGCCAGGCAGCAGAGGAAGAGGATCAGGCAGCCCTGAGACTTAGCGAGCTCTGGGCAGATGGCAATAGTGGACTCCCCATTTCAGCTGTCTAGGGGAAGGAGATGAGGGGATGAGGGAGAGAAGGTGGAACTGGGGAAGTTGAGGAAGGGGGCTTCGATCAGAATATATAATGAATAAATTGTGAAGAAAAAATAAAAATTATGAAAAGAAAGAATTAGATAGCACTGCCTTGGAGGAAGCAAGATTTAGTGGATAAAAGCTTCCTATGTACTATAAGAAAGGCAGCTGTTCTCCTTTTATTAAAAATAAATGAAATTAAAAAACAATTTAAATTTACATAGTGTAAGGTGTTTTTTTTTTTTTGAGAATAAAAAAGGGGGAGAGATTTTCTTTTCTTTTTGTGTGCATATGTATATGTGGGCACATGCTTGTGCTGGCCAGAGCCAGAAGAGGGAGTTATTTCCCCTAGAGATGGAGTTCCAGAAGTTTGCTGTCTGCATGATGAGAATAGATGATGAGAAATAAAACTCGTGAAAGAGCAGGAGCATTCACAACCACGGAGCCATCTCTCCAGCCCCGAAATGTGAATTGTACATTTCTGTCATTTTTTCTTTTTACATTCAATAAAGACTATGTACACTCACACTTTTGGTGAGTTTTTTCCCCTCTCTAAACACTAGTAGAATTTTATAAACTCTATGCATTGTTGTGATATATGCTAGGATTTTTAGAAATATGAGCAATTTGCCAGTTTTGATTTGTATTTATTTTATATTTTCTGACACACACACAAAAAGTTAACACAACACTAGTTTATTTCAGGATCATTTAGCAGCATTGCAGTGAGATATAACAGATGATGCATTTCAGGCAGTGACAGCTCCTGGGAGGCTGAGGGAGGATTCCAAGCATGAACCAGACTGGGCTACTCAGTTCCGATGCTGATGCTGGATGTCCCCTGTCTCATCTTTTCTCTCCAGAGCTTTGCCGCTTTGGTTTTGCATATTCCTCGGAAGAGCTAAATGTGACCACTAGCTGCCTCATGAAAAAGTTTCATTGGTTCTTTTCTACCGTAGAGCTAAATTTACTGTAAAAATTGATTATAGCAAACTGCCCATCTTCTTTCCCTTACATTTCTCTTAACTGACAAATCATAACTGCGTGTATTTATAGGGTGTAATGTAATATTTTTATATAGATACATATTGAGGAGCATTACATCAAGCAAATTACAATATTCATCACAACATGGACTTTTTTTTTGGTAGGGACAGTTTTTTTTTCAATTTGTGTGTGCATGCAAATGCTTGTATGCACACAAGCATACAAGGGCAGAGGGCAGAAGGGCAGAAATCAACCTCAATGTCATTTCTTAGACGTCCAACTGATGTTTTGAGACGGAGTCTCTTGCTATCCCTGGAACTTGATAAGGCTAGTCTTCCCCAGGAACCCAGAGATGCCTGTCTCTGCCTCCCAAGAGCTGGGATTACAACTGTGCACAACTTTGCCTAATTTTTTTTATGAAACAGCAAGTGTGTTCTGGCCAAGCTGGCTCCCCAGCCACTTGTTTTTAAAGAGATTTTGATATATGTGAGCAGTATTATTATGATTGCCATGCTGTGTAAGAGACCGCCAAAACATTCCTCCTGTTTAGCTGAAACACTGTGAGTGTTGTCTCATACTATCTCCACATCCAGGAGACTTCTTTAAGTCTGGCTGTTTCTAGCCTCCTCTTACATGTTCTTTACAAAAAGAGAAGGAAGTTTTAACATCGCTGAATTTGGAGGACACTGTGTTAAAGGAGATTAGCCCAGATCGTCTTCTCATATTGCTTCATCATAGGCTCTGGCTAAATCATCCCACCCACATTCCTGTTGGAGTTATGACGAACTTCTCAGTTTCCTTATTCAAGTGTCCTCTGCCTTACCTTGCATTGCTATCAATGCCAAATCCTTCGGTCCTGAAACGTGTTCTACTGTGCAACGCCAACTTTCATACTACTTGCTAGGCTTTCCTTCCCAGTCTACTTTGCTACTTCATCACTTTTAAGTGTTAATTTGTTCCATGCCAAGGTCACAGCATCTTTATCTTTTCTGTCGGTACCTATAGATAAGAGTGTGACTCATTCAGAGTGCACAAAACATCACCTGTATGCTGATGATTTCCCAAACATGCTAAAAGTTTCAGATATGTGTGCCATGTGTGTTTGATTTCTGTAGACATTTTCAGGCAGCTTACCTCCTGCACATCCTCAACCTTCCAAAATTGCTCTTTTTCTTAGGTTAATTTTAATCTTATCTGTGTAGCTGTTCGAGTCTAAAATGGTGATTGTCCTTCTTGGTCCCTCTCATTCTTTTAATCTCCTGAATACAAAGCATCATGAATCCAATTACCTCAATTTTAAAATCCACCTGGAACTATCTACTTCTTTGGATATCCTTTTCTATCAACACCTTTTTGAAGATCATCATTACCTTCCACCAAGATTACAGTGGCACCAACCAAAGTGATCATCCTGTTTAAATAAGACTTTCCTGAGAAACAGGACCAATAGGATAGGGCCAGAACATTGGGAGAGGGAGAGAACTAGAGCGAGTGAACAAGAGCGAGGGAGCAAGGGGTGGATATGGAAGGGAGGAGGGAGAGAGGGAAAGAAAGAGAAAATATTTGAATTGGTTCACGTGTATATGGCGTCTGTCTGGAAGGCTGGAGACATAAAGGATCCAGTGAGCCTATTGGCTTCTGAGGGTGTTTGTTGTAAATGTAGAGAGATCTGATGCTGCAGAAGTCCAAAGGTTGCTGGTTTCTCCCATACTCATGACGCTCCTCCCCATAACATCTCTCCTGTTCATAACCTCAGCTGATTAGAGGAGAATTACTTTTATAGAGGACAAGCTGGTTTTCTTTAAGACCACTGGTTTAAATGTTAATCTATTTAATTTAAAAAAAAAACACCTTTACAAAAACATCCAGAAAAATGTCTAGCCAATTATCTGAGCAATGTGTGGACATACTAAACTGAGAAGTAAAATAAACTGTCACATCATGGTTTTAATTATTGTCCTTTCCTAATCTGTCTTCAACTACTTAGGCAATCGACAAGTCTCTGTCTCAATCCCTTTGTAGTATAACACGAAATTGTAAATAAATTTCTAGTCTGTACTTTGACTTAAGAATCTTTCGACAATATGAACTGGCCCTCTGTCCTCCATTCCTGTTTTCTTCAGCTATACTGCCTCCTCTCAACTCAATGAGCAAATCATTTTCTTTCCTTATATATTTTCAGTAAGGAACAAGGAACGTTTTTCCTTAAGCTGAGGCACATAGGATTTTGCTTTATTCAGAGATCTAACAAACTTGCTCACTCTATTTTCTGTAGGTGAGTCTCACTAAATTATCACTCTTTATTCGCAGAATGATTTTCTGTTATCTTAAACACTGGCTACTTAGTTTAGTCTAGCTAACTCTGAAGGTTCCTAATAAAACCCTTTTAAAAAAGGAATAGAAAATGTGTGTCAAAAGCTCTAAATCTAAATTTGGCTTGTTTGCCTCTATGAATACAGTTTGAGCTGCATAGTTCTAAATAAGATGGCATGAAGTTCTTTGCATTAAAAAGTATATCTTTTAAAAAAATTATTAACTTCTTCTCTAGCTGGGGAAAAGTACCTCTGATGTTAAATTCTCCCCCCAAAAGTTTTATATGGGAGACATTTGTATTGATTTTACAGGCTTAGATTCAGCTCTGGTTTTGCCTGCCTCCTTAGGGGAAATTTGATCTCTCCTTCCCCTTTCTTGTTGTCATTATCTCCCACCCAACACACACTTCCTATTTCCTGGACTTCTAGAGGACTAGTTCATTTCACTTTAAAAAGGAAAATTTTCATAAAATCAAATCAACAAAGTAAATATGTAATATAAACCACTATTCATACCTATGCCTGTCCTTTGCTGGCTAGTTTTATGAATATCATCATAATATTTAAGTGGCATAGCTATTGTTCAATACCTCTAAATAATAGGTATTTTTCATATAAAATAAATACTTTAAATTATTCAAATACCTTTAATAATCATTACACCTTTCCTTCTTTACTCTTTTACTCTCTAGCTTAATTATTCATTAAATAATAGATCTTACATTAGTTAAAAAGAGTTTAATTATATCCTGCTAATAGGTAAACCCAAATCGTAGTGACACACAGCACCAAACCATATGTGTGATTTACACCATTTCCCTGCCAGTTGGCTAGATTGCCTGCTCCATTTCATCTCAACTCTGGAATCCATGCTGATGGCATCTTTGCCATTTAGAATATTGTTATGTTTTAGGACACGAGCAAGAGAAGAGCATGAAAAGCGCTCATAAAACCTTCTGGCCTACAATGATGAATGTCACTCGCACTCTTTACTAAAGTAACTCATTGTCATATCTAAGTAGTCAAAGAAGAAGAAAAAGAAAAAGAAAGAATGCAAATTCTGCCATTTGCAGAGGAGGGAAAACACCCTCCCCCCAACTCTCCAGTTTAAAAAAAAAGTCCTTATGATTCTCACAGTTAAAGCATTTAGAATAGGAAATGCTTATGTGTGATCCTATAAACTGATAAGAATCTGCTAACCTTGTTGTGTCTACGTGATGTCGGGCATAAAAGGCCTCAGATATTTGTTCCACAGGGACAGACTAGACAGGAGCCATGGCTTCTTAAGTTCAGCTTTCCTCTTCATATATCTCCGACCTCATAGCTGTCAGATAGTTAATCTTTACCAGTCATTTGTGATAGTGAATATTCACTGTCAGCATGACTGGGTTTAGAGGTGTGTGGATGACACGGTTTCCAGAAAGCTTTAACTGATTCAGGAAGCCCTGTGCTGACTATGGGTGGCATGTGGGATGGAGGCCTTGAGGGATTAAGAGGAGGAAGCGAGGCAGCACATCAGCTCTCGATGTTCTTTCCTTCCCGGTAGCTGGTGCAGTGTGACCAACTGCCACATGCTCCTGTTGCCATGACTTCCCTCCCATCATGTAAGGTAGCCCTTCCTACGTAACATGCTAAAACAAAAACAAACCAAAAATCCCTTCCTCCCTCATGTCACTTCTCATCAGGCATTTGGTCACAGCAACAAGAACACGAACATGTGTTTCCATTGGCATTGTGTTGTTTATTATATCTCCTACATTGCACAGCAGCCCCTTATCTCCTTCTCTTGCAGAGGTCCTCCCTAACACCATCCTTCCTGATTAATCCTTGTAACATCCCTGGACCATGCGGCTCTCTCAGGCCAATAAAAAGCCTAGATGGGAATGCTTGAAGCTAAGTGTGGCTGCTTCAGTATATCTCACAACATTAAGGGAAACTCCTATCCTTAGCCTAGAAACTTTAGGAACACTGGAACAATTTTACGCAGAGTGCAGGAGAAAAATGAAAAGTAGAAATATATTTTTTTCCGGAAAGTTACCAAACACTGGCTGAAATTGCAGATTTTAGCAGCTAGTGGGGAGATAGAGGGAAGACTGGTATTAGAAGGTCAAAGTTTTAATGCTTTTCTTCAAGATGCATTAAAATCTCAATTCACCATGGAAATTCATTTTGTGAAGAACCATTCAGGAACTTGAGATTGGTTTTAGACAAAACATTCAAATGAAATCCTTGCTCGTTAACAGTTACTTCATTCAAACAATAAGAAAGTTCTAGGCAGTGTGTAGTTAAATGTGTTAAAATTGATGGGGATCCTGTACTTAACATATTTAGTTTGAACTTTTATATTTTTTTCTAAATTCATTCCTCACTAAATACTCTAGATTTGCTGGATTGCATAGGTGCAAACCACAAATTATATTGCTTTCTTTTTATGTTTGAAACCCTATTTTCAGAAATGTCTTCAAAACACCCCAAATTCAGTTATATACATTTCTACCTCTCTAGTTAATAGCATCCGTTATTGTCTCTTACCTGAATTGTGCAACAACTATCTAAAAAGTTTCCTGGATTCCACTTTTTTAAACTACTTTGAGTCTGTCTCCCGTTAATAGAATCTTGTTTTGTCTATTCAAAATCACAGAGACTTGCACAGAGGAGGGGAGGAAGTAAAACTTCCTTTCCCCCTGTTAAGTTCTGTGACTCAGTTTCCAGAATTATGCTTAAACATTCAAGGATAGCAAAATCAATAAAATGTACCTCAGGACTTATTTATTCATACAATGAGCACATGCTCAGAGGAATAGAAGGTGAGGGATTCAAAGGTTAGAATTTGGAACTGATATACCGTCTTAACAAAGGGTGATATATTTGTCAACAATTTACGAGCAAAGAAAAATGCTTAAGTTTTTAGAGACAGTGAATTGTGCAAATGTAAATATCTGCACAGAAACTGATGGAAAATACAACTATTTTGGTAAAAATTTGTGCAGGCGTATGAAGATGTTCATTTCCCATCTCCAATGGAAAGAGCTGCTTTGCTTCTCCCACTATAGGGAAAGGAAGAGGAAAATCATTGTGAATAATTATGTATTGCCACTGGAAAAATAGAAGGAGGACCAAGATTTGCTTTTGTTTGCTGCCTCCTAATTGTGTTTGCTTCAAGTAATCTTCATTCAGAGGTAGCATTTGTGGGCAGCATGATTCTCATCCTCTTTGCTAACTTCTGCAGTAAACCTGATGACTAATCTCTTGGCCGCAAGGCTGTTCCCTGGCCCTTTGCATTTTTAAACCTCATTTGCTCTTTTCTCCCTCAAGCCAGTTTTGCACTTTATTCTCCTTGCTTGAAACACTCTTGCTCCACATAACTGTCTATTCCCAACTAAGTCATGACATCAATTGGAGAAAAAAATTTCCCAGACATTTTAAAGAAAATTGGAACCGCCATTCTTATTTTTCTCTAGCCTACATTTATCACTTAACTATAAGGACCAGTCATGCAACATATATTATGGCAATAGTAAGATAAGATACGAGTTGTTCTTTTTCTTTTTAATGGGAAAGGAGAATCATGGAAAATAAAATCTGTCTTTGGAGTATTTGAAGATTGAGGGACGAGAGAGAATCAGCAGCTATGCAAAAAGAACAATGAACAATTTCTGACTCATTTTCTTGGCAACACACCTTCAGTCACTTGTTAATCTATCTTGTCTTGCATCTTCACAAATGAAATCCTTAATTACCATAAGCAATGACATAAGCCAAGAAGTTCATATAACTTTTATATCCTATAGATCTATTACTGTAAACTTTTGTTTATCCACAAAAAAACCCAATAAAAACGAAGCTACAAGAGGTATATTTTGAATTTCAATTTTCCATTTACAAAGTGGCAATACTAATTATTTACAGAAAATTTGATTTTGTCAATTCACAGTATTCCTGATAGATTATTTTCCTCCCCCTTTATTTTCTCTTCTTTATTTTCCTCAGTCAATCTTACAGTTGGTGTGTACCAAAAAAGAGAAAGGAAGGAAGTATGGTTGGAGAGGCAGTTTGTGAAATCTGCCAAGGGTCTTGAACTTGTTCTGTTTCAGAAAGAGACCCACTAATGAGTCAAGGTTTTGGAGAGACTTGGCTGATGAAGACAGCCATGTGCTATCAGGGAATAAAGAGAAAATCTGAATAGCTTCACTGATTAGCTCAGACCAATTACTAGGGACTGGACAGGCTGATATCTGGTGGACACAGACAAGTCAGTTATTAGCTTTCTTTTCTCCTCCTTGCTGGAGAAAGAAGTACGCTTGATGTAAAACAAAACAAAACAAAACAAAACAAAAAGAAAAACAGGATATATACTGATTGTAGAAGAATAAAAGATCCAGAAACTTGCATTTGGGTTTGAGTATTTATAAGTTATAATACACGTCTTGAGCAATTTCACCTCTGAACTAAAGTTCATATTTTTTTAGCAATGATTTTTAAATATGGCTATTTCTGCTGCATTTTTACATTGTTTCTCAAAAGTCAACAACTGCTGATATTTACGTAAGAGTTATGCCTAATAGAGGGAAGTAAGAATCCCACAGTTATGGCTTGTAACCCACTCTAAGTACTTGGCAAAGGGCACCAATATTGGTTTACTTGGAGACAGGGAAGAGAAAATCAGACATAGAGTGAGAAGCCAGGCATTAAGTGGTTAAAGTAAAAACTAGGGCTATGAACACTGAGGAAAGGAAGATGGAACATGGGGATGATCACTGCCTTCAGATATTTGAAAGACTCATTGTGAAAGGCAGACTGTTCCTGCTCTGAATGGATGTTAAAGATAGGAATGTTTAAGTCAATCAATAGAAAAAGGAAGTTTCTCATAGCCAAGTGCTCATCAGCATTAAAGGATTTGCACAGATGTCCAAAATTCCTTTTGTCTGGATTGACATCGAGATTCCTGAATGCATAAGAATGTGATCCTGGCACTTTCAGTTTTAGGATGATGTGGTCTACAGAGCAGGGGTGGGGTGGGAGCAAGTGATATAACCAAATTCTGGGAAATCCCCACGTGTTCCGTGTCCTTGGCTTGTTGAGTCTGACTAAAACATGCTCAGAAGCTAACCTTATATTATAAATCAGGATAAACTGCAGAAGTTCACAGTCTTGGCAAACTATACAGCCAAGCTTTAACTTAGGTCATCAAAATACTGTATTTTACATTATACACTGTTTCCCTCACATGCTCTTCCAAAAATAAAGAACAAATCTGTTTTGTGAAAACAGATTTCAAAATATGCGTATGCTCCTAACACAATGGCCAGCACGGGCATACCGGAGTATTTTAGCCATCATTCACACCCCGCCCCCTCACCCCCATGGAAACCTCAACAGATGAAGTATGTAGCAGAGCACATAACAGCTACTTCTCCATTTTCTAGGAGAATGTCTCCTGGTTTTGGTTAATATGATAAATTTTACTAGTTAACTTGGTTTGATCAGGTGCTCAGCAACATGGTCAGAGGTCATTTTGGATGTGAAGGGGTTGGTTGTGGAATGAGATTCACATTTAAATCAGCTTTCATTACATGACATCGTCTAGTGTTCAAAACTGAAGAATTTCCTTATGGTGTGCGTGAGTGTGTGCATGTGAGTGTGTGTGTTTATGTGTTACATTTTCCTTATTGTGATAGTTTGAATGAAAATGCCCCTATAAGTTCATAGGCACTAGAAGGTCCTTCAAGCAGATATGGCCTGAAAATGGGTTTTGGGGTTTCAGAAGCTCAAGCCAGGCCTAGTATCCCTCTCTGCTGTCTGCAGATCCATCTACAGAACTTGCAGCTACTTTTAAGCACTACGTCTGTCTGTGTGCCACCTTATGTCCCACAATGATGGTAATGCACTAAACCTCTGAACATGTTCATAAGCCCCAATGAAATGCTGACACCCTAATTAAACACTTTCTTTTATAGGAGTTGCTGTGGTCATGGTGTCTCTTCATATTAATGGAAACCCTAACAAAAACATCCATTTACTTTTGATGGATAAAAGACAATAACCATGTGATACCCCTTATATGGAAAATATAATACAGACACTCAAGGAAATAGAAAGTTGGAGGATGGCTGCCAAAAGTTAGGGACCAGCATAAAAGGGGAGCTGTTACCCAAAGGAAACAATATTTCAATCAGTAGGAATGATGATCAGAGAGGCTGGTTTCCAACTCACTGTGTAACCCAGGCTGATATTAAATTCCTCATCCTCTTGGCTCAGCCTTGTAAATGGTAGTATTACAGGAATGCAAAAGCACCCCTGACTAAAATATTGTTTAGGTCATTTTTATAACATACTGACTAAAATCAATAATAATAATTACATTGTGTATTTTAAAATTATAAAAAAATAAAATTCAAGTGTTCTCATTACAAAAAGGTACATTAACAAGGTAGTAGGTGATGTTATTTAGTTGAATTATTTCACATTATATAAATAAAATATTACATTGTAGTCCATAAATATTTATAGTTTGCTAATAAAATAACCTTGGTGGTTAAGAGCACTGTATATGCTTTTCCAAAGGGACCAGGTTCAATTCCCAGTATCCACCTGGCAGCTCGCAACTGTCTGTAATGCCAATTCCAAGGGATCTGACACCTTCACACTAGTGCACATAAAATAAAATTAAATAAATTATTAAAAAAGTAACCTTAATAAAATTTGTTTAAAAGTCACTGGTCTCTGAATGATTAACTGAACAATGGCTAACTTCTTGAGGGCAAGAAAGGATTTAACCAGTGGATTGCAACTCATCCTGTCTAGCTAGGGAGCTGTTACCCAGAGGAAATAATAGTTACAAAAGGAAACTAGTTTACCCTACAGGTTCTGGACCCACATCTCCATAGTTATGTGAGCCAATTCCTTGAAAGCAATCTAAGTATACTCACACATATGGCTGGACGATTCCCTTTTTCTGGAGAAGAGCATTGGCTAATGGCATTATTTCTATGTCTCTCTTTGCTCTTTGTTTCTTGGTTACTTCTAGGTTAAAATTGTTATATGCATGTAGACTCGGTATAGTTAAATATGCCTGCTTCAAGTTCATGATTGCAGTGACTGTGTCTTGCCCAGAAGGTGTCATTTCATAGCCTTCTTTTCTATTTTCTGGCTCTTACATTCTTTTCTCCCCTTCTTTCATGGTGTTCTCTGAACATCAGATGTGATAATATACATGTCTTGTTCAGGACTGAGCACTCATCTGTAACTTATTCTTAACACCTTGCACAGCCATGATTCTTTGCATTCATCACTATTCTGGAAAGTGAGGGTGCTCTGATAAAAGCTGAGAGTAACGTTTGTCTATGGACATTAACATAAACTTTAGAACACAGTCTGATGTCATGTCAATTTAGCTAGATAACAGTATTAAGTCAACCCGTCTAGGATTTATGTCCTCCCAATCACAGATGTTGGGCCAGGCTCATTAAACCAGGCATGTGTTCTTTTTATAGAGTAGGGCTCAAATCCCATCAGACTGCTGTTGCCCCAATAGCAGCAATACCACTATTGCAAAAGTCAGCACAGCCTGGAAGCTTGGTCTCCCATCAATAGATAGTACATACATGGAGAAGAAACTTGGGCGGCACTATCCCTCATTGCTGAATTATTTGATACTCATCAATTCAAGGAACACGGAGTCACTGCTTTTGATTGTGATCTCACCAGGCTCCAATGGAGAGTTTGAATCCAATAGTCATGCAAATGGCAGTGGTTAAATTAAATGGGTCACGAATCCAACCCAAAAGTCATGAATCTGGGGATGTAGAAAGGACTAGGGTCAATAGAGATGAGAAGCAAATAAAGGAAGATGAAGAAAGAGAACATTCATTGTCAAAAAATAAGCAAAACAGAATTTCTGTATGGAGCAACTTCATGGAAGGGCTTCCAGGCAGATGCTTTCCCAGCCAAGCCTTCAAATGATAGCACAACTTTAATTCCTGTTACTGATCAGTCTGTGGTACACATAGCCACCCTGCATCCAGATTTCAAACACGCAAAATGGTGCAATTATGTTGTTTTGAAAAGTTCTGGGTGAAACATTAAATATTTCCTTGGGACAATCTAGTGTCACAGAAGCAGAGTTGAACTGAGTCTGTAGGCCTTAGCCTCAAGCCTTGGTCATTTCTAAACAGTTTGTGCAATCTATACCTTCCTGTGCCTCATTTTCCTACCTGTAATACCAAAAAGATCTCAGCTTTCTGGAGCAGTTTAAGTTTCTATTAATTCTACTGTTGTTGTTGTTTTTTACATTAAAATAAATACTGATAAAAATCACAAGAACACATGCTGTACCAGAAGTAGTCTAGAGTGCTGGCAGCCTTCCAACTTCCTTTTTCTTTGCTTGTAACTATCTGTCCTCAAATCCTGTTTTGCCTCTTTTCCTCCTACCTCAGCCCTTCTCAACCACTAGCCAATCCGGGTTAATCTGCTCTTATGGCTTTTGTATGTGTCTGCAAACACCGAAAGCCAGACTGCTCCACTCTGAATGTATCCCAGTCTGGAAAGGCTGCCCCTAGCACTATGTGAATTCAGTCTGGAAATGCAGAGTGTGGAGGGATCCTCTGCTGCAGTGCTTCCGTGTCTTTGAGCAAGTGAGTGTGTCCACATCCCTGGCAAAGCAGCTTCTCAGCAGAAGCATTGCCAAGCAGTCTTGACTTTTCTCTAGTGAGTGGCTGATTTGCATTGGCAAATTAATCCCACGCGAAAAGAAAAGAAAAAGTTAAAAAAAATTAAAAGAAGCAAATGGCCCCAAACCGTCCAAGCCCTCCTCTGTCTCTGGTAACCTCTTCCTTTCTTCCTTGTCTCTTTCCTTCCTTCTTTCTTTGTGTTTTTTCTCTCTCTCTCTTTCTTTCCTCTCTCGCTCTGTCTCTGTCTGTCTCTCATTCTCTCTCTCTCCCATAGAGAGAACAGCTAAAGGGAAAGCTAAGAAGGAGAAAAGCAAGAGGTGGCACCCATGCCCACTTGTGCGCTTGTATTTAGGCCTCCTCTACTTCACCCAGGCTCTGTGGGGTTCCACGCTCAAGGCAGGCGGGTGACCTCGGGGTCAGCAGGGTCCCCTCCCCTGAGCTGTGCCTGGCTCTGTGCCAGCCTCCCAACCCCTCCGACAGCGCTGGTCCCGCCCCGCGTGGCGACTTCTCCCTTTCCTTCAGCCCTCGGGTGGCCGGCCCTGGGTGGGGCAGCTGCGCCTTCAGCACTGTCCTCGTCCTCCTCCTATCGCCTAGAGCGGGGGCCACCCCCAGGGCTCGCGGAGCCGCACCTGAGCCGCAGGGGGAAACCGAGGCCTGCGCCTAGCAGCAGACACTGGACTCTGCGCGTCGCAGCCTTCCAGCCTATAGAACGCCCTGTTCGCTCCTGCCCTTCGCCCCAACTACTGGGAAAGTTCTCCGCCAGGCGGAACCTGCCGCCGCCGGCCGCGCCCCTGCGCGCGGGACCCGCTCTTGAACTCTGCGGCGCGCGCCCGGGGTCCACCTTGCGCCGCCCCGCGCGCAGGCGAGGAGCAGCTGCCGGGAAACCCTATGAACTCTCCAGAAAGGGCGTGACGAAGGGTGCTGCGGGGCGCGGTCCCAGCCACCCCGTCCCCCTCGGTGGAGCTTACCGGCGGACAGAGGAGCGCTAGAGGATGAACTTGCGGTCTCTGGGGACCTGTGAGCGGTAATGCTATCATGTAAGTCGCCTAGCAGCTTGGAGCCCTTCGCACCTCCGTCTGGGTCCTCTTCTCCCCTTTAGCTCAGCGCTTCCCTGAAAGGTACCGACCGCAGTTCAGAAGCTTCAGCTTGCCTCCTTGAGGCACCGGGGACCGGGTATTGCCAAACAGAGCTGGGCATGTGTGTGTGGTTTCCTTCTCTCTTTTCTCCCCTAGAGAAGTAAACCTCACTTCGGGATAGTGGAAAGCAGAAGAACGGCAGGCAGGGCTTCAAGTATGGGGAAAACGTGGTTTTGATTCAAATTAAGCAAGGAGTAATTGGCAGTGCAGCTGCTTGCAAGGCTCTGGTGCTGCCAAGCCAGCGCTCTCCGAATCAACACTTAGGACCTGGGAAGGTACTGCTGAGCCAGGGAGTCATCTTTGCCCATAGAAGTCGTTGGTAGATCTCTTAGATATTTAACGACTTATTTTTTAAATTCAGTTACACCCCCCTCCTTTTTCTTTGAAGAGACCCCAAAAATGTTCTGAATATACTCTGTCGATTAAAAAGTAATTAAGGAATGGATGGGGGCTTCCTGTAGAGTTACTAGTAAGAGACATAGAAGAGAGGGTGAGATGGTCAAAGGGAAAAAAAAGGAAAAGCTATAAGCTTCTATAAGCTTTTCCTTGGATGGAATTACTATCCAAATTGTGGGGTGGCTCTGAGGGACCAGGTAAAAGGGCGGCGTCCCGCACCGTTGGCCTTCCAAACTGGCTTTCAGAAGGGCCACAGTTATCTTTGTGGCCAACTTCGGGGTTACTTCTTCTCACAGTGTGTAATTCCCCTCAACCCCCTCTCCCCCCCGCCGTTTTATTTATTCTCGGGCAGACAACTTGAGAGACTTTTGAACCCACTTCTACTAACTTGTTGAGTTGTAGAACGCTGTCACTCTCTCTGCTACTCCATCCTTACTTCTGCTTCAGTTTCCTCTTTTAGGTTTGCGCCGAGGGTCTTGGGTCTTTCCCCCCTACTCTGCTCTGTCTCCCTCTGCATCCCCAAACACATTTTTAAGGTGAGAGATAAACAGAGCACACACTCCACTTCGCAGTTTAGATCTCGGTGCTGTGGCATGTAATAAATACCACATATTTTTATTAAAACTCTGTGTGAAGGAATGCCACACCTGTGAGTTTTACAGTTTTGCTTATGGCGGAGGAGTGGGCGAATGCATAGCTTGTGAGCATTTGTTTTGGAAGACAGCCAGCCATCTAACATAAGACTTCTTCTCCTATGCAGGCAACAGGTTTGGAACGAATGCTGAGTTTGTTTCCAGCTTCAATTTTTTTTGTGCAAATATACCTGGGCTTTTCACAGGAGATATTTAGGCAGCTTTCTTTCAGCCTCCTTCGTATTGAGAGCTCATGGGATTAAGGGCACAACGCACAGTCACTCAGACACACAGATATACACACACTCACACAAAAATAGCTTTTAAAAATTAAAGGATGTGAAACCGATCAACAGGTAATAATAAAACTTTCTTGATAATGCAATTAAATTACTTACTCCATTTGAATTCGGTGTGATTAAATTTATGTCTTTTCAGGTTGAATCATGAGAAAGCAGTCATCTAAAGTTTTTTACCTTTATTTAAATTTCTTTACCTAATTCTTTTAGTGGAATTGTTTTTGTGTGTGTCATTCAAGATGGTTATGTGTCTTTTCTGTGTAGTGGTTTGAGCTCTTTTGACCCATTTTAGCCACTGGGCAAGTTAGAATACATGGAGATAATGCAACTATCTCCAAGGTAAATACTTCTATTACTTTGTTAGAAATGTTGAAATGGGAAACAGAAACTATATTTTTCAAATTTTAATTGCAGTAAATAAAAATACACAGGGTACTTAAGTGTTTTGTCTGTCTCTTTCTTTTGGAGAACAAACTTGTATACTGTTAAAGTTATGGTTTGAAGTTATCGAGTTTATAAATATATTTAGGAGTTGTAACAACTGCATGTTTTTAATTCTCTGAGAAATTCAGTAGATTTAGCAAGGCTGGATTTTGTTGGTCTCATGCTGCATGAAGATTCTGTTCCATTTATGCCTTATATAAGTTACATGACATTGTGTCTTTCCAGTGTGAATGGTGAATGAGGCCATTGTCTGCTGGCTTTAGGGAAATATCAGAAACCCATAGCTGTTACTGCCTAAGTGAAGTGTCACTCTGATTTCTGGAAATAATGATTTGAGAGAAATTTAATTTATATATTAAAAATAAACTGATGATAGCGTCTTTAGGCCCAATCATGTTTTTAACTGTCCACATATTTTATGAAATTTTCATTTCTGATGAAAGAAGTAGAAGTTTCTAGAGACTATCTAGTATTTAGACTAAACAGAAAGTGTGTGAAGCAAGACATATATGCCCATGTCCATGCTTAGTTGGGTGACATCATTAACTTATCAAAGCTCAATGACATTATGATGTACATGGCTTGGTGGAAATGGCATTTAAAGGATGTTCCAACTCCAACCAAAAATCCCAGTATAACAAGGGTGGCTACCTGTCGATCATCTTAACTTCCCCTTTACTCAGAGCAGAATTCTTTGGAATGACTTTCAACATTATTTAAAAGACAGATATAATGAAAGCTTACATGTTTATGACAGAATTGGTTAAAAAACACAATCAGAAAGAAAAATATTTATACTGTAACAGAAAAATATGTATATTACTTGATCCTGCCAATCCAAATAAAGGAAATCCAAGAGAGACACTTCCGTCAGTTGGCAGTGATCAAAGCAATGCCACTCGCCAGCGCTGCTGTCACCAGCCAGCACGGGTGACAGCACTGACGGACCCCAGAGCTCATTGTGAGTGCATTCAAGGTTTTTTTGTTTTATGAATTGGAAACCTACAAAAAATTGAAAGAATAAAAATAAAAACACAAAGGGGGATGGAGAGATGGCCCAGCAGTAAGAGCCTTGCAACTCTTGCTACTCTTCAGTTCTTATCCCTCAGTTTGATAGGTGGCTCATAATCACCTTTGACTAAAGCTTCAAAGAGTCCAACACCCTCTTCTGGCCTCCAGGGGTACATACATGCTCTCACTCATATAGACACACAAACAATAGCGTATATATATATATGTGTGTGTGTGTGTGTGTGTGTGTGTGTGTGTGTGTGTGTGTGTGTTTGTGTGTGTGATATGTGATCATAAAAATACAAAGAATAACCTAGGATTCTTTTTTCTAGAGTCATAGTTTATAAACATTAGTCTTATATTTTAAAAATTATCAAAGATCAGTTATGTGATCATTCCCTGCATACCCCTACCCTATAATTTTGTCTTTTCCAGAACTTTCTGAAATTAAGTTGCATCAAGGCTTAGGGATTTATTTTTCATGGGAAAAAAATTTAGATTTATTGTAGTTGTAACAAAAATATATGACAATATCCCATATATCCTTTGGCTAATTTTTCATTAAGAATATTTTACAAAACTATAGAACAAAATAAAAAAATAGCTTGTGGATAAATTACAGCTATTTATCCCAGTTTTTTCAGTGCTGGTATGTGTGTGTGCATGCGTGCACACCTACAGGTGTTTGTGCCTGTGTGTACCTCTGTGTACACATTGTGTGTGTGTGCACATTTCTATGAACTTCTAGCCAGTCATGCATATTCTTATTCAAATAAGGCAAGCTTTGTGAAGACCAGAGCAATGAATAAGACTTTACTAGGGGTGCGGCTGAAGCCAACTTAATGAAGGGGTCTCACTTCCGTAATAGAATAGCACTTTCTCTTCTTTATACACTGCCTAGTCTTAGGAACATGATCTTTCGCTGAAAGAAGAAATGCTATTATAAGCAGGCTTGAAAATGTTAAATGACTATTCTTTTTATCCCTATAAAATCTCAAGGTGTTCTCTGCCACTCCCAAACCCCTTTATGAAAAGATTTGTGATAGAAACTGTAGGGATGGGTTCAAGAGAGTGAATTCTGATGATTTATATTAGTAGAACTAATATCCTATTCAATTTCTCTATTAATTTCAAAATGTCTTTACTAACCTCACTTACAATTGTGACTTTGGGTAAACCACAGAAGTGATGGGAAATGGTAGATTTTGAAAGTCTTTTTTGCTCATTTTTTGGATAAAGTCTTGTCCACTAGTGCTTAGATCTCTATTGGATATAATTACTGTAAATGCATTTTTTCCTAAAGCTTTCCAAAATACACTCAAGCATACGGTATTTTGTAGCTTATCAGTTTGACATAGAGTTACAGTAGAGGTAAACTGGTCCCCTAAAGGACAGCTGGATTGGAAGCCAGGGAACACAGAAGGTTTGAGGCTTACCACTGATCCTGAAAGCTGAGCAAGTATTTTAATCTCTTATTTTCTCATCTATGAGATGAAAAGTTTGTCTGTATAATGAAAAACACTCTTTTTATATTATACAAGGCTATGCATTCATTTTCCTTTGAAATGTGTTTCTGGGGGCTCAGTGGTTTGGGGCACTTGCTGTTCTTTCAGATGACTAGGGTCTGAGTTCTTCATACACATCAGCTGGCTTTCAACCACTTGTAATTCCAGTTCCTGGGGATCCAACACATAGTCTTCTCTGACTGCCATGGGTACCCACATGCACTTCGCATATACACACAAAGATACATAAATAAATCTTTGACAAATGTTTCTGTTCTCTTTGGTCGAACTCTGAGACCATTATCAAAACTGTACAGACTTGAAGTCCCTGTTTATACCTCAGTAACCCCGTTCAGGATTTTCCATTCTTCTGAAAAAGTTATTTACATTTCAGGGATGTATCTTTGCTAAGTGATCCCACAGAGAAGACCCACAGTGCTTTCTCTTCCTTTTTCTAGTCTCAATTTATTTGTTTCTGTTCTTCAGTAAACAGTAATGTAGATGAAAGTTGGCTTCTCATATGGTTTATGTTTGGTTACAAGTGCTTATTCTGTCCTGGCTCCTTTTTTTGTCTAAAGTGATGGAACTTTGAGTCCTGGAATGTGTCAAGCCCTGCTCTTCATTTGCAGCCATTGCTTGATAGGATTGCAGTCAGGTTTGGTAAAACAACTCAAGGACCAGTTGTAGAGTCCCTAAACATAGGACCTTTTATAGCAAAGGAGAAGTTGCATGGAAAATAAACAGTATCTGGTATCCAGTTTGAGAGCGTGTATGCACTTAAGAGAGGGGACAATGTTCACATATTGATGGAGGAGAATCACCCTATGCCACACAAAGGAAGAAGCTGGGAAGCTGACATGACTCTTAGAAAGGCTGGCAGCCAGCTCCGTTTGTTCCTTTTCATTTTGCTAGACCTCAGTTTCTTCTTCTGTGAAAATGTTAAGCTAGTCATCATATTTTCGATTTCCAGTTTGCTAAATCTCTTTGAATAGTTAATTGTTCTTTTGTTTTAGAAGCACAGCCAATTAATTCATCCCCAGCTTGAATGAGGAACACCTCATTCATTCAACGTCAATAGGAAATTAGCCCATTCTTCTGAATAAGCCACTTTTCTCTGTGACAGACTATCTAGCTCTGTTTTGTGAAAGCCCCTGCTAACAGAGCCGGGTGGCAGGAGCAAATTTACAGAAAAGCAACAAGTCTCACAAAGTGCCTGTTCACCAAATCATACAGTTAACCGAAAAACAGCACATATGCCTGGCCATTCCAGAGTTCACATCCATTATTATCAGTATTGTTATTTACTCAAACATGTTCCTCTTAATGGGTAGCTGCTTTTAGCTTCAAATGTATTGGATAGAAATATATGTAGACATGTCTTCCATACAAAGAAAAAATTCCTCTTTAGGTCTTAATCTTGTGTTAGTTTAGAAATTCCAAATGACAGCTGCCTGCAGCTGGAACTTGTAGAATGTGGAGTACAAGACTGTGGTATGAATTTCAGGCACTACATAAAATTTATTCATTCACAACAGGCATCAATTACTTTGTCTTGTTCCCAGGTGACCCCAGAAGTGCCTCTAAAGTCATTTGATGGATATTGGCATAAGAAATTAAGCCTAATAGTCTGTGATTGTTTAAAAGCCTTCCTTTTATTATAACGTGGATAGAAAAAACACCCACATTAGCATGTCTGGCATGACAGCAGTTATAATAACAGCTGTTATTTATGAAATGCATGTGATACCTCAGGTCCAATTTTTGAAGACATCATCTTATTTTGAAGATGTCTTTCAGTGACTCTATGGGCTAGGTATGCTGTTGACCCTAACTTTACAGGTGACACAAAGGCACAACAGGTCAAATAAAATGCTGGTATTGCACAGGCCTAAGGTACCAAACACCAACCTGTTTTATTATAACCCATGTTTTCTTTGATACATTGTCCCTCACAGTAAAAATTATGATTCAAAATGTGTTCTTAAGGAAAGTACAGGAATCCTTTCCTGTATGTTTTCTCACTTGCATGTTTTCTTGGCTTCCCATATAGTGCTACACATTTTACCCATGAAAGCAGGCTTTAGATTTTAAGAATGTATCTTTTTCTTCTGTAAATAAAATTACTCTCTGGTGGTAATTACCACTTTGCTGTCTCTTTAGGTATTTTAAGACCTGGTGATTTCTTCCCATGGCTTTAGAACACCTGCCTTTGTCTCCCCTCACTATCAGTCCTTTAATGGCTTCTGTGAACAAATGGCTTAGAGTCTTCAGCCTTCACAGGCTTGCTTCTTTTAATGATGTGGAGTCAATAAAATCTGTTGTGAGCCATGATAACATGGAATCTTTTCTAAGTATTTAGTAAACACGTTTTTAAATTTAGATATGACGTTGCTAGTCCAGCAAAATGGATTTCCAACCAGGTAAAGACACTTGATACTAAGTCTGATGACCCAGAGTTTGATACTTGGAACACAGATAATGAAAGGAAAAATCGAACTCCCAGAAGTTGTCCTTTGACTTCTACATGCACACATGTGCAGGCACACGCAAACATAATAAATAAATATAATTTAAAAATGGGAAAAGATAGCACAAGGACTGAAATTTTTCACCTGCATCGAACATTACTTAGTAATTTACTGGCACTTTTGCTGGACCTCATAGGCAGGGTTAGTAACAAACCTTGAGGTCATACAAGACTTTTCCTACTGTGTACTCAGCTTGTTTGTTTAACATGCCTTTTAGAGAACAATGTAACTTGCCTTGGATTTCTCTTGTAATTATCTTTTGCAACCTAAGCTAATGAATATCTGAAATCCTAAATTATGTACCTCTCTATGCCCAAGCCCAGAACACTGCGTAAGTATCATTTGCTGAAAACAGCACATTCTAAAGTTGAACACAAATTCCTAAAATCTACTGTAAAAGGTGAAAGCAAACATGTATGAATATTGGTTGATAAATAATGTTTTTTGTTGTCTGGCTCAGTTGGGGTCAGTTGGAGCCCATGACTTAATCCGGTTTAAAACTCTGTTAAAGATTTCTGAAAAGCATGGCATTTCTTCCTGATGTGATGCTTCTTATGTTGTTCAGTAGGGGCAGACAGCATTCATACTTAGACACAGACACAGCACACACACACATACATAGGTCTTAGAACACACACACACACAGACACAGACTAAAACAGACATATACAGGGATAGAGGAGGACACAGAAACGAATAGATTCACAAGACAACCTTCAGGCAGACAGATTCTGACTCATGCAAGAGACAGACTGGAGATAGAAGATATAGAGAACATTCAGTAGAGAATTCAGAACTGGTCCTGTACAAGTGAACACATAACATAAAATTGATGAATTTATGTATGTGTGTGTGCATGTGTACATGCCTTTGTTTGTGGCCTGTGTGTGTGTGTGTGTGTATTCATACATGTGCATGCAGGTGCTTGTGGAAGCCAGAGTTCAGCATCCTGTGTCTGCCTTAATCACTATCCACCTCATTTTTTGGTGTCCTCATCACTGAAATTACAGGAGTTGCCTGGCTTTTAACATGAGTCCTGGAGATCTGAACTGGGGTCTCCAGGCTTCCCTAGCAAGCACTTTACTAGCTCCCTGGCCCTTTAATTTCTTTCTCTTTGGTTGAAGGGGATGATCTTCCCTCATCTTTTAAGTCTCTTCCAAGGATGTGGCTGAGAACACTTGCTTTGCATTCCTAAGGCCCTGAGTTCTGTCCCTTTTATATTGAGTATTTTATTTAAAAACAAGACTAAAAATGCTTCTTTATTCAGTCCCTGCTGGGAACCATATTTTACATTATTTGTCCTAATGCCTTACTGAAGGGTACCTGCCCTGACTATGACTTTCTGTCCTTAATTGCAGGATGTTTGACGTACAGGGGATGAGGTGCTGCCATTGGAGATGGAAGCCAAGTGCCCTTCTGCTCCTGTTTGCTTTATGTATTATGTGTATTCCTCCCTCAGGTAGGAATTTCTTCACAACTGGTTTAGTAATGATTTCGCTGTCCTCTTTTGGAAGTGTGCATCTTACTCAAATGATCTTTACTTTTTTTTTCTTCTCTCATATATTATATTCGGACTGCAGTTTTCACTCCCTCTTTTCCACCCAGTCCCTCCCCACAACCTCATCTCTCCCAGATCCACTCCTCTTCCATTTCAGAAAAAGGCAGCCTTCCTCGGGGTAGCAAGCAAACATGACATGTTAAGTTGCACAAAGTCTAGGTGCCGCTGCCCTGCTCTTCCGTTCCTTTGTTTGCTTGTTAATTTCAGTTTATTCACTTCATTTCCTCTGTATCCCAGCCGTAGCCCCTACCCTGTCCCTCCCAATCTCACCTTTCCTACTTCATCTCTTCCTCTGCCCCTCTCCAAGTCCACTGACAGGAGAGGTCTTCCTCGCCTTCCTTCTGATCCCAGTCTATCAGGTCTCATCAGGACTGGCTGCATTGTCTGTGGCCTGGTAAGGCTGACCCCCTCAGGGGGAAGTGATCAAAGAGCTAGCCACTGAGTTCATGTTAGAGACAGCCCCTGTTCCCCTTACTAGGGAGCCCACTTGGACACTGAGCTGCCCTGGAACAGAAGAAGCATTACCAACCTCATTCTATAAAGCCACATAGATACCTAAATCTCACAAAGACCCAACAAAGAAAGAGAATTTCAGGCCAATATCCCTTATGAACATTGATGCAAAAATACTCAATAAAATACTCACAAACCAAATCCAAGAACACATCAAAGATATCATCCACTATGACCAAGTAGGTTTCATCCCAGGTATGCAGGGACCGTTCAATATACGGAAATCCATCAATGTTTAGTTTGTAAACAAACTAAAACAAACAAACAAAAGGTAATGCTCCGTTCTTTTGAAGGCTGGATGAGGCAATGAGTAGGAGGAAAAGGATCCCAAAGGAAGCAAAAAAGTCAGAGAGGGCAACTGCTTCCCACTGTTAGCAGTCTCACAAGAAGACCAAGCTCTACAGCTATAACATAGATAAAGAAGGTTTAAGTTAGACCCATGTGGGCTCCTTCTGTTGGTTCAGTCTCTGTGAGCCCCTGTAAGCCTTGGTTCGTTGATTCTTGTGGTGAAATGACTTTAACTTTTATCAATTACACTCCCTTCCCCTCATTTCACACCCATCTAAGTTTTTCTTTGTCTCTGGTCTCCATCTTCTACCATTTCTGTGTGAATTTTATCACTGCTATCACTGTTTTGTTTCCTAATGAGTTTATTTTTTTTAATCATTGCTGTCTTTCTTCTCATTTTATTTATTTACTTAGCCTATAGTGAGTGACAAGATAACCTTGTAATGGATGGAGAAAGGCACTGGCTGTTTCTTCTGTTGAAGAAGTACAGTGCACTTGTGTCTGTTGAGTTTTCATATACCCATTTATGGAAAATGCATACCTTGCCATTTTCATCAATCCTGACTTGACTAAATTTTTGTAATATGAACGTTGCAATTGTCATGAAGGAATTTGAAATTATGCCTTCTGGCTCACAGTTTATGTATGTTATCTGGTATGAAATAGTTCATTTAATTACATTTTTTAAAACTTGTAATTGAACTGTTCCCTCATCTTTGAACTAGGATTCGTCAGATGTTGAAAATTACATTTTCTATAAATTATTATATAAGTTAACTAACTAGTTTATGAATATGAACAGTGTTTCAAAGGAAATTGATACCTTGTCTGCTTTTCTACTAAATTCTCTGTGTTTAATTCTTCATTTTCTCTTGTTATATTCATTTTATTATATTTTCTATTGGAATAAAGCCAAAAATGTCAATTAAGAAAGTAGCTTTAATTTTTATGTGATATGACTTAGGATTTAATCAGGGTTGATCAGTTCCATATTATTGTGTGTGCTATTATAAATGATATATTTAAGTAATCTTTGAAGTTGACTATTTGCCAAAATTGCTTATGTGTGAATCAAGACACTCAACTTGTTCTCAGTGTGTAAAGGCTTTTTTCTAAGTCAAGCATTTTCAGGTACTTGCTTGGAAAATCCCTGGCATGTTTTTTTTAAGTTTTCAAAACAAAACTGATATCTGGGTTCTTTGTGTGTGTGTTCTTTAGAATATCTGTGTAAAGTCAGGTTTTCTTTTTCTTAGTCATTGCCAAAAAAAAAGTGCTTTAAAGAGATCTGAAAGCAAAATGGAGATGGAATTTCTGTGATGTATAGTGCTGAACTATTTCTTAACCTTCAAAGTGGTTTTTCAAGAACCAGTTGGATGATGTAAGATAAATTATGAGGTGAAAATTAGTTGAGGTCTGTTTACTTTCATTTCTGTGAGATCATGTGTTTGTAAACTTTCAACATTTCTGCAAACCAGCTTACCTCAAATTGGGCCTTTGTGTTTTACATGTCATCATCCTAATTGACGTCTGTGCATTCCTAAATTTTTGTCTTTTGAATATGTGAAATGAAACATATACTTTGAAGCAAATGAAAATAAGCCAACCAGGCTGGCACTGAGGCTGAGGCTAGAGAAGCCTAGGGATGTGCAGGCTGTTAGAAGGCACCCACATCTGAGTTGAGGCAATCCAAAGTTTGTTTGAAGTGGCTCTCTGACCCCAGGTGTCCATTCTTTTAACAAGCATCTCAATTGCCTTGTCCCTAGAGTATATCAAATACAGTTTCTCTGCTCAGAGGGCTTTGCTCTAGACTTCTCTTATTCAATGTGCCACAACCTCAAACATCAATGCCTCAACTCCCCCAAATGCCTGAACTCTCCTCCCCCTCACACTTTTGATGTTTTTAGGGACATTTGGGCATGAAATTTTTCCCTTGTGTACTAATTCAGCAATGGTGTTCCTTAAAAGGAACTCAGAGATGTTTTAAAAGATTCTGATTACAAATTTAAAGAAACATAACTTTTAGTCTTGCCATTTGCAAAAGTCAGCTTAATACTGTTTTGAAGTGTCTGTTTAGTGCTTATTTCTTATGCGCATATTCCAACAAGCCTTTCCCACCTTTGTACATAGGCCAGCTCAGGTCCTGAAGACTTACTGTCATTTTGATGCTAATGTCTGTTAAGTCCTCATCTTCAGTCACGGATCCTGGAGTCACCTGTGTGTTTGCTGGTGGGTTTCTTCCTTAGGTTTATAATACTTTGCAGATTTTACATGTGTAAACACTTATCTCAAGTTCTACCCAAAGTCCCATTTCTATTTCCTTATCACGCTCTACAACTGCCACACCACCTTCTGCCCTTAGACACGCATCTCTTCTTTAACTTTATCTTCTCATCCAACTTTTTCTTTAATCCCTGTGTCCTCTTTAAGGATTGACCTGCCTCCTTTATGCTCTTGTCTGTGTAAGTATTCCTCTAGTACAGCGGTTCTCAGCCTTCCTAATGCTATGACCCATTAATACAGTTCCTTATGTTGTGGCGACCCCAACCATAAAATCATTTTTGTTACAACTTCATAACTATAATTTTGTGACTTACAAATTGTAATGTAAATATCTGTGTTTTCCAATGGTCTTAGGTGACCCCTGTGAAAGGGTTCCCAGAAATGTTCTCTGCCCATAGGTTGAAAAAGTCCACTCTATCAGACGATGCCTTCCCAACTCACAGTTCAGAGGATCCCGACTCTCAGTCTTTCTTATTACTTTCTTGGCAATCTATACCTATTGGAATCTTTTCCTTGCAAATGTTTTGCTAGTTCGATTGTAATAGCTAGGGTGGATGATTGACATATCTCTTTAGACTGTTAAAATTTGACAGTTTAGTCGACTGAAGTTAAGCTCTTATAGTTTAATTGTAATAGCACTCATATTTTATGTAACATAAAGGCAATGAAAAGAGTCCCCATAGGTAGGCCAACAATATATTTTCATATAAAAACAATTATTGGAAGTAATATATGAAAAGCAACTCAGTATCTCTTGATGAGTAATGGATGTAACATAACAAGATCTACAACAAAATAGTAACTGGACATGTTAACTGGTCCCACATGAATGACAATCCAAACAATATAATTGTCTGAGGTGAGAAGGCAAAATTAGAAATAAGATTATAGAGGAATATGAAATTATCCCACATTCTAATGGGTCATATTAGGGAAGTGGGGCATTTTTATAAGTTTGTAAGACTTCATAAACATAATTAAAAATGAAACTAAGCACACTAAGCTTCTAAAATGAGTAATCTCTGAGGAAAGGGAGAAGACAGGCACAGTTTATATACTTAAAGATTAAAAATGTTAAACTTTTTTCTTTTTGTATATGGTGGGGGAAGGACATATGGAGGTCAGAAAACAAATTGTGAGAATCTGTGCTTTCCTTACACTGTGTGGGTCTTGAGGGCAGAACTAAGGTAAAAGACTTGACCAAGTGTCACTCTCTAAGACATCTCACTACCCGGATGTTTTGTCTTTTTACAATGAGGATGTATTAGGTATGCAATTTTAAGAAACTTTTAAGACCCAGAAATGAACCCACACACCTATGGAAACTTGATTTTTGACAAAGAAGCCAAAACCATTCAGTGGAAAAAAGACAGCATCTTCAGCAAATGGTGCTGGTCCAACTGGATATCTGTATGCAGAAAAATGAAAATAGA
>CM053763.1:16907033-16952167 GCA_028658305.1 Pachyuromys duprasi
GGGGGTGGGGAGGAGGGAGATGAGGGAGGGAGTGGGAGGGTAGGAGGGACTGAGGGAGGGGCTAAGCCTGGGATTCAAAGTACCTAACCTGTGATTGAGATAAAAATAAATAAATTAAAAAAATTTATTGATAAAAAAAATTTTAAAGAACCCACAAAACTGGTCAGAATGACTGCTTAAGCAAATGACTAATTTTCTGAGTCACTGAACTGATAATACTGTTTTCTTTACTTGAAAATTCTTAGAAATGTTTCAGATGATAACTTCTTTTTATGCGTGTCACTCTGTGACTCTGCAAATAATGAATCATAAAAGCATCAGAAATTATGGCTTCAAGTATAGTAGGGAACAAACACCTATATGCCAATGATTGCCTAGGCAACCAAAGTCAGTTTTCACACAGATAGACTTAGTCATGAGCACAGAGGGAGGAGCCTCCCTTCTCCCCTGAAGACCAGAGGTCTCAGCAGGCTGCTGTTCTGATATCCATGAGACATTACCTACAGAAGGGGGAAGCGATTATAAAAGTAAAGTTGGCTGCAAATGCTGGTTATTTTCTGTCACAGTGCACAAAAACTTCCAGAAGGCAGATGATTGGACAAATTATAAAATGAATGATTCCTTTGTTGTTTGAGTCTTAACTTTTTCATTGTCATGGAGTGAGCAACTGTAATCTACTATCTATTGCAATGGACTCTGCATTTATAGCAAACTGATACTGTATGTAGTTTAAGATTTGATCCCAAATGTCCAGAGAAATAATCATTTTATAAATCTTTAAAAATGTAAGCCATTTTAGTCTTAATGTATGTATATGTACAGTGACTCAATGCTTTCTTGCAGACACTGATACATATTTTGAAGTGTATTCATGTTTTGGTCCATGACAAGGTGCTCTGACTTTTTTAGGAAGCTTTCAACCAAAGAACTGAAGGCACCATTTCCCCTTGTCAGGCCTCAGGGAGAAAGAGCCAGTGTGATTGAACAAATAAAGCCTAGAAGACAGAATATGATGGAGTCAAATTGGAAATCCTACAGGAAAGGTTGCAAAGTCACTGACTTAAACATGGAGTGGAAGTGGCTTATTTCTTACTGCAGTGATGGTCCCTAGTGGATAAGCAAAAGGATAGGATCTCCAGAGAGAGTGACACCACCTCGATGGTGTTATGGAAAGGGAGATGCTGACATTGAGTCCTTCCTCCCCTGGTCCAATCTCACCTGCCTCATATACATTAGTTATGTAAAAGTAAATCTAGCTGGACAATAGTGGTCAGGGCACGGGAGATTCTCCAGCCATCCAGGAAATATTCCAGGGCTTTTTCGGCCTATAGTAAGCTGTTGCTAACTTTGGGCAACATCTCCAGGTGTGGACACTTTTCCTATCAGGCACTAAAAATTTACTTGTGTGCATCATTTTGGTTTATTTTTAAGCCAAAAGCATGTTGTCTCAAAAGACAGGAAGGCCTGAGGAGAAGACTCCATTGACAGAGTGTTTGCTGCAAAAGGAGGTCTTCAGTTTGGATGCCTGGCACTCACATAAAAGCTGAATATGGAGGTGGCTGTCTGGAATCCTAGTGCTGGGGAGGCAGAGGCAGGGGGATCCCCTGGTCTTTTTGGTCGGTCAGTCTAGCCAAACTGTGAGCCACACGTGTAGTGGGTGACACTTTATCAAAAAGTAACTTGGACAGCAATTGAGCAAGGAACCAGATATCAACCTCCAATCTCTACAAGCATGCACACACATGTGTGCACATACTTGCACGCACATACACACACACACTGACATGATACCTTGGAATAGTAAAGGTAAAAGGAATAAGAAGGTGGCCTAGGTATTGAAAAGTGGTCATTTGGAGGAGATTGGTATGTTCAGGGTGAGATGGCTGTAGATGAAAAGCAGCCATTTGGAAGACATGTATCCTAAAAAGCAAATCTCTGCCCCGACAGATGCTGCTCCAAGGTTCACACAACTCTCTTAACAATTTCTTATCAAGAAAGTAAAACCAGCTGCCATTCCCATTTCCTGTCATCAGCCAGCACAGGAGGACATTCCCACTGGGAGGAGCTAGTGCTGGGAGGCTTGAGCATAGCTTCTGCCCACTTGCCAGCTGTAAAAATGTGTGAGTTATGCACGTGTGTCTTCCATATGTAGACATATAATGATTTTATTTTAGAACTTCCTCTGATGTTCCTTCCTATTCAGTTTTACTGTATCATTTGTTACAGTGAACTAGACCCTGGGATGGACAAACAGATAATTTCCTCATACAAAATAAACTCAGCAAACTCTAGACTTTGCTTATGACACTGTTCTCTGAAGTTATAATGTCATATCTCTTAGTAAGTAAAGAACGTGGAGAAGAGTAAATGGAAAGGAACCAAAGACAGAGAAAACATAGTTCATATTTAAAAAACAAATATAGTTTAAAGAAAGAACATATCTGTTTAAATGAGAATATGTTGCACCCCATGATGAGTGACGAAGTCACATAAATATTCTTTCCCTATCATTGAACTACAACAGTTTAATGCCTGGATGGAAAACAAGGCTTTTGGTTGCCGAATGGGTTTGTCTGTTCCCATTCAGATTAGCCTTAACCTTCACACGCTCCAGGAGCAATTAAGTAACTCAGTAGGAACAATGTAATATAGTGATAATGAGTTTGTAGTTGAAGCTTGTTTTCTTGCAAAAAAAAAAATTCTAAAGCTATTTTCAATCACTTGAATGAATTTTTTCTTAAGAATACAGTTCTACTTATTATATATTTATGTCAAGACATTTTGATTTATTCATTCACAAATCAACTTTACCTAAGTTTGTGGTTTAGAAATGATCTGCTTTAAAAAATAACTACACGTTTTTCTTCAAAACCTCAAATCCAAAGCAGTGGATCTTCTCACACATTCTTCTTCAAGCATAGTACCTCTAGTTTAGAAGAACAGAAAGCATTTACTCTAGAAGAACATGAGTCAATCATTTAAATAAGCAGGCAGTTTTCATTAACTATATGACTACATTAGTCATCATTCTTGGTCTTAGACAGGCCATAAGAATGAACAAATGCTTATAATATATACAACTCCCCTTTTAGAAGACCCTTTCCCTGACTAAAACTTTAAAGACTATCATTAAACTAGATCTGGAAAAGGAAAGGCACTTCAAACATCAATCTACATTATTTTCTGCTGTGCATTATTTCTGCTGTACATTATTTCCCCTGTATTTGTTAATCTTTTGACTACCTGTCCAGAAATTGTATATATGTTGTATATAAATTGTATATCATGCACCACTAATACCAGCCTCTGCTGAGTATGAATAATGGTCTAGAGGAGTTGTGGCCTTACTGAACAAAATTAATGGTGAAAAATGAGGTTTCTCTAAGCATAGGGATACCACAGCTGCACTAATGGAGCTGGAGGAAGAAAGCTGACTAGACCTTCAGAGAGCATTTACCCTGATGTTATACCTCCACCCTCTGGAATTCTACGAGTCAGACTGTGTATGGCAGTTGCTTTCTGGCTGGCTCTACAAAAGCATGACTTTTCTATTTAGACTCCTAATTTCATCTCTTGAGAATAGTGAACTTGAAATTCCATTGTTTGGGAGAAGGTCATGACTACAAAATTTCTGTTTCAATATCAGTGAAGCCTTAACATTTCAACAAAAATTAAGTTGTGGGATTTTTCTCTATCCTCCTCTTTTAAGGTTATGTAGCATCTTTGATTTTCACTCTTATAGAGCTGATGTCATAACTGGTGTGTGGTTAGATGCTCATTGTTTTTTTATTTCATGACTTGTGTTCACATGTCTATACTTATATAGTAGAGAGTCCTAGGTCTTCTGGAGCCAGGTCAGAAGAAACTGTTCTAAGGATTTTAAGTCATTTCTTCTCTTTTAAGGAGGTGTCCATTTACAAACATAATACTATATAGATTGTTCCACACTGGGGAATATGGCCAGTAAATAAACCTGCTCCAAGGGAACTGACTTGCTGTCTAAGCTGCTATACTGAGATTTTGGATTTCTTTTGGCAAGATGAGCTTAGTCTGTCTAAAAGTTCAGTGTCCTTAATCAGAAACCCCTCCTTCCTCCACTCTTGTTAAAGTCTCAGAGCAAACACTGATTGTACACGTTACAAACTAGGGGCTGTGTCATAATATCATATTTGATATCTACCTTTCTTTTCTTCCCTCCTTCTTATCTTCTCCCTTCTTTTCTCCCCCCAATGGCTACTCTTCTAGCTATACAAAGCTAAATCATTACCTTGTATGGAGACTGACAGGGGACATAATGGTAGGATACAAGCTGACATGTGACTTACTAGCATTGCAAACATGACGTCAATTGATGAAAAAAAAAGTCTCAGAAAAGTTTTCACAGAAGGAATAATATAAAATAGCCTTTCAGTAAGGGCTATGAATTAAATATTTAAGAGTTGGCATTCCTCATCATTGGGCATTCTAACAGAATTTTTTTTCCCAATTGAATTATCTGACTGGTTGTAAAATTGCTGCTATGGTAGTGGATCATATCTACCAAGTGTCAACTTGACCTTTACTGATAATACAGAGTGAGAGGGCACAGGAAGGGGTGTGGCATTGGAGAAAGATGGATCCAGGCAAATGTAGAAAGGATTTTCTAGAAATGGGAGTAAGAGCCACAAAAATAAGGTTTCATAGGTAAGTATAATTTTTGGTGTTGGGGAGAAAATTAAAGGAATGATTTTCTTTAAAAAATGTGAAACTGCTGGATTTTATGTCCGTGTGAACTACATGAGCACATATCAAGAAATTTGTGGATGTATCCAGGCTGATGAGGGAGAATAGTTACTTCCCACATCAGTTCAAGCTAGCTAGAGCAATCACTGGCATAGAAGAAAAGGCAGACTTTGAGAAAAAATATGTAACAATGTCCTTTTGCAATCACAATAAAATAACAGTAAGGATGTCTGAAAAATTTGTAAGGAATCATACTGTTAACTGTCCACTTAAAAATACATATAAATATGTGAGAGTTGGTAAATAAGTATATATTTATGTTTTAAATGAAAATTCTCATGATCCATAGACTGTCTAACAAAAACTCAACACCAGGCAGAGAATTCTTCTAAGTGGTTGGTTAGACATGTCTAAGAATGGGTTATAGGTTCTTGTTGCTGCCCTTGGTTGCTCTCCAGAGGTGGAAGGTAAATCCCTGTTACTGAAAATACCATGTGCTTTGGACACAGGGTCCAAAGGTCCCCAGCTGGATATTCACATCTTTCTATAAATATATATTAGTGTTGCATCACATTTTCATACACCAGTAAATGTCATGATATTTTAAAAACTATTGCAAAGAGCTTGGCAGCAAGCAGCAAAGGGTGACATCACATATGGATTGTCACCATAAAACTGATTGTAAAAGCTACCCATTACGAGAATTTAAGTATCTAACAAGAAAGGTTTTATAATCATAATTCATTTACATTTTCAAAAATACAAGTTTCCTAACCTTATCAACTATAATGAGGAAAAAAGGTGACATAAAACTATGAATTGTGTTGTTTTTAAAAGTCTAAGTTATAAGTAATTGAATAAATAAGAAATGAAGCGAAATAACAACCCATATTTTTATGATCTAACAACTTCTTTTTTAGACTATATTTTCAATATATAGATATTAATTTTATAAAATATAAAATAGTACATATTTCCAGTTCTTATAATTTGACATACGTAAGTTTAATGCTGGTTTTAATGAATATGTACACAATATATATTTATACTGTTTATTTCAATACAATTCTGGTGATTAATAGTTTTGTAAAAGAAAAATTGTTTAAATAGTGGTAATCTTGCCTAAGAGCTGGAAGTACTAATTTATTTTTACAATCTAATCTAATATTAAAAATACTAAAAATTACTGGTGTTCATGAAGATGTGGGATGACTGTAATTTTGATGCACTGCATGTGCAAATATAAAATAGTGTAATCAGTGGAAAGAGTGTAATGGTTTCTTGTAAGTTCACACACACACAAATGCAACTTTATAAGACTTACACAACACCATGTTTTATATTATAGTCCCAGGCTGAAAACTATTCAAATTCCCATCCACTTATAAATGGATAAACAGATTTTTTTATTCTCATAAAATCAATGTTACTCAGCACAATTGGAGTGACTTATGGAGACTTGCGGGCATGTGAGCTGTGAATCTTTCAGACATGTTGAATGAAGGAAAGCACACAGAGTAAAAACCCTGTGTCCTTTTGCTTCATGGAGGACAATGATAAAATCTGTACATTGCTGCCTATATAGAGCAACTGTCTGCAAGAAGACTTAGTAAGATAGGCTGGGAGGATGGAAGTTCTTAATGGTGTTTACCATCTAATGATGCAGGAAACATATTTAATTATCAAACAGTGTACTTAAAATATTTAATTTCATCATATATATATACACATATGTGCAGATTGAGGTACTACACATACATACACATGTATTACCTCAATTAAAGAAATCTCATTAATTTAATTAGTAAAATGTATTTGGAATTGGTTTAGTGTATAGGCACTCCACTATCCTCAGAATTGTTTATACTTTACTGGCTCAACCGGGTGGTAAGTTGTAGTGCCTTTTGGAAGGACAGCTTCTTTTCTGGTTGCTGGAGCATTTTCTTTTGGCCAGCAGGAGAGGGATATGCAACTTGACTATATGTGTGTGGGTGTGGTTCGTTCAGATATGTTCAGTAGTTATGCGTAGTTATGGGGATAGGGACCAACAATGACTGCAAAGACTAGGGACTAACAGGACAAGTCCACGTGTCCACATTACTCTGTTTACAGCCTCATTCCTTCATACTTTTTTATTTAGCAACATTAATTTAATAATCAGCATATCTTTATTGGTTATATTTTCATATTTATATTCTAGAATTTGCCTTTTAGTTGACTTTATGTGGGGTTGACAGGCATTTTTAGTTTGTGAAGTTTAACAAAAACCAAAGATTAAAAGGGGGTTGCCCAGTAACCCTCTCTCTGCTTATTGTTCTATAATGTCTGTCTGCTGACCTGTTTTTTTCTGAAGAAGAACAGTTTATCACTTTACTATAGAGTCATTAATCTTTATTTTTTTAAAAAGCTGATGATCTTTGTCAAAGTGCCACAGTCTCATTGTAAAGTAGATTGATTGCTCAACAAATATAAGGCATGAACCAGAATGTAAATTCCAGTTAAACACTTGAGATCAGACTTGGCACCTTCTGAGAGGTTATTTGTTCTTCTGTGGATACTGGCTGGAACCAGTACATGCTAAGTAGTGAATTGAAAGGATCAATCAAGATGGTCTAATTTCTGAGGCACACCTGCTATGATTATCTCATTGCTAAAGGTCATTATTTTTACTATGAGGAGTATAATGAAAATAGCACTATTGATTGAATCCAAACAATAAGACGTAATCATCAGCTCTTAATATTCATGCCCCAAGTTATACACAGACTTAAAAAAAAAAAACAACTGAACTTGAAAGGCATTGAGTAAATGGTTTAAGAATGTACTGTGACTAATGCAAGAAATCCTCAAAGTGAGAATAGCATAATTTTGATCTTTGATAAGTACTACAAAATGATGGTGCTCAGCTTTGATACCTTATAGTCTGATCATATATATGAGCTCCATAATGCTTACAATCAAGCTTTTGCATCAGATACATTGGCATTAAGACCTGTGATGATAGCTTAGTGTCATTGACTATAGCTGCTGAGAAGGAAAATAATTTATTCTCATTGAACTGTATGCATGTTATATGGCATACAAGGTACAGTGGTACTGTGAAACCTAGTATATGTGATGGGAGAACAGGGGCATTGACATGTCTTTCATCCTTCGAAACTGCTCTTTATTTGTACCTTAGCAGTGTCTTGACAGAAGACCAGGGAAGATAAGCTCATGGACTTATTTTATCTCAAGAATCAGTTTAATTTGGTTTTCCCACAACTGAAAACAGTTAAGAATGTTTTAATTCACTTTTATTGTTAATTATGATATAAGGAAAAGGACAATACTTGTTACTTAACCATGGCTGAAGCCAAGAGTACTTGCCATTGCATCTGAACCCAAAACACAAACTTGCATTTATTTTCCATCTATTTGTAGAGCCAGGCCATTGTTTTGTTGTGGATAGATGTATTCACTAGACCTCAGGGTTTTCTGTTGTATCTAAATCATATCCCTGACTCATTGTTGGGGATTTTTTTTAAATTTCAACTCTATTTAAGAGAGGGACTATAAAAAACAATATTTTATGAGCTTTACCAGCAGTTATTAAAGGTCATACTACCAGCATCTATGTCAAATCTTTATCAATACATTTCATCCTTATAGTTTTCTTAGCCACTAAAGTAAACTTTCACAGAATTATGTATTTCTTTACTGTAATATTTCCTGGCTCAAATATATAAATGATAAGTTTTATTGCCACGGTATGAAGTACAACTAGCAAAAGTAAGTTTTAAAAAAAGAAAATCTAAGAATCATACAGCCCATAGTCAGTACATTTTGCAGAGAAAGCCGCGAGAGCAATTCACTCAACCAGCTAAAGATGGTCAGGAGCTAGTAACTGGAAGACTTCTCTGTAGCAATCTAGGCTCTTCAAGTTAAAACTTCCTCCTGACTTCACAGCATATTCATTTAAGCATATACACAGTTATTCACAGCATAGCCATTTTCCTTTCATACGGAATCAACATTTCAAAGATTGTCTCTGACACCTCCTTGGCAGCAACTGTGTGAAATCTAGCCTGCTGCTGATGTGGCGGCTAACCCATTTTGTTTACCTTCACTTTTTTCCAGATGAACTTCTTTGCAGTGCAGACCCTTGGTGATTCTTGTCTTGCCTTACAAGAAGAGCGAGACTGACGGCACTGGCAATCTATCAGTAAAACACCTTCATACAATCATTTCTTTCCTTTTTGATTTTGTTATTTGTCTTTTAGAGACAGTGTTTTTCTGTGTTGCCTTGGCTCTCCTGCACTTGCTTCATAGACAAGGCTTGCTTCAAATTTATAGAGATCCACCTACCTCTGCCTCCCCGAGTGGTGGGACAGGTGTGCACCACTGTGCCCAACTTAGACAATCTTCTTTTTTTTTTTACTGTGTAATTTGTCTGGGAACCTTGACATTTTTAATTTCTGAATTAAGTAGGGCTCTTCTGACTAGCATTTGAGGTTATGCTCTGTCATGTTTATCAAATAATATTTTCAAAAGCATTTTTATTACTTGTATATAATCTAGGTCATGAACACATTGGGAAACATCCTCCGACCCTGGCATTCCATAGAATTCTGTTTCCATATCGTGTTTTTCACTCTTTTTTTCTTCTTTGTAACCTAATAAAATGCTTCCTTATTTTAAGACTTTTCTCAAATACTCCCTTATGAAGGAAGCATGTAAAACAGGGTTAGACCAGTAAGTATGCATTTCCTTCTTAATTTTTATATGGCTACCCATGATCCAGCATTTTAAAATAGAAGCCCAGCAGATCTCTACTTACTCCCTGCCCCCCACATATCTCCTTTGGAATTCGACAATAATTTGCACTTGTTGGATGTTTGTTGACATATTATCCTTTATGATTATTAATATATTTGTATTTTCAAATTTGTTACTAGGCCTAAATGTACATGGTGTGTCTTTATATTTATGTTTTGCATAAAACAAAGAGAGTTCATCTTCCGTGCTAAGAACAAATAAAAGCAGAGGGAGGAAACTGAGGAAGGCATTTGTACGTAGGGCTAGCTCTCCTGTGTACAGACTGGGTGTGAGCAAACACAGCAAGATGCAACCTTCATTTTGGTTATACTGGGAGCAGATTTGCCAGACTTATTCAGAGGGTTGTTAATTTTGTTGCCTCATTGTGTGTTTTGCTGTTTTTGCCTCTCTACTTATAGATGAAGTTGCCATTTAATATCCTGATAGGAGTGGTTTTAGGGCCCCAGTGAGAATAAATCTGTAGGTGTTCAACTCTGTATATAAAATGATACAGTATTTTCATTTCTAAACCTCCCTACATTCTCTAGACTGTCTCTAGGTTACTAACGACACTTCGTGTGATGGTAATAGCATGTACGTTGTTATGGTATGTTGTTTAGTGTATAATGCTCAGGAAAAAATGTATGTATATGTTAAGTACAGAACAATTTTGTTTCTCCAATAGCTTTGCTGTATGACCATCACAGAACAACTACACCTAAAATTATACTAACCTTAAGGAAAATTTCTGAAACAGTTGATCATATCAGAACCCTGGACTTGGAGACAACATGTCTAAATATGGTCATGAAGTTGCCTTCCTGTATGTTCCTGGCTGAGCAATCCCTGAGGCACTATATTGCGTGCTCCCAGCTCTAACCCGCCTCTCTCCCTCTTTCGCTAGGTTAGATGTATTGGGGCTTTTGCCCAGTTCCACTTTTTACCTCCCAAGAGGCTGAGAGTTTAACAGAATCTTGAGTTGAAACTCCATGGGAGTGTGTGGAGTTGGGACTTAGAGCTGTTATTAATTTTTTAGCTATGTTATGAGTTGGCCTGAGGTTTCAACTAAATTTTATATTATCTCCATGGGGAAAATAATTTTAAAATACAAATAGTTAGCTTGAACCATGGTTTGTTTGTGGTTTTGTTTTTTTTTTTTTGCAACATGATGAATTAATATATTTTAGCTCGTTTTTAAACTTATCAAAGACCAGATATATGAAAACTAGATATTTCCTTGCTTGTTTGTTTGTTTTTGTTTTTTGAGACAGAGTTTCTCTGTGTAGCCTTAGCTGTCCTGGACTCGCTTTGTAGATCAGGCTGGCCTTGAATTCGTAGAGATCTGCCTTGAGTGATGGGATTGCAGACATGCACTGCCACCGCCGTCTCCTTGATATCTCTCTAAATTAAGATTAAATATCCATTTCTTTGTTTATGTCATTATTTAAATATACAATATGCTAATGTTTCATTTTTGTTATTTATTAGATCTCTTCACACTTAAGTACTTTTAAATTTAAACTATAACTTACTTATCTTATAATGAATGAGACTTTTAGTTTTTATAAATAGAACCTTATGGAATATTCATATAGGAAGGTGTTATTCCTTTGAGGAGTTACTGGTAGGTATACATAAAAAAATTGTAAAAGCCAAGACTTTGCATATTAAGTTGTTCACAATATTTTAATACTGTGGACAACAGAAAGACAAAGAAACAGCTAAATTTCTTTAATACAGAATAGTTTAATGAACAATGGCAAAGTAAACATAATTGTAAGGTAAAAACACACAGGTTTGCAAAAAGATACTAATATTAAATATTAGGTTTGCCATGTATGCTAAATACAGATGTATGTGGATGAAAGGAACATGGCATGCAGAACTTAAAATAGAGGCAAGGGAATTAACAATATTGGCTCTATTAATTTTTCTAAATGAATCTTAAATAATTCTACTTGATTTTTCAATAAGTTCCTTCTGGAACAATAATATAAGATGACCTGCAGACAGTGTGGCAGGATGTGGCAGGAGAGGAGAAACTAAAAGTGAAAAATCTTCATCATCATTAACAGCATGAAAGAAGGCAGTTGACAGAGAAAGGCAGGAAGGCCATCCCTACCTGAGCTTCATGTAAGGAACGGAGCATGAGAGAGAAAACCCAGGCTCTGCAAACATGGAAATGAGCTGTAGAAGAGTATGCTCTGGAACTAATCTTGGAAGGCTCAACTGCCTCCTGGGCTTTCATCTCTAGTCCTTGGGAATGCTTCCTTAACTGTCTATTTCCATGACCCCCCCAACCATGTCTTGTCCTCACCCATCCTACCTTCAGCTCCTTCAGACATTTTTTGACCCCAACAAAAAGGCATGGATTTCCATCTTCCCTATCTTCCTCCCAGTAGCTGCCAAGATTTTCGTCCCTCCCTGCCCTATTGTCTTTCAAATGCTAATAAAATAGCCATCTTGCTTCTTTCTGAACCATTTTCAAATTTTGTTATTAACAATAATAAAAACCCACGAAATGGAACCCCAATACCTGGCAACAAAGACAAACTAAAAGCACAGTTCTTTTCCTCTGCATCTTGGTAGTAAAAATGTTATCCATACCAAGTGGCTCCTAAGTTATATTTTCCTTCCTCATCCTCGTTGCAAACTGTAATTTTTCAAAGCCTCATATAAAAACATATGGGCATTAAAACTGTTAGAATTTTAGAAAGACAATAAATGTATCTTGCTGTGCCCACTTATTTACAATAGCACAGTTTCTCAGACTTTGGACTGTTGTTGTTGTTGTTGTTGTTTTATTTTTTTGCATTTGAATATGGTTCAAGATGGGTGTCACACTGAAAGTGCCTGCTCCCTCTGCACACAGAACAAAGTTGTTTTGTTCTTATGTGCCCCCTGACTGTTCACTGAGCTTTTAAATTAATGGTGCAAGAACAAACTCATTCTATGAGACTGAGGTCATCTGTTATCAGAACTGTTATTAGGTGGAGACAGAGAGCGCATGGCTGAACTGAGCACATCTGCAGAGGGGCCTTACAGTGGAGTAGAAGGGAGGGCTCAGTGTGTGCTCACAGATGCAAGAAAGGGAGGCCTCATTGGCTGCAGACTCTTTGTGGGCTCTTGGGTTTGCATTTGTATGCACACACTTTTAATATATGTTTTTCACCTCAAGAATCTTCTGAGGATGAATTGGCATAGATGATTCTTTCAGAACCTGATAACATCCAGAAAACTCCTAGTCCATCATTTAACGATTCTGTACCAAATCCTGGGTATTGTGAAAGTAGTATTTCTCAGCTTGGTTTGATTATGAAAGGCAAAAATCCCATCTTCAGTACTTTTTGGGCTATTTACTCTTTGATGTTTGCAGATATAATGTCTTCGTCAGTGGGACATTATGACTTTTCTCAAAATGTTTTATTGTTTAAAGCCTCATAAAAATAAAAGACAAAGCAAATGGAGCATAATTTCAAGACAAAAAAATTAGAAAGGGGAATTCTTTTAAAATAATGTTTTGCGCTGTAGACGGAACTAGAAATATGACAGCAAAACTCTTTATGTAAACTAAAAAAATCCCCAGATTCAAATTTAGCAAAGGGAGGTCACTTTTTTCTGGTAGGAAGTATTGTTTCTTATCCCAGTATGGGAATCAGCAACAACAAAACAAAACAAAACAAAACAAAAAAACAAGCAAACAAAACAGATCTCACTTATTATTGAGCTTTGTTAAACTTCTGCAGCTGAATTCTCATACTCAGTTCAGCTTAAACATAAATTACTAGGTACTTATAGGGAATTATATTAAGTTCTCTGTTACTGTGTCTCCCGAAACTTTGTTTGGTGATGAATACAGTCTTCTTTATATTCCCCTTGAATTTTTCTCTGCAGAAGATTGATTAAACATGAATGCAAAAGTCAGTTATTGCTGTAAAAAGTAAGTTTCAAAAACTAGTTTTTCTCTATCCCTTCTGTTTTTTTCCTTTGACTTTTAAGGGAATGTTTGAGTTTAAATATCTCATTGTAATAATCACTAATTTGAATTAATAGAGGACTTAATTTTTTTCAACGGAAAGGGTGTTGTGTTTTATGCCTAATCAAACTTGATCAATTTGTTTTGGATATGATTTTTTAGTGTGCAAAGATAGTTTTTATTTCATCAACTGTAGATGATTACAAACACCCTATCACGATGAAAAATGAACTAATTTTTCCATTTTTTTAAATAAATAAGGAGATACTGAATTTAGGAACCCTTGAGGGGCAGCATATGGAGGAGACCAGAATTCAGATCTTCTGGCTTCCAGTCCTCTGTCATCATTTCTTCATTTTCTTTAGACACAAATTATCAAAGAACCTGCCAATATCAAGTCAAGGCTGTGAAATATGCCCAACCTTACATCGTTATGTTTTATTTCACCTGGGTTGCCAAGATGAGGGCTGTGGTTTTTAAACATAAGTTTAACCTAGTAGTTGTCCTTAACACAATTTCTTCCATCATGCTTCACTTATAAGCATTGCTAAAGAAGTGTTCTATACCAGTGGTTCCTTTTTTTCCCTTTTAACTGGTATATGTGTGTGTGTGTGTGTGTGTGTGTGTGTGTGTGTGTGTGTGTTGGGGGGGAGTTTTCTTTTACCCACTGAGCCATCTCCCAAGCCCATATAACAGAGACTAATGGGACAATAACATGAGTGAACTTTGTGAAAATGAAAAATTTGGAATTTCATCCTTAATCAGAAATTGAGGAGTTGACCAATCAGAAATTGAGGAGTTGACCACATCAGTTTGTTTTACCATCCCTGTATGTAATTCCCATATAAGCTAAAAGATGGAGGACCACTGTTTTCAAATCTTAGTTATTGCAATTAAGATTTAGGCTGACTATGGCTTAATTCCTCCCCTTCCTCCCCAGAGTATGTAAGGAGCTAATATAACATTTTTGATACCTAATTATAGTTGCACACACACATACACTTGGCTACCTCAGATAGTATGGTACAAGCCTCAGGATGTTAGGTTCTGAAGACCACCTGTGAGTTGGAACACTGGTTTTATTACTTGTAAGTTACATGCACTTAGGAAAGTTACTGCTCTGAAATGAGGCTATGAGAGCTGCAAACCATTTGGATCACTGTGAGAAATGAGTGAATCCACTTAATGTTTTTGGTGGAGACTGACTCAATAGGAAGCACTTATGATGTGTGAAGTATGAATCTTATCATCTGCCAGCACAATGATTAGCATAGTGAACAAGTAAATACTGTCTTTAAAAATGTTGAAACAATACAGCCAGTCCTGATGAGACCTGATAGGCTAGGGTCAGAGGGAAGGGTAGGAGGACCTCCCCTATCAGTGGACTTGAGGAAGGGTATGGGAGGAGATGAGGGAAAGAGGGTGGGATTGGGAGTGAATGAGGGACGGGGCTAGAGCTGGGATACAAAGTGAATGAACTCTAATTAATATAAAAAAATAAAAATTTAATAAAAAAGAAAATGTTATAAGTTTTAATCAAAGACTTTGAAAATAATCTTTTAGGGGAACAACAGTTTGAAGACTTTCCGGTTGCAGTATGTAAGGTCCGTGGCCCATTAGCTGGCGCCTTTCCTTCTAAATGCCTATTTGGTCTTAATAAAATTATTTGTTAATAACTAAAGGCAGACACAAAGTTGTTCTGGATAACTTATTTGACTGTGATATTCACTTTTTCTCTGAAACTTTCATATTTAAAACTGAAGAAAATAAACTACTTAAATATCTGGCCATCTTCATGGTTTTTCTTATCTTCCCTTGTTAATCTACTGGTATATCACTATCATTCCTTAAAAAGAGGAAAAATAAATTCAACAAGTGAATTTACTGTACATCATCTAACATTGCATTCTATCCTTGTAAAAAGGCCTTCATTGTTTGCTTTTTAGCAGCCCAAGGCTTTTTGCACCAGGAGTTCTTTTTTTAACACAAGTATTCCAGTACTTAATATTAGGCATTCCCAGCTGCTCCTTAAGACTGCCGGCTGCTCATAAATTGGCCTGAATGCAGTGCAGTGCAGAAAGCATGGGTGCCACCTGTGCAGTCGCTTTGCTTTTTTTTCTCCATACCCCAGAGCCTGAAGCACGCTCCTTTTACTTTCTCCCAGGCTAGGGATGAATGTCCTTCTTGAAGAACCTTTCCATTTGCCACTGCAAGAATTTTAAAAGTAGAACAACAAGGTAGAGAGGAGGTTACAAATTAAGTGGTGAAAATATTTCTTTCCTCAGCCAGGACGGCATTCTTAGCTAAAGGGGGCTTATGCAAGCCGGAACAGGGTGGGAGTAAACAGGCAATGTCATCCCTCCCTCATGGAAACCATCTTGAGAAAAGGCTCTCCTCAGCCTTCTGTGTAATACGCCACATCACTGAACCCTTTCTTGATCTTGGACATTCCTATTCACTGTTTACAATCATGAAACAGATGATGTGTTCAAGTGTTGATGCCTAGCATTTCTCTGAAAGAAAATATAGATATGAGACATAAGGATATGAAGAAGTTAGTTTCAGTTCATCAAAAATTCATAGCAGTGAATTCACTTATGGGCTCGCACACTGACAATTTTTATATGCCTTTTGATTAGAAATTTGGTATATTGAGAAGGAGGAATTTTCAATATATTCTTTTTTTCAATCTGCAACTATAAAATATATTTCTTGCTTGAAAAGTCATTTTCATCTTATTACTCATCAGAGTAACTCAACTATAGTCCAATAATTTTATTGTGGTATAAAATCCTTACTCATGTAAAAGATGTTTTCAAAAAATGTCTCTTAAAGTTATATTTACATACATAGGCTTGCTCAATGCTTTTGCTGGGTGAGCTCAAAAGCAGAACTTCTCTTTGCCTGGAATTTGGAGTTAGGGCAGACATGGCCATGAGTAACATATTCTATGAACATAGCAGGATGTTCAATGGAAAAGTGTAATAAAAATGAAACTATCAAACTAGTGTTTTCACTTGTCTCGGCCTCCCCAGCTAAAGTCCAACCTTTGCCATCCCTCTGCTTCCAGGTCGAAGGGAAAGATATCCTAGTTCTGCTTTTTCTTCCCTTCTACTGCTTTCCCTCCTGCTGAATCTTAAGACTCCTTTAAAGCATGCAGTTCAAAGACCAGCCCCAGTGAAAAGCACTGTGTCTTTTTAGGCCCAGTGAAACATGTCCTGAAGCCCATGGGCATTGTGTGAGGCTTTCTGTGACCTCATCTTGCGGAGTCAGAAATGAAAAGAGACCCTTCTGTTCTGTGTTTGCCAGAGTGGTGCAGTCAGCACCCTGGGTGAGGAAAAGGCAGTAGGGATCCAGCAATGACATGGCCCTCTGAAAAGATGCAAGACGTCTTTCAAGAAATGTTGTCAACTTGTCCTCATGTTACATCCTTTGAGGAAAACAGTACTGAAATGCAGTCTTACTTACTGAATATAGTGTAGACTGTTATTTTTTCTTTTTCTTTTTCAAATGAAAGTTACAATATTACTCATTACTGGAAGAGTTAATGGAGCAGAATAATAGACGAAAGCAGCGGTGCCCCTCCCCCAAATGGGTAAACTGCTTTTTTTATTTTTGGTATACTTGTGACTAAGCAGAAAAATATGTATTACCACCTCTATTCCTCCCCCTATTAACTAATCATTTTTATTCACAGTTTGTGGAATTTGGCATGTTTTCTGATTAACTTTTTTTTCTAATTGTTGCATCATATTTTTAATGAGATGTGAAAATATAAGTTTCCCCAAATAACAAACTGTATTTTTATAAACCAGTAGGAGTGGCTTTTGTAGTGATAGGAACCCCACAAGGAGATAATTAAATATAAATCTTTAGAATAACATATCAACTCCAAACTATAAATCATTGATTTTTTAAAAGGCATAAATAAATATGGGGGGCAAAATGCAATTCTTCTGAAAGCAAAAGGACCAGAATTAGGCATCACAATATGAATGGTTGTTCATTATTGATTGTGAAAATAATCTGTAGAATATTTAGAATATTGTGAAAGGTCTAAACATTGAACTTTTTTTAGCAGAAAAAAAAGCAGCAAAGTCGTACACATATAGACTGTTCCAAAATATTAGCAATCGTTCTTCTCATTCAATCACAGATATTTAATCATATAAAACTATTAAATGCCATTACATGGGCACTGGAGTGCTTTCATTTTTAATAAAAGGAAAATTTATAAACTATTGACTTGATGACCTTAATTGGTTTTCTGTTCTCTGCTAAACCAGAACCTTTTTGACCATGATAGTTTGTGTGTGTGTGTGTGTGTGTGTGTGTGTGTGTGTGTATGTGTGTGTGTGTGTTTGCATGCACGCACACATGTGTGTCTTTTGTGACGGAAGCTTGGGTTAAGCAGAGTTGACATTCTTCTGGCTCATATAGTGAGCCACCTCATTGTAAGGTATTTTCTCTAGGAAATTATTTCCTTTCCTTGTAAATCTTACTGTGGTCCTGGGATGTTGTGCAGACATAGAACATTATTATTTACTGAGAGTAAAGAATGATTGCTTGCTTTTGCAAAAGATACAAAAGGCAGAAGATGGTATTTGGTGCTTAGTGTATTCAATGATGTTCTCCATCTTTGGATTCTAAATGAGTTAGAATATTCTTGAGCCTGCATTCCCTGAGAGAAACAAGGAAAGGGCTTGAGCATCTTGGCAGGAAGGAGGCACCATAATGGCCCAGGGGAGCCTATGAACTTAAAGAGGAGGAGGAGGATTTTGGTCCTGGAGAATGGAGACGTAAGCATGTAGCAGTGTCAGAGTGCTGTGGAGGTATTTTTGAAGCCTTGCCACACTAGGAAATCTAGCGTAAATGTAGCCTGGCATTTAGTTACTGACTGACAGCATTTCTGTTTCACAAGCTGGACTGGGCAGATTGTTACCATTATCTACTATACAGTAGAAAAATATGAGCCTGCCAAGTACTGCAAATTTCGGAGTAAAGAAAATACTGGCATAAGACTTGACAGAGATCATGGTAAACAATTTCCACTCTTGAACATGCTAATTCATCAGTGTTTTATTGAGCAGACTCTTCATCCAGACAACAAATTTGGGTAGAATGGAAAACGCAGACAAATATAGGAAGAGGACTGTGCTGACGCGGTTGTTTCTGTTCCTCACCAAGCCTGTGTATGACTTGTCAGAGTTCCATTCCCTCCAAAGAAGTTTACTATCCCTTAATTGTTTGCATTTGTCCTTAGCATCATGAGCTCTGGCTGACCCTGACACTCAGCTATTTTGTCTTCTCATCCTAGCACGCCTTGAACTGAAGAGGTGCTGTAATAAGACTGCAGCTGACAGCTTCCCTTTACCACATCTCTGCTACAACCTCTGGGCCTTGAGAAATATTAGTGAATGGTCTCATTGTTGAGAATGGAGCAGATGATATAACCATTAGAGGGTAGAAAGTATGAAACAATACACTTGATGTTCAGGGATCTTATACTTTGTTGTTGTTAAGAAATGAGGAAATGCCAGCTTGCCTGGAATGGGGAAAGCTGAAAAGCTCTTTGAGTTGAAGAAACTGGAAAGTTCACTGGTTTACCCATTATCCTGTTAGGACTATGTGTCAGAGAAGAACTTCAGCTGAAGCTGCCTTTCCTGATTCTGTGTCAACCTTCCCACTTTGTTATTTCTTTGTGTTCAAATGTACCTGGTGATTTGTACATGGACAAACAATTGTGTATATTGAAAGTGAACAGATATAAATAATATATCACTGCTGATGGGGAATAAATGTTTTTAATAACTGGTTTCAATGAGTTTGTCCAACTATTCTGTAGTAGTTACAGATTGTTTCCAGGGGAACAATAAGATATAATAGTTAAATACAAACTTCTAAAAGTAGCATGGTCACTAAAAGAAAAATGTAGCATCCTTAGTAAAAACTAATTTTAGGGTAAGTGTTAGAATAAGAATATTTTATATAAAAAGCAGAGAATCAAAGAAGAGCTTTTGGTTATGGGAACAAAACAGTTGAAAAAGAAAACAGAATAGAAGGCAAAACTATTATTTAGCATCACCAGGTACAGTAGCTCGGTCATCGAGACTTAGTCTACAGCATTGTGTGTGGAGCAGCAACGTGGGCCTGAAACTTGACCTGTAGGAGAAGCCTGACTTGGGAGTAGCTGGAAGTAGCAAGGCAAAGTCGCCAGGAAGTATGTCTTGGCCCAGAGTAAAGAAAAGCTGCGAGCACTGAAGTGTCTTGTTCTCCCAACGTCCCTCCTCAACTGCAGCATCAGGTAGTAGCTAGAAAATCATGTGGCTGCCATTGAGGGGCTCCAGCATGAGGTCACAGTTTGAACCAGAAGAATCTAAAGGTTCCTTGCCAAGAGTCATGATTCTGTTATTGTTTTGGTTACACCTTATTTCTCTTTCATATTCAAATTCCTATCAATTTTCACAAATATCTCTCAATTCACACAGGGGAGGACTTGAGCTTACAGAATATAATTAGCTACGACAAGCTTTCGTAAAAGTAATGAGATAAAATTCAAACTAATCTACTTTAGAAAGAAAAATGAAGCATGAGATTCTCCTGAAAGTACCATTTTATAAAGCTGTCGGAATCATAAATCTCAGAAGAATCAATAAAAACTTAGCCATGGACACAAACACATGTTGGAATCTATCTGCTGTGAGCCTAGCAGGTGAAACCATTTTTACAGAATGCAGTAGCAAGAAAACAAAAGGTATGTGGGCATGGTGGCACATGTGTTTAATCCCAGCACTCAGGAGGCAGAGGCATGCAGATCTTCATGTTCGAGGCCAGCCTAGTCTAGCTGGCCTAGACTAGCCTAGCAAGTCCAACACAGCCAAGGCTCTGTTACACAGACAAACCCTGTCTCAAGAAAACAAAACAAAAAATAAAAGAAAGAAAACAAAAGGCGTGAATAAATAATGCCAAGAAGCTGAGGCCACAACTTTGTGAATAAAGTTCTTAATCTATAAATGTTACAGCTAGAGTTCAGATTCCCAGCAGCTTTGGAAGCCTCTAATCCCACAGGAGGCACACATAATAATGGGTAAGAAAGTTAGATAAGGGAAACATTGGAAGGGACAATAAAACAGCATCTAGATCAGAAAAATGGAAGCCTACACCATAAGCACTAAATCCAGGCTGTATGGGAGGGATGAAAAAGAAGTTTTAGAAATAGGAAGAGGAGAAGTCAACACCTGAGAAGATAGAGTGGGCTTACTGGAAATAAGAAACAAGAGGAAAGATAGTTTGGGCAACCTCGGTAGCAGGGAGACCTGTCTTGGCTCTTTGTGGCTCCCAATGCAGAACTGGCAAATGAACCAGATTCAGGCATCTGAGGCAAGAAATCAAGAATTTTGTGGCAAATGGAATTGAAGTCATGAAAACTGTTGAAACTGAAAGGAGAGAGACTATGGAGAGAAGAAAAGAGACTTCTAACCTGAACCATGTGGAGCAGGAGAATACAGAGTGAAAGTAGGAAGAAAACAATCAGAAAGGGCAGTGAGAAAAAACTATGATGAATAAAGGAGATACCGAGAGATGGTATTTCATAGAGGCCAGCAAAGCTGAGAATGAGAAACCAAACAGTGGCAGTTAAGAAGATCTTAAGAGGGACATTTCTGATGAGGATGCTAAAACATTGCTTCAGACACTAGTCTGGAAATATCGGACAGCAAGTTAAGCAAGGTAAGGAGTTCAGAAAAGTTGGCTGCTCAAAATAAGTTTGTATGATTCTTCGTTTTTCCCTCCTGGGATGACTGTGGTATTTCTCTCTGCCCATGTGTACACTATTCCTCTAGACATGGCAGTTCACACTTCTGTCAAGGATACGCTTTAATAGGAATAATTATATCATCTTGGACCAAGCCTCATAAAAGGGCAGAGGAGTTGATGATGGGGCCATACATGGATGGAGCTCTCAGATTTGTCTGAAATGCTGCCCTGTGTCCTTATTCTGACTTTGGAACTTTTTCATGAATACAGATAAGGTCATGATTGAATAGTATGTAAATACCCAGTCCTTATTGTATGATGCCTGGAATTGTGAAAGTAACTGCAATAAATTTGTTCAAAGAGTTCATTTTTAGAACAGTAGTAACTATGTGTACTTAATCCAGTACAGTAATGCTATAGAACAGCAATACTACATATATATTGAAACATACACTAAGATAGTATATACTGTGGTACACATTTTACATATATGTATATGTATGTATCTCTATTATGTATAGATAAAACTTCATGCATTCACAGTATGTATATGTATACCTTTGATCTTCTTTTATCACAGCCCCTTAGAGTAGTAATATTATTTTTACTATATAGGTGAGCTGCCTCAGTTCATGCAAAATTTGTTAGATTTTCAAGCTGAATGGACTCATGAACTAAGCTGAGAATTGAGCTTGACACAGTGTGTTCTCAAACCTAATGTTCTCCACTCCAGTGTCATGATGAGCAAGTGAGAGAACTAACAGGCAGAGAGAGGGGTCCAGCCACAGCTAGGCAGGCAGGTAGCAGGTCTGCATGTACCATGGCTGTATCTTCTCCACTGCAAGATGCCTTACTATGTACATTGCATTTTGAATTAGTGTTAGAGAACATGCTACCCAGTTCTCATCATAAAAATTTATGGTCATGAGCATCCTTTAGAATAATATGCTGGAATTTTTTTATGTCTGTGTCATAATTTTTATAGACTTATTCTCTTCATGAATGTGGAATGGTGTGTTACCAGGACCAAAATAAATAATTAAATTAAATTTTAAAAGCCTGTGTAAAATAGAGCCTGGCTGTCCTCCTTTAAGGGAGCATCTGCCCACCAAGGGAGGGGCATTATGGTGTATAAGGCAGGTTAATAGGAGGCCCAATGGTGATAAGAGGAAGAGAAAACTTCTTGATCTCTGAATATATGAAAACGTAGATACAGTACAGAAAAGGCAGGCCATAAACCTCATGACCTAACCTGTTTCCTCCAGTTCCACCTTATGCCCCCAAAGGTTCCTCAATTTCCCATAACAACAATACCAGCTAGAGACCAAGTGTGTAGACCTGTGGGGTATACGTTACATCCTAACAGCAATAATAGTTGAGTTAATGTTGTTACATTTGTAATTATGTAATCCTCTAAAAGAAATAGAATATATTGTGATGTTTTTAATTCTTCTTTTCTATATAATTGAGTAAAAAGTTTCTTTCTCTATAGAAATAAATAAGCAACTGTCCATCTATTCTATCCATTTTCTAACATCCCACACACACATAAACTTGAAAACAATGAAAACATAGATGTACTTTTCTTTCAGCAACTAACAAATTGTTCAAATATTGTATTTCTTCCTATCTTCCTACAAATATGTTCCACGTTTTGCAAGGTATAATTTATACTCTATTAGTAATATAAATAAATGGGAGAATTTTGTATCTTTCTATCCCTAAATAAGCTCATCCAGTATAGTTATTAATTATTAACCTACACTATGCAGCTATTTTGTAAGCACACATTTCAATGTACATGGTGTGTATGTACATGTGTTTGTGTATGCACACACATATGAACATCTTAAGATTGGATCTTGCTGTCATCCAGGCTGTCCTTAAACTAAGAACAGCTCTTCTGTCTTAGCCTTTCCCATTCTTGTATTACAAACATGCCCAATTTCAAGTACTAATTTTACTATTCATATCAATTCTTACTTTTTTAGGGGGGGTGGTTGTTGCTGGGTATAATTTTCTTACTAGAATGAGGATCTGGATTCCATTTCCGGTACTGCCGCTTAAAGGCACTCTCCACATTTTGCATGGGGTTTGCTTCTGAGAACTCAGTCTTCCTATGCACAAGATGTCCTGATAAATTACCTTGGCACAGTAGACCACTCAAGCAGGTAGATACAAGACATGGCCATACCGAGTCTCCCACCAAAATTATAGACTGCTTATTAGTTATAGGTGCATGCCAGCATTGAGAATGCCTCCAAAGAAGCTAGAGAGCTGAAGACAGTAAAAATTGGCATGACACACACTGAAATTAGGATTTTACTTGGAAATTTCCAAGTATCCCTCAATCAGGGCTGACCTTGGAGCTTGCCAGAAACTACATAAAAAATAAAACCCCTCCTTTCATATCCTTCCCATTGACAAGGATAAGAGCTAATAGGTATACAGCCATTTTCTTGCACTTTGCTGTTCAGTATGAGCAACCAGAATTCTCTTTTGTATTGTTGCTAACAACCCATACTATTCACCATGATCTTTTTGTGGTAGCAAGGGCTAGACACCCAGTGCCTTTATAATTCACAGTGGTAATCAGGTCTTTCCAGATTACCCAAATTTCTACAATGTTTTCATTTCAAGGATTACTTTCTGTTCAGAAGAAAATCTACAATGAAGTGGACTGTGTTAGCTTTCCATTGCAACTTTCTACATTTAATACCAGGAGGCTGTGTCTAGACTGCATTACATCATAGAAACTTTAGAAACCAGGAGATTTTTTTTTCTCCTACTGTAGTGTATTGCTTTTCAACACAGCAGGCTGATTATTCCCTTGTGCATGTTCTTGTTGCTCATGTGTATTGCAGGTGTGTCTGGCATTGGGAATTCACGTTTCTGCTCTAGAGACACAAATGTCTTCAAATATTACATGTAGATATGTGGTGTTTAACAAGTTTCTTAATTTATCCTGCTAATTGAAAATATTGAATATTAACCAGAGCAAATGCACACAATTGGAGCAAGCTGTCTCCCCTGTAAGTCACTGCACATCTGGGGAATGAAGAACATTAGAAGTGGGAGTGAGGTTAACAAGGGGTAGTGTGCTGACGCACCAACAACTGTAGATTATTTTGCACAGAAAACAACACGAAATACAGATGTATTCCTGGGAAGAAGTTCACGAACAACAATTTATATGCTGCCCAAAGTTTCATAAGTATTAAGTCAAATCTTCCTGGTCATAAATAGCTTGTATTTATTTAAGTGTCAGTATTTGCATTTAATTAACATGGGAGTAAATCCATAAAGAGTTAATACAGATATTGATGTATACATTTTCAGAATATATAACTCTATGTGTACATGTGTGTATTGCATAAATTCATCTTGAGTGGATCCTTATTTCATAATTAAGAATGAAATGAAAAACAAGGTTTCTATTCTCTGTATTCTGAACCCATTCAGTGGTATGCTTTTTTGTTTTGTTTTTATTTATTATTTCTTTTATTTTTGAGATTATAAGATAATTACATCACTTTGCCCTTTCCCTTCCTCCTTGAAAATCTTTCCTTATAGCCTTCATTGCTCTCTTTCAAATTTATGTCCTTCCTTCATCTAATTGCTACGTGCATATATACACATATGCACATACACACATGTGTGTGTGTGTATATATATATATATATATATGTATTTCTAAATATAGCATGCACAATCTTTATAATGCTTTTCCTATGTATGTTTTCAGGGCTGACCATTTGAAATCTCAGGTTTCCAGAGAGGAATAAGGATACTTTGTCTTTCCCACTTTATTTCAAATGTAATCCAAGAAATCTTTAACTAGTGAAGCTATTTAACTTCAGCAAGTGGGTAACTTTTTTAACATTTTTATTTTATATTAATCACAGGTTATGTACTTTGTATCCCAGCCATAGCCCCCTCCCGCATTCCCTCCTGATCCCCCCTCCCTCCCTCATTTCCTCCTTGCCCCTTTCCAAGTCCACTGATAGAGGAGGACCTCCTCCCCTTCCATCTAACTCTAGCTGATCAGGTCTCTTCAGGACTGGCTGCAATGTCCTCTTCAGTGGCTTAGCAAGGCTGCTCCTCCCTCTGGGGGCAGGGGGTGGCTGTCAAAGAGCCAGCTATTGAGTTCATGACAGAAATAGTCCCTGTTCCCCTTACTAGGGTACCCACTTGGATATTGAGCTACCATTTGCTACATTCAAGCAGGGGTTCTAGGTTATATCCATACATGGTCCTTGGTTGGAGAGACAGTCTCATAAAAGACCCCTGTGCCCTGACATATTTGGTCCTTGCAGAGCTCCTGTCCTCTCCAGGTCATACTAACTCCCCCTTCTTTCATATGATTCCCAGCACTCTGCCAAAGGGTTGGTTATGTGTCTTAATATTTGCTTTGATACACTGCTAGGTAGAGTCTTTCCGAGGCCATCTGTGTCTGTGGTAGGCTCTTGTCCTGCTACTTGTTTTCTCCTACATCCAATGTCCATCCCATTTGTCTTTCTAAGTGAGGACTGATCATCTTACCCCAGGTCCTCTTTCTTGTTTATCTTCTTTAGGTATATAGATTTCAGTATGTTTACCCTATCTTATAGGTCTATATAAGTGAGTATATACCATGTGTGTCTTTCTGCTTTGGGGATACCTCACTCAGGATGATCATTTCCAGGTCCCACCATTTGCCTGCATTTTAATGTTTATGAGGAAGACAGTCTCAATGTATGTAGAAACGTGCCAGGAAGCCATATCTTTAAAACATTAAAAAGAGGCTGGATGTGATGGTGTATGCCTTTAATTCCAGCAGGCAGAGGCAGGTAGATTTCTGTTAGTTTGAGCTCACCCTGCCCTATGAAATGCACTCTAGGACAGCCAGAGCTACATAATAGAGAGTTCCTGTCTCAAAAATAAAATTGAGAAAGGGCAGATGTAAAGTAAGGGTGCTTGCTACTCAAACCTAAGGACCTCAGCCTGATCCTCAGGATTCACGAGAAGAAGGAGGAGAAAACTGACTGCAAAAGTCTTCTGCTTCCACATGCATGATATGTGTATGCATGGGTGCATGAATGCTTGCAAACACATGTGCATATGTACACACACACACACACACACACTCTAAGTTGAGCTTCAAAAGGTAAAATAAAATACAATTTAAAAAAATCTTATTTTAGACCACTGAAGATAAAAACAACTCTCTCCAGAAAGGTGACTGACACAGCCTTCAGTTAACTCCTGTTCCTCTTTTTAATTTAAGTTTATACTTTATAATTTATTGATTTTACATCCTGATTGTAGTCCCCTCATTTGTCTCCTCCCAGTCCCCCCAACTTCTTCTCCCCCTCCCCCTCCCTTATGCCTCAGAAAGGGTGAGCGCTCCTTCCTTATCATGGGACCCCAGCTTATCAAGTCTCATCAGGACTGCCTGCATCCTCTTCCTCTGTGGCCTGGCAAGGCACCTCCACCATGAGGAAGAGATCAAAGAATAGGCAACAGAGTCCATGTCAGAGAGCCCCTGCTCCCCTTACTAGGGAACGCACTTGGAAACTGGGCTGCCTATGGGCTACATCTGAGCAGGGCCTTTAGTTCCTCTCTATGCGTGTTCCTTGTTTGGTGCATCAGTCACTGGGCCCAGACATTTTTTGCTCTGTTGGTCTTCTTGTGGAGCTCTTGACCCCTCCAGGTCCTTTAATTTCTCTGCCCTTTCCTAGGACTCCCTTGATATGCCTAAAGTTTGGCTGTGAGTCTTAGTATCTGTTCTGAACCCCTGCTGGGTGGAATCTTTCAAGGGACATCTATGGTAGACTCCCATCCTGTTTCCTCTCTTCAATAGCTTCTGGTGTCTATTCTATTTACCCTTCTGAATAAGAATTAAGCATCCTTCTTAGGGTCCTCTTTGTATGTTCTATGTATTTCTTTCTGGCTCTGGGTTCCTTTACTCAGGATAGTCTTTTCTAGTTCTGTCCATTTGTCTACAAATTTCATAATTTCCTTGTTTCTAATAGCTGAGTAGTATTCCATTGTGTAAATTTACCACAATTTTTGTATCCATTCTTCAGCTGAGGATGTCCCTCAGCCAGAATCTGGAAGCAACCTAGATGTCCATCAGCCAAGGGATGGATACAGAAATTGTGGTATATTTACACAATGGAATACTACTCAGCTATTAGAAACAAGGAAATCATGAAATTTGCAGGCAAATAGATGGAACTAGAAAAGACCATCCTAAGTGTGGTAACACAGAAACATAAAGACAAACATGGTATATAATCATTTATAAGTATATATTAGACATATTATGTAGAATAAAATACTAAAATCTATACTCCTAAAGAAGCTAAACAACAAAGAGGGCCCTAGAGAAGATGCTTAATCCTCATTCAGAAGGGCAAACAGGATAGACGTGGGAAGAGGGAGAAAACAGGAGATAGGACAGAAGCCTACCACAGAGGGCCTCTGAAAGACTCTACTCATCAGGGTATCGAAGCAGATTCTGAAACTCATAGCCAAACTTTGGGCTGAGTTCAGGGAATCTTATAGAAGAAAGGGGGAACAGAAAAACCAGGAGTGGACAGGAGCTCCACAAGGAGACCAACAGAGACAAACAAACAAACAAACAAACAAACAAACAAACAAAAACCTGGGCTCAGGGGTGCCTGCAGAGACTGATAAATCAACCAAGGACCATACATTGAGAGAACCTAGACCCCCTGCTCAGATGTAGCCCATGGGCATCTCAGTTTCCACATGGGTTCCCTAGTAAGGGAAGCAGGAGCAGTCTCTGATATGAGCTCTTTCATCACCTCTCCAGGTGTTTCGGCCTTACTAGGCCACAGAGAAAGAGGATCCAGACAGTTCTGATGAAACCTGATATGATAGGGTCAGATAGTAAGGGAAGAGGACCTCCCCTATCAGTGGACTAGGGGAAGGACATGGGGGTTGAAGGGAGGGAGAATGGGACTGGGAAGAGATGATTGAGGGGCTACAGCATGGATACAGAGTGAATAAATAATAATAATAAGTTAGAACAGTAGAAGAACATTACTATTCTTACCATTAGCATTGGAAAAGAGAGAAATAAGTAAGTGATTTCTAAAGCATAATGAGTTTTTAAGCATTATAACATTATATCTCCCACAACTTTTCATAGCCAAATCTAAAGCCATGAAAATTTGTATTTATTTCATTTGTTTTATTAAAGTACTGAAAGTCAAGACTTCAGAAAAAATGGTCTAATGAAATGAAACAAAATTTGAAAGAGGGGCATTATCAATACATATGCCCCTGAACTGAAAAATAAAGATCCATGGTACTCTGTTGTGTTTGAGTTGGTGCAATTCATTGCCTCCTGAAATCCACAATGCCAGATTTCTGTTTCCAGAGCTTGTCCAAATGCTTCATGAAATATAATGGAGAGAAAACCCCTGAACAAGAGTTGAGAGTTCCTACCAGACTTTTTGTTTTGTTTTTGGCTGAAAGACTGAACCAGTGTTCAGAGAGATATCAGAGAGATCCAGGTCACATGCTTTATATGATTTATTATTCTAAATTTATTGCTGTGTGAAATTATTCAGTAGGTCTGTCACTGCTTGTTTGTTTCCAAAATATTAGCAATAAGAAATATTATGTGAGCTTTTTTTGGAAGGGAGACTTTTGATGACTGCTTCTATTTCCTTGGAGGATATAGGACTACTCAATCTACTTAACTGATCTTGATTTAATTTTGGTAAATGGAATCTATCAAGAAAATTGTCCATTTCATTTAGATTTTCAAATTTTGTGGAATATAGGCTTTTGTAGTAAGAACTAATGATTGTTTGGATTTCCCCAGTGTCTGTAGTTATGTCCCCCTTTTCGTTTCTGATTTTGCTGATCTGGATAGTTTCTCTCTGCCTTTTAGTTAGTTTGGCTAAGGGTTTGTCTATCTTGCTGATTTTCTCAAAGAACCAGCTCTTGGTTTCATTGATTCTTTGAATTGTTTTATTTGTTTCTAATGTATTAATCTCAGCCAAAGACAAAGAGTTTGATTATTTCCAGCTGTCTGCTCCTCTTGAGTAGGTCTGTTTCTTTTTCTAGGACTTTCAGGTGAGCCATTAAGTTGCTTGCATAAGATGTTTCAAATTTCTTAGTGTTATGATTTTTCCTCTTAGCACTGCTTTTACTGTGTCCCTTAAGTTTGGGTATGTTGTGCCTTCATTTTCATTGAATTCTAGGAAGTCTTTAATTTCTTTCTTTATTTCTTTCCTAACCCAGCTGTCATTGCATAGCAAGTTGTTCAGTTTCCGTGTGCGTGTAGGCTTTTTGCTATTCTGTTGTTGTTGAGGTCCAGCTTTAGTCCATAGTGGTCAGATAGGATACAAGGGATTATTTCAATCTTCTTGTATCTGTTGAGGCTTGTTTTTGTAATCAACTTAAAAAAGAAAAGAAATATGATATGGGCCCCAAATTGTAAAAGGAACAGATTCTTGAAAAAACTCTGTTTAATGATGTGAGGATGCATGTAGGATTTTCTTCTCACTATAATTTTGTAGACAAAGGAAAATTTTGTAGTCCAAAGAAAAACTTTATTTATTTAATCTACACATGTGACTATTTTTGCACATCCTACCATGCTACTTTGAATCATGTCCACTGTGTTTTCAGTGTGCCCTGACAAAAATCACCTTAAGTAAGTTTGATATGACTGGTCCTTTGAGTGCATTCAAAATTATTAATGACTGGCTATTCCTTAAAATGCATTTTAAATAAAACACTGTGGAAGAACAATTAAAACAGTCTGAATAGCGCTGGAGAGATGGCTCAGCAGTTAAGAATACTTGTACAGGACCTAGGTTTGGTTCTCGGGACCCCTAAACCATTGCAACTCCAGCTACTGAGAACCTGATATTCCTTGGGCTCTGCAGGCACTAAGCATGCAGACTGTGCACATGCTTCCAGGAAACACCTTCAGATGCATAAAGCAAATAAACATTTTTGTTAGAAAAACAAATGTTCTAGTTGCTAGGACTTAGGAAAGTTTATGAGGCTGGGGAATTATAAACAACTTTTATCATGAACTGCATAATCAATGGTTTCTTTAGACACTGATTCTGTGTGATTTAGTAGCATGTACTTCAGCCTACAACTCAGCTGATAAAGTGACTTCATACTTTAAACAGTAAAGAATAATCTCTGCTTCGATTTTGTTTGAGGAAATGATTGACAGGCAAAAGCTTATAGGAAAGAGTATCATGCATGCATGGACTCTTTCCTTCACAAATAATGCTTAAATGTTCAAGGTGAATGTGAAATTATAGTTACAAGGTTGCTTTGCAATAAACGAAGTGATGGCTGTGAGCATATTTAAAACTCTCTTATCGGTTGGTATTTCAGGAATTAAGTTGATTCTACCTATTCTTTTACTAACTCCCAAAACTGAAAGCTAGAACATACGAATAACAGGGTGTGAGTTGTAAAGAACAGAGAATCCAATCTGTCCAAAAAAACTTCAGAATTATGGGTCCTCCAATAATTATTCATTATTAAATTCATGAAATATAGGGTACTTATTTTTTACTTTTAAAGTTTCACACCACAAAGGTTTTCAACACAGTAGAAAAAGAATAAGATATGTACCAAAGACTCACTGAGGAGCTAGCATATTTAATACAAACACGTAATTGTCTGGGTTGGCCACATAGCTCAGCCAGCAAACTGAGAGGACTGACCCTTGCAAGCAAGTCTAACCCCTAACTTCCCTGTGTGCAATGTGCCATGTAGGGTCCCATTCAACTCTCTCTCTCTCTCTCTCTCTCTCTCTCTCTCTCTCTCTCTCTCTCTCTCTCTCTCTCTCTCTCCATCTCCTTCATACCTTCCTCCCTCCCTTCCATTAACTTATTCAAACACACAAACACACACACACACTAAACAAACAAACAAACAAACAAACAATTGATCTTCTATCTTTCATTATCTTCATTTCCAGTTAGGAAATTGTTTAAGGGAAAACATGAGAAAGTTGAAAATAGTATCTTCATAGCTTTGGCAGCCAAAGTAAAGGATGTCTTGTTCATGCTTACTGGCTGATAACTCTAAACACTGAATACATAATGGAAACACTGGAATCAGGCTTGGTTTGTAAATATAAAATTAAACACTATATTAAGCAACTAGTCTTTTGGTTTAGAAGTGTTATTCACTTCTAATGATGAAACATGAGTTCAAAAATAGGCTTTTTGGTTTACATGTCAGCTGAATGCATTTTTTTTTTTAGTGGGTGTTTCTGACATGCACAAGGGAAGGAAACAGAATATCATAAACATTAGGTCCTCCATCTTCTAACAGTATTTTCTGGACTAATTTATAACAGTTTATTTAGTGTAATGTAAATTTATGATCAAATCATTTCATTAACTAAAAATATACTTCCCAGTTGCAGAAAGGTTGAAGATAAAGCACAACAAATTTAAAAAGAAAAAAACAATTCCCTGGACTGCATAGGTGATGTTGACTGTTTAAACAATGAAACTTGTTACTGTAGCCAGACTTTAGTTGACAGTAAAATTGGTTTATTACATTAATCTATTAAATTAGTTACGCACTGTGGTTTAGACTTAGGTTAGCAACATAAAGTGGGTTGTTTTTAGGAAAAGACATCAGTCAATTCCTTTGATGAAGGAAGGTCTATGAGTCCTTTTTTTTTTTTTACATTATTTTATATTAATCATAGGTGATGTACTTTGTATCCCAGCCATAGCCCCCTCCCACATTCCCTCCCTATCCCTCCCATCCCTCCCTCATCTCTTCCCTGCCCCTTTCCAAGTCCACTGACAGGGGAGGTCCTCTTCCCCTTCCTTATCAGGTCTCTTCAGGACTGGCTGCAATGTCCTCTTCTGTGGCCTAGCAAGGCTGCTCCTCCCTCAGGGGGCGAGGAGGACGAAGAGCCAGTTATTCGGTGTCTATTTTATGTTTGGTGTTTAGACTCCAATGGAGGGCCCTGTGTGATCTGGAGCAAATTGTCCATGACTGAGTTGGAGCAACATAGTGTAGGGAGGGAGATTAAATTGTTTTCCAGGAGACTTTGTTGTAGACTTTTTCCTTTTGTTAAAGTGCAAAGTAATGAAAGTGACTTCAGTAAAGACAGATTCAGCTAAACTGAAGTATGTGCGTGGCATTCTGTACGTATTTCTTTTTTTAATTATTTCATTTCATTAATTATAGTTTATTCACTTTGTATCCTTGTATCCCCCCTGTAGCTCCCTCCCTCCTCCCCCCCCCAATTCCCCCCTCCCTCCCTCTTCCCCACTTGTGCTCCTCCCCCAGTCCACTGATAAGGGAGGTTCTCCTTCCCTCTGATCTCAGTCTATAAGGTCTCATCAGGGGTTGCCGCATTGTCTTCCTCTGTGGCCTGGTAAGGCTGTTACCCCCTCAGGGGGAGGTGATCAAAGAGCAGGCCAATCAGTTCCTGTCAGAGACAGTCCCTGTCCCCATTACTATGGAACCCACTTGGACACTGAACTGCCATGGGCTAACTCTGTGCTGGGGTTCCAGGCCATCTCCTTGAGTGGTTGTTGGCTGGAGTATCAGTCTCAGAAAAGACAGCTGTGCCCCGACTTTTTGGATCTTTTTCTCTCCTTGTGGAGCTCCTGTCCTCTCCAGATCCTACTATCTCCAGCTTCTTTCATAAGATTCCCTGCACTCTGCCCAAAGTTTGGCTATGAGTCCCAGCATCTGCCTCGATACCCTGTAGGAAAGAGCCCTTCAGAGGCCTCTGTGGTAGGTTCCCATCCTGTTCCCTGTTGTCTCCCTCCTCCCAGTCCCATCCTTTTTGTCTTTCTGAATAGGGATTGAGCATTTTAGCCAGAGTCCTCCTTCAGCTTCCTTACGTGTACAGACTCTAGTATGTTTATCCTATATTATATGTCTAATATCCACTCATGAGTGAGTATATATACCCTGTGTGTCTTTCTGCTTCTCGGATATCTCACTCAGCATGATCTTTTCTAGTTCCCACCATTTACCTGCAAATTTCATGAGTTCCTTGTTTTTTATTGCTGAGTAATATTCCATTGTGTAGATGTACCAAAATTTCTGTATTCATTCCTCAACTGAGGGGCATGTGGGCTGTTTCCAGCTTGTGGCTATTATGAATAAAGCTGCTACGAACATGGTTAAGCCAATGTCCTTGTTGCATACTTGAGCGTCTTTTGGATATATGCCTAGGAGTTGTATAGATGGATCTTGAGGAAGTGCTTTTCTTAATTGTCTGAGAAAGCACCAGATTGATTTCCAAAGTGGTTGTAGAAGTTTATATTCCCACCAGCAGTGGAAGAGGGTTCCCCTTTCTCCACATCCTCTCCAGCATGTGTTGTCATTTGAGTTTTTCATCTTAGCCATTCTGATGGGTACAAGGTGAAATCTCAGGGTGGTTTGATTAGCATTTCCCTGATGACTAAGGACGCTGGACATTTCTTTAAGTGTTTCTCTGCCATTTGATATTCCTCTATTGAAAATTCTCTGTTTAGTTCTGTATCCCATTTTTTAATTGGATTACTTGATTTGTTGCTGTTTAACTTGAGTTCTTTATATATACTGGAAACTAGGCCTCTGTCTTATTTAGGGTTGGTCAAGATCCTTTCCCAATCTGCACGCAGTCGGTTTGTTTTGATGACAGTGTTCTTTGCTTTACAGAAGCTTTTCAGTTTCATGAGGTCCCATTTGTTGATTGTTACTCTTAGAGCCTGTACTGTTGGTGTTCTGTTCAGGAAGTTGTCGCCTGTGCCAATGAGTTCTAGGCTCTTCCACACTTTTTCTTCTAACAGGTTTTAATATGTCTGGTTTTATATTGAGATCTTTGATCCACTTGGACTTTGGGGTGATAAGTATGGATCTATTTGCATTTTTCTACATGTCAACATCCAGTTAGACCAGCACCATTTGTTGAAGATGCTATCTTTTTTCCATTTTATGGTTTTGACATCTTTGTCAAAAATTAAGTGTCCATAAGGGTGTGGATTTATTTCTGGGTCTTCTATTCGATTCCATTGACCCACCATTTTGTTTCTATGCCTGTACCACATATTTCTTTATGAATTCTCAGGATGAGGCATTTTACCAGTCATTTCTTTGAAGATACAGTAATAAATGAAGCATACTCCCTTTGCTCAAAGACTCAAGGTTTGAGAAGAGTGATAGTAAACAAAAGTTTAGTTACAAGTTAAGGAAAGTACAGAAATCTTGTAGTCAAAGCTGATACTCAGCTCTTTTTAGTGTTCTCTCCTCTGGGTAAACATCTGCTCTGATTAATTAAGATCCTAGTCCACATTCTTACAGGTTGTTACATATTTTTGCTTGTACCTGTGTTTATATCACTATAATGAGGCTTCTATCTCTACTTGGGAAGCCAAGGTTTAATGATCCAGTTGGTTCTAAGTAACAACTCTGTAGAGGAACCAGAAGGGCAATAGATGGTCCCATCTGTATAGGAAACAGAATGGCCGTCTAAATGAACCAATCTTTAATACTGACAAACTAATCCAGGGTTCTGAACTGATCTGATAAAAGGCTTGACATTGATGCATTACAGCACTTGGATGAAATGATTATTGAATTCTTTGAGACTTGACTTTTGCTGTGCACAATGTGCTTTTCCTCACTCCATCTGGTAACAGTCAAGTCTCAATCATCCAGGAAAGATTTCCTTTCTCAGATAGATGTCCATTGGTATCAATGAAGACTAGTTAACTTTTAATAATCAAAGTACAACTTGATTCCAACATTCTCGGGGAAGTCTTCATCATAGCTCCCAAGTGCTGAAAAACTTCTATTTGAATAAAGTAGCTAAATGTTATCCTGGATACTATGTTGGCTTTTTATACTTTGGACCAGACTGCCATGTTTTTTCTGGCCAACAGATTTAAAATCTAAACATAAAGGTTTATTTTTCATAAATATATTTTGAGTTTGACCTTCACAGGGAACATTTTAAGTGTTGTAATCAATGAGGTTTCAGGTACCTCTTTACAGAGAGCTACTGTGATTATGTTTTTTGTGGTTGGATTTTTCTGAACCCATTAGCTACATGGTAATAGACTGGTGGAATTAAGGTTTTGAGAATCATCACAGTACCCGCTTACCAGAAATTCAATAAAAACAAACATGAGTGATAGATTAATGCTCTAGGCACAGTATATTTTTAAAATGAGGTTTTGTAAACCCTTCACAGGATACATCAAAAGGACATGAGAATTCATCTTTGATCAATTGAGCTTTCTCATAATTGAACTGGACATCTCACGTTAGAAGATAAGATCTATGAGCCAAAATTTAGGCACAAGCATGAGAAAGGTTACTCCAGGGAGGAGAGCAATGTTGCTTATATTTATATTAGTTCAAATAGGAGGACAGGCAGATGCCATTTTCTAGTGCCCACACATTGTTAGACAAGAACCGTCCTCATTCATTTATAGCATCACTGTGGCTTCCTCGTTATGAATACATATATTAGCTCAGTAACTAACTCCTTGTATATGTTTTAAAAATATGCATTTGTGGGCCGTGACCAAAACAATATTTGAATATGCAATATTTAGAATTTGTAGAAAAGAAAAGGTGTCCTGAAATTCCATCTTGATAGAAATGTAGGAAATTTTATTTCTGCATAAGTAGTATTTGTATTGTTTCTTTATGTAACAAAATATGTGAGTGAAGTAATTTAGGAATGGTTTATTTTGGACACCAGTTCCAGGATATAGTACATCATGGTGGGAAAGTTATGGAGGCAGGAACTCCAGAAAACTGGCCATATTCAGGCAGGAAGCAGAGGGAGATGAATGTGTGTATTCATCTTGCTTTACCCTTTTCCCCACGCATTCACTCTGAAACTTTAGCCTATGGAATGCCTCCACCCACACTTAAGGTCGGTTGTCTTACCTCAACTAACTGAACTTCAATAATCCTTCTCAGATATGCCCAGAGGCGTGTCTACAATAAATTAATGAATTATGGGAGGAGATGTGAGAGGGAGGGTGGGATTGGGAGGGAACGAAAGAGGGGGCTACAGCTGGGATACAAAGTGAATAAACTAATTAATATAAAAAAATTAAAATCAAAATTAAAAAATGAAATAAATCTACAAAGTCAAACCTTTTCCAGGTTATAGAAGGAAACATTCCTTTTTTGTTGTTGTAAGGGTAGATTAAAATTTGTTAAAAATATAATTATTGATATGTTTTAAATAAAAAAATTTTTCTCAGCCTGGGGGAAACAGTTAGACCTGAAAGGAGTTCCAAAATAAGGGCTACAGTTTGTGTCAAAGTTATAAGGCTACTTCATCTTATAGCTGAGATACGGAAAAGTGAGCCAGCCTATGAGCAGTGGTGGAATCAGAGCTCACATCTCTGGTGCTCAAGGTGCTCTGTTATCTCAGATACTTAGTTTGAGCAGGGTTCTTTGTTGAGTACCCCAGGTGCCTTCTGTTTCCATCAGGTATAAGACCTAAATAACCAAAGATTGCATATTAAGTTTCAGCAACGCCAGACTCTAAGATGGAGCTTGCCAGCTTGAAATTCTGGACCAACACATTAGACCATTGGATTGGGCCTTGTATCTCCTACTTTATTCAGTCACTGAGTGGGATTTGCCCAGGAAGAAAGTGTGCCTTTGAGTAGGGTGTTTCTTCTCTTATTAGCCATCTTCCAAGGGATACCCAACAGTGAGCTGTCAGTCTCAGAAGATCTGAAAGGGTGATCTGGCCTGTGCTCCAATCATACTGCTTTCTGCATTAGTGAAATGGGAGTTCTGTGCCCACTTCTGACTAACCCACTCTGTGTGGGACACTAATAGCTCACATAGTAACTACAGCAAAAGCCATGATGTTGTTAATCTGCTCTAAGAAGAGACAGATTTAGACTTCCCTAGGATCAGATTGCTCATTCAAACCTTCTGTTCTTCTTCCTAGAAGCTGTGTTTTAGAATAAGAAATGATGTGATGTATAATCTCAACTTTATGATTGTTTGAATCATTTGATTCTAGAGAAAATTTGAATATTGAATTATTGCCCTGGTTAACACTGTGACCATCAAAGCTACCACCACTAGAGTTATGCTTAGTACCTAATGCTGACTGAGCACATTAGATGTCATCCCTGGCTTTTAGGATATAGACTAGCCTATGGAAGCAAAATAATTAACAAGAATACAAAAATCTGTTTTCTTATTAACACCCCCAAGTGTTTGAGGAAGTTATAATAATTTAATTTATTCTACTAAAATCACTGATTAGACACTGCAAGGTCTGTTTTCTCTTTTCTAGTTCAGCACTTACAGGAGTATTAAAAAAAACTGTTTACACTGACCTTCCTCAGAACACAGCAGTTATTTTTATTTTTACTTTTATTTTCATTAGTACTTTCTACTTAGGCAAGCCAGTAGATTATATCTGGACCTTAGCTTCCTCATCTGTAAAGTTGGGATGATAGGCTGGGTGAAACAGGTTCATACCACAATAATCACATACTAAGTGTTAGATAGTATATGTTTCCTAGAGAAGCATTAGCAACTCAAATGACATAACTTCATTTAAACTATATGTATGTGTGTATATACTCATTTGTATTATGTGTAATTTTGGGTAAGTAGAAGATAATTATGATTTCCTATATCCTTTTCAAGCATGCTTTTTTGCAATTAATTTTATCTCACTCTCTCTCCTTCTGTATTGTCTTCATCCCTTTCATAGTTAAAACCTTCTCCTTTTAAATTGCCTCCTTTGTATCACAGCTATTCATCTCTTTGTACAAAGTATAGACACTTATTTTCTTGCAGTTGGTCAGGGAAATCCAACACACTTCCAAAACAATATAGATTATTTTTATTGCCCTTGGTTGCCCTCCAAAAGGCAAGTCCCTATTGCTGAAGACACCATATACTTTGAACATAGGATTCAGAGCATTCAAGATGTATCTGACCTAAAATCTTCCTCCCTTAAAAACTAGTTTTCATAGTACCAGAAGGTGCTGTGTAGGATGCCAGAGGAGGAAGGCAATCAGCAGACCTAACCAGCTAAGATGCCTGTGAACCACAGGAATGGTCAGCATGGCAAGATACTGAAAAGACATAATAGTGGTACCATATCTTGGAGGTAACCAATGGCTGTTTGATTGGACTTGAGGCTTACTCAGTAAAAGAGAATGCATGCTTAATGCTGTAAAGTTTACAGTATAAGCCTAGCTAACAATCTGGGGATACTGAGGTCAAGAATCCTAAAGGCAACCTACTACTTTCCTAAGTGGATATAATTCCTAACAGAATTATAAGTAATTACCTCAGTACCTACAGAGAAGAGTTCACCCCTCATCAAATAAAATTCATTTTTTTTACAACAAAGACCATTACAGAAAATCACTACTGGCCTAAAAGCAAAGAAACACTGCCTATCGGGTCCCAGCCCAACATATCCAAAATACCAGGCCTGTACCTCAGACCCAGGGAACATCACAGAAGAGAAGGAAGAAAGCTTTTAAGAGCCAGAGGACAAAGAAGTCTGTTGCAAAATTTTGTGTTCTAAAATTGACAGGGATGTTACACCCATGAAATTTCAACAGTTTGGCTATCTAAGTAAAATCTGAACAATGGCAATACCAGTTAACATGCCAATATGGGTAAGGAAATCTTGGAGCCTCCATCCCTATAAAAAGCTATAGTGAGTCGATCACTACTGAGAGAGGGAAAACTAGCCTCCAGAAATGAGCACCATAATTGGTTATCCCATACCAAAATGACATCCCTGAAAACATATAATAAGCAATATTAAATGGACTCAGCTGGGTGTATATGTATCAAAAATAATTAAAGTAATAAGAAGATATAAATTTGAGACTGAGTGGCAAGGGCTGTGGCAAAGGTTAAAGGAAGGAGAGAAAATGGGGAAATGATAGAATATTTTAATTAAAAACAAAACAAACAAATTAGCTGGTGCTGATGAAAGAAGTCTTGGTGGTTCAAGGTAAAGCAAAGTTAGAAACCAGCCTTAAGTTTGAGGGCCCTTTTCTGCTAAGGAGCTTCACAGCATTACACTCATGGCTTCTCATATTTTCCATGGTAAATTATTCTTCTCCTTGATGTTTATAGTGTGTGCCTCACACATAATAAGTTCTGAGAATGTTTAAGTCACTATAATGGGGTAAGCACACTTTTCATAAATGCAAATGTAGAGTCCTCCGAGGATGGAACTCATTTATCATCAGCAGAAGGAGGTTCTGACCAATTTGATAATTTCTTCTACCAAGTCAAAAATTCAAGTCTTTCAAAATATACTTATCATTTGTAGATACATGTGGATGAAATGCATATTTTGATCATTTTGCTCAATTTCAACACATTTAAATAATTAAGCAAGTATTTGTGGCACCTGAATACACCCAAAAAGCATACAAGCTACTTGTGTGGTTTTGAATGCTCTTTTAAAACCTGGCTTCTTTCTATGAGTCTGTGGTCTTCAATCAAGGAAAAAAATAACCAAAAAAGAAAGCAAGTGAGTGAAATTAGGTAAAATATGCCAAGGAAACTTGTCCGAAATTTCAGAGAGAGTGTGTCACTGTGCTCAGATAATCTCTAGTTTCCTTTTCCCTCCCCCTCATACCAAGAAACCTCTAGGCTTCCCTGTGAGACGAAGGAAGCCTGTAACTCCATTCTGGCATCATACAATGTCACAGTGTGAACTCATGATAACGCTTACCACTATCTCTTAGATAACTACTTGCTGTTTATTCTTTCCCCTCTACTTCCATTTTTATTGGCTGAAACCCAAAGTATCAAATCAAAAAGGAAGCATACAGAAAAGGTTCCCACCTAATCTATGTCTAAGATTTTTTAAAAACTTCTATATCCTTTATTGTTAATGGCCAAAGAAGATCACAAATAAAATGTGATATTATAACCAACCATAATGCAAGTCTAATTACATATAACAAAATCTACTTGTCTTAGATTATTTAAAAAATTATTTACATCAAACATTCTTACCGGATAAGGTTCCCCAGCTTTCTCCTAAAATTCTGTATCAGATTAATTTTTATTTATTGTTTTTAATATCTGTTTTTTTAAATATCTGCCAGAGGATCAAAATACTAGTATTTCTTGGGTGTAGTACCTATTAGAGTAGGATTTGCATAGTTTTTCCTTAAGATATTATTAATATAAAACTTAGCCTTTATTAATAGTCTTGTTTCAAGAGAATGGTCAAGTTTAAGATATCCTTTCAAGAAAAGCCTTTAAAAAACATAGTTTCTAAAAAGAGTGACCTATGGGAGAGTATGTGGACTTTACTTGGCTTCTAACATCATTAAAACTTGTACAAAAATCCATGCTTTGAATTGAAAGACAGTACCTAAAAATGACATCACGGAGCACATGGGTAGAGGGCCACAGGACATAGTACTTCCTTTGTCCCTGGCTCCAACAGCCTGAATCTAATGGTTGAATAATGTGTTTTGGAGGACAGTAGTGTCTTTCAGTTAGACACTGAGCTGGAAGTTCCAGCCAGGCTGTATGCTCTTTGCAGTCCAGCAGCAGAGACATTCCATGCCGAGAGCAGCTGTGGACACTTGGAGTTGGAGCAACACACAAGTAGCTCAGAGAGAAGCTTCGACTGGTGCATATGAATTACAGGTGTTTAATATGTATTGTTCCCCTGAGTGCATGATTGAAATGATGGGGGAAGCTGTCCCAAAAGTTGGTGCCCTTCCTGTAGCCTTCTTTACAAAGGGATTTTTGTGTACCTGAGATGTGATTGATCAAATATGAGCTTCTCTTGCCAATTATCCAGCAGCTCTCATCTGCAGTCACTTGAGACATTCTCTTTTATGTCTTGGAAAAGGGCTTGAGATGAATTTTAAATTCAATGTGAAACATTTCACACTATATTTGTGTTAAGATAAATAGTGATCAAGATACTCTATCCTTCCGAGTTTGCTTTTGAGTCATGGCTTAATCTTTTTATAGAAAAGAAAATTTCAAGATGTAATATTTACAAAAGAAACAGATTAGAGAAAAACATTTTTTACAATGGAAAAATCTATTCCTCTGTGCCAAAATCATGTACATGTGAAGTATTTCTATAAACTTATAAGCAAACATTTTAGAACCTTGTTTTTGCTTGATTTGTGCAATAGGGCTAGCAGCTCTTCCACCTAAAACTTGTGCCATTACCTGGACAAGCATTTAGAAAATTGCCTAAAACCCAAACTTTTTTGAAAAAAATCATATTGAAGCTTAACCTGGTGCTGCAGGCCTCTAATCCCAGCTATTCAGGAATCTGAAGATAGAATACCAAATCCAATGCCTGCCTAAGCTATAGAGTAGTTCCAAGGCACCCTGAGTGTGACCCTGTCTCATAATACAAAATGCAAGTGAAAGCAACAGGTATAACACACACACACACAGAGAGAGAGAGAGAGAGAGAGAGAGAGAGAGAGAGAGAGAGAGAGAGAGAGAGAGAGAGAGAGAGAGGACAAGGAGGAGGTGGAAAGAAATTAGAAAATCATAATGATTTCCTTGGGTAGAGATTAAACTTTTAGCAAATAACATTCAGAATGGCCTGCCATTCACATACCTATTTGTTTTCATTCATTAGTGGACATCTGTATGCCTTAGGTTTCTTTTCTTTTCTGGTGGAGACTTGAGGGCAGAATGTTCTTGCCATCATAGGTACTATATGTCCCTATACCCCAAGGAAACCAATGTGTGCCTCTACTTTGTTATTATATGGAAAACCAAATCATCTTTGCTTGAAAATTCCCTTTTACTCATACTAAATACATAGCTCCCTATATGATAATAATAATATCAAATATCTAATTATGAAGTGTAATTCCAGTAAACACTGGGGCTCATTCTCTTCAGCAGTGCTGCTGTCGTGGAGAATGGGGAAACTGAAATTACAGTTACAATCTGTAACTGTGTGACCCAGAGGTTTGTACTAGCCAGAGCTTACCTACTTCATGTTCCAAGGGGACCATGAAAGGAATCTATTAATATTTTTCTTTCTGCAAACACCCCCACAAACCTAAATGGTAATCCAGAGCATAGAGGCGATTTGGCTGAAACTTTAAATTCACCTCCTCCAGGAGAAGGGAAACAGATGCCTGCAGCTGGGCCCTCCTACTCTCCTCTCTCACCAGCAGTGAGGTTTGCCACCACCCGGACTGCTCAGGCTCTGATGAGCTTCTGTTTTTAGGTCTGTTCCTCAATTGAAAACACACCGGGCTGTTTGCTTGGTAGCCCACTCAGCCCACCCACTTTTGGTGGTTTGGCTTCTCCCTGGTTTGCCTGCAGGTGTGACCTTATTCACCTAGAGTAAGTCTCTCTACCATTTTCCCGAAGCTTAAAAATACAACTGGCTCAAAAGAAGATAGTAAGCAAGATGATTTTTATACTCTCCTGGAAACATACAATTATAAACTTTCATGACCTCTATGAACTTTTTCGAGCCTGGTTTTTGCTGCAGTCCTCGGTTTGATGTGGAGGATCCTTGGTGCACAGGAAAAGCAGTCGAATTGCAGGCAAATTTAGTGGGCTACTTCCATAGCTATGACCTGCCAGGGCCTGGGTTAGCACCTCCATCACCTAGTCCCCAACCTGCAATTAGATAACCATTTCAGCAGTGGTGGCAAACCCAAGTCCAGCCTGCTTCTTAATAGGCATGGTAACCCCATGAAAGTAATAAACCATTTTCTTTGTGAAATGAACTGGTTGGCATGGCGTATGTAGTAACTTAGCTATATTAAGTAGAAAGGAGCTGATTTTTTTCCACATGTAACCACAGTTTAAATCTTCATAATCTGTCATAGCTTGTTCTATAATTCCAAGCCAGAAATATTCAAAATAGCACAATAAGTACTTTTAGCAAGATGTGGAAAATTTCTTGAGCAGCAGCAATATACCCCAGGAGCCAGGATGTTTGCTGGCCATTAGCTTCGCTTGTATTCAACCTGTATTAGCTGTCCCTTTGGGACATGGACTTAGGGCTTCAAAGTAGACAGATGAACATAAATAGGCTGGGTCTCATGAGTCCTCAAAGAGACCCTCTCGCCTCTTGACCTTATTAACTGCATTATGATTCTTTTCCTTAGGGAACTTCAGATTTCCTCATAACTCTTCTGGAATTTATTTCCTACAAAGAAGCAGCTGAAGCTCTGCTGTTAGGAAGACTGAACTTAATAAATATCAGGGCTTAAACCCAAAGAACTTTTTTTTGACTTGTGGAAATCAAGGCTTCTATAGCTCCTTGCTGTCATGACAGGGGTTACTTGAAGAGCCAAGACCAGAGTCTGTGTGACATACGGGCAATATGGCCCTACTCCCGCAGTCAGTGTAAATGATTCCAAGAAATTGACTCAGTTTCCTTCCTCACATCGGTGAGAATATAACCACTTCCTAAACGGCGTTTATTGTTATTTTAGTTTCTCGACATCTCTACATGTTATGTGTAACATGACAGTGCTATAGGGCGGCTTCCATGACTGTGTTCTGATTTTAAAGACTGTGCCTTTGAAAGGGATCATTTCAATCGAGAGAATCTGCAAAGTCTCTGGTTCAGCTTCCTGACTGAATTCGTCCTCTACACTATGATTTTCCACAGTGATGTTTTGTTTTGTGATTTACGAAAAGTCAGAAGAAACTTTCAAAAATTCAATGTGAGATTTTTCAGGAAATTTTAAATAGTCCTTTTCTTTCTTTTATCATTCATAATGAACTTTGTTAGTATACTTGAGATCTATATGGTAGGTTAATATCATATAAATATTTTTAAAGTAGTTTATTCTGGTGATGAATTAAGGCAAATAGATTGACCATTTAACTAATAATTCCTTGTGTATAGAATGTTCATATTGAAAAAAAAATTCTGCTTAAAGATATATATTAAAGAATTTTATACCAGCTTCCCTTATTACTAAGTAGTTTTCATAAATAAATATTCCGTAATGAGACAAAAAGCATATCAGTTGTACCTGCAGTTTGCTTTTTTCTAAACCTTCTCTATTTAAACTGATTCCACTAATGTGACAAACCGAAGTGGCTTTTTTAATGCCCTCAAATTAAAGGCTCATGTGGAAAAGTTGAGCTAACATCCAGACCCACCCTATGAACTTCCATCTTCACATATTCCCCTCCCATCTTATTGGGAAGGTAAATTTGCAAATCCCAGATTTGGTCTAACTATTAATTTCAGGCTCATCACCTGTACCACATTACATGAAACAAATAGGAAGCAATAACAGTTACAGACTCTTGAAAATATCCCTCTGCCTCTCTTCTGACCATGCTCTGTTGACCGTCTATGAAGACATCTAAAAGAAAACTGAGTGAGTATCATGAAATCAGGCATCCAGGAAACGGAATGGATGGGCGGATAGGTGGATGAATGGTAGAAATGAATACAGGTAACATAGTGTGCTGTTAAATGACAACCACAGCGAAAGGAACACTAAAATGTCATATTTGAACATCCCCTTGCAGGCCAAGTGTAGTTCCAATGTGGACAACTTATGTGCTCAAGAGTTAGCAATGTGCTGCGTAGCCAGTAACAGCATCATCGCCTCCCTGGGTGTAAGAGCAGCAATTAAGTTTTATGAGGCTGGGATTCTCTACTTCTGTCGGTGCTATTCGGCAATGTGTTTTTCAGGTCATCCAGTTTGGGCCTTCACTGCTACCTAGCTAATACACATGGAAAGATTTTCTTTCTTCGAGGCAGTCAGTAAAATGAACATTAGGTGATTGTTGCTTATGGTTTCTCCAGTCTCTCTATGTAGGTAACAGAACACACAGAAGGTAAGTAAGACCAACCTCTGATGAGCATTTGAACATCACTTTGCTGGCCTTTAGAGTGCAGGTTTTG
>CM053763.1:16952267-16997654 GCA_028658305.1 Pachyuromys duprasi
TCTGTCAAGGCCTCTGGATAAGGTGGCCCTGACTGTCAAAGGCATTTTGTTACCCGGTAGCTTTTTGTTTAAGTAAATGTGTGAAAATATAAAATAATGCTTGCTAAACAAATCTCTGCAGATTTTTACCTTCTCATATTAAGCTGTCTTTACCTTCTTTGCTGATCTTGCTGGGGAGGCTGGGCTTGTATAAATCCTATAAATTAATCTTATTCACTTTTGTTGTCTATTCTCCCTACCTTGCACACAGTATTTCAGCTGAATTAACCCCTTCTGTTCCTTGAACAACCCAGCTATCTTGTTACCCAAGGACAGTCATCCTTCCTAAGCACACTAACCAGAGCTATTCTGCTTCTCCTTTGCCTTCCTCTCTACGTGGTCTATGTCCCAACTATGTTTATGTCTCAGGTTTTCGCTTATCTCTTAGACAAATTTCTTTCCATCCCTTATTCCTCTCCTCTCCTTCTCGTTTATTGTTTCTCATTTCACTCATCTTCTGCTTTTGCTTTTCTGTAATGCTGGGGATCAATCTAGGGCCTTCCAAGAACTAGTGAAATGGTTTGCTGCCCTTGGTCTACACCACAAGCCTCATAGCTTTCTGTGTGTGGGTTATTGCCTGTGTACTTGTCTGTGCACCGTGTGGGCAGTGCCTACAGTAGCCAGATCCTATGGAACCAGAGTAACAGATGAGTGTAAGCCACCATGTGGGTATGGGAATTGAACCCAGATCTTCTGGAAGAGCAGCCAGTACTTGTAATTTCAGAACTATTTCTCCAGTAGCTGACCATGGCTCCATGGCTCCAAAGTTTATTCACATAGGCTATTATACTCAGCTGCTTGTTCTGCTAGAGTAATATCACTTTCTGCCATATATATGTGCCATATATATTTATACATATGGCATATATATGTATTTCTAATAATCTATATATCCCATACAGTCAGAGATGCTATCTTATATGCTATTGTATTTTTTTAAAAAACCTGGGACTATGCAGATGCGTTCAGGTTTCAGAAGTATTTACTGAATAAGTGGATGTAGGGGATGGAAGTATGAACAGGACAGAAATGAAGTGCTGTGCTTGTTATTCACTTGTTGCAAGTTTAGAGATGATGCACCTTCAAATTTATACTTGAATTTTGATAGGTCTTTCTGGTAGTGATATCGAGGGGGATTTGGGAGTGTCAAGAGTATTGAGTAACTGTGGGTCCAGCTGCTGAGCTTAATCCGAGAATGAAAAGATACAAAGTTTAATCTTCATGGCAATGGAAGGAAATGAGATGAAGGGGTGGATTTGATAGCCATAAGCAGAGTAAGTGATGGGATGTCTGAAACATTAGAGAAGGAAGAGAGAAGAAAGATATAGAGTCCTAGTCTAGATATCATTCACGTTATTAAGAACATCAGAGAAGGTGCAAACAAATTACTTGTGGAATGTTGTTCGGATTGTTTGGCCTAAGGAATATCTAGGTAAAGATTCTAGCCGACATTTTCTAGCAAGGGTGAGCATAAGCATGTGTGCTGCCAGCATCAGGACACCATGGAACCCTTCGCTTCCAGGGAGAATGAGTATAGAGAAAGACCTGGACAGAGAGGAGTGCTTGGTGGGATGTTGGCTGCAGGCGCATTTGGCTGCAATGGCATTCAGTGTGTACAATTAAAGTGTGTCTGCCTTTCAGGTCCACATCACTGCCATCTGCATTTTCTACATTCACCCTGGCATCCCATCTCACATTCCCACCCACACCCTTATTTTCCCAGCCCATCAGCTTCATTCTCTGACAAAACAAATGTTCTGAGTCTCTATCTCTCACTTCACAGAAAGAAAATCTAACTAAGGAAGTCAGTGATTTGGTTCTCAGCAGGTCAGGGTCCACCCCTGAGGCAAGCTGTACAAATATGGTAATAAGTGCTGCAGAGGAAACAGACACTTTGAGGAGAAGCTTTGTGCCTGGAGACTGTCATTAACTATGGTGCAGTGGGTGGAGCCCTGCCCTGGAGGGAAGGCACCAAGCCATGGACTGAGCTGATTACTTAGAACCTCTTTGTAGAATTGAAGTTAGCGATGCAGATCACTTATTCAAGAATGTGATGAGGTATCAGCTGCCATATCTGTGTGAACAAGGGAGGGCTTAATTGCAGATTTTCCCCAATTAATATGAAGAGCTGTTAGTTAGTCTGTGATAAAGTGTTATTATATCTACTTTCACTTATTTTCTTTGATGCAGTCTTTGATGCAGTCTTTTCTGTTTTTCTTTTTTCAATTTTATTTTTGACATTATACTATAACCATGACACTCCCCCTTTCCATTCCTTCCTCCAAACCCTCCCATGTACCTCTCCCCACTTTCCTTCAAATTCAGTCTTTTTTTACTTTATTATTGCATGCATATATGTATATACATATACATTTAAATATAACCTGTTCAGTCCATATAATGTTACTTTTAAGTATGTTTTCGGAGTTGACCTTGGCACTGGACAACCAATTGGTGTGCTCTTTCCTGAGGAAGAGCGCCTCTCTTATTCTCAGGTTTCCTGAGTTGCCTAGAGTTCTTTGTACGGGGTTAAGGCCCTGTGGACTCTTACCAGTCCACTTTGGGATATTCATTGGCGGCTCTTACACCCTTTCCACTGTGTCTTCTGCAATGTTTCCCCCAGGCTTACATGTGGGAGGTTTTTGTTGTTGTTTTGTTTGTTTGTTTGTTGTAGGTTTCTGCTGTTTTCAGAGCAATCGTGGCTTATGTCATTATTTAAAGTAACAAGTCTTAGAATTTCTTGAAAATCTGAGCCTGAACATTTTGTTTAGGCAATTCTTAATGGCAGATGATGCTACTTTTGGTGGCCTAAAGACCATGCTCTGAATAAGAAGGCCAGTAAGATGAAGCATAAAATAAAAAGGCTGAAAGGGTAGGAAGCGATGGGGGGAGCAAAGGGTCAATAGACAGGTGTGTTCAGAGGCATCAGTATTATAAAGCACGAGAGATACAAAACTGAAGCCTCAGTATGAACAGCCATTCTCTTCAGCAATGCATTGGAACCAAATTCATTAGTTGGTAAGAAGGTTCTTGACTTCATTAATCCAGAGTTGTAGCCTAATATTATCAGAAAGGAAAGAAATGTCCATGAATAAGCTAGCCAAGACATAGATTAAGTAAAATAACATGCAGCTTTTCTTGTTTCAGGTTATCTGTTTTATGAGAGACAAGAAAGGCTCAGCCACTTCATGAGGGAGAAGAGTTTCCAGTGAAAATGAATGTGGGTGTGGGTGTGTATATGTCTATACATTTGTCATGTGTCTAATCCTCTTTCAAGGAATCTACAATACAGCTACAGAACAAGCTGACTCTAGTAGGATTTATAAAAGTTCACTTGCTTAATGAAATATTAAGCAATATTTTGCAGCTGAGTATGGAATATTCTCTTGACAAGGTGATTAAGGAAAGGTAGGGTTGGAAGTTAAAACATGAACAGCATTATAGAAGTACAAGATGTGTTTAAGGGTGGAGTGCGTGAGAATATATTTAGAGACTGAAAATATTATCAAACTGAATGCTGCCCCATCAGAGAACTTTCAGTTCTACATCTTGTTAGGTTTCTCCTTGTATCAAACCAAACTGAACCAATCCAAGTAAATAATTTCCTTTTGAACTCATGCTTAAATCATTGTGATAACTTCCTATGAGTGCTGCTTCCAAAGAGCTTTGGAGGTTGAATAATCTCAAGAGGAAATAAAACAATCATCTTGTTAACTTTGGGGGACCGGTGTCATAAGGGTGTGGGAGTGAAGTGGTAACCTCACATCGTTGCTCCAGTAGGAAATGAGAATAGCCAGTGTTAGCCTGGTGTGCCAGAGACCTGCCCCAATGTGGAAAGGCTCTGTCTGAAAGCAGAGCCTAAGGAGAGTGGTGAGCCTGGGCTGGATCCCTTGCCAAGTCTGTCACATTAACACAATCACAGATGTCACAGCCAGATTGCCTTCAGATTCCTTCCTTCCTGGAAATGTCCATCGTCGTCAGAAATTACTTAAATAGTTGCTCTGATGAAGTTGTCCAATCTGAATGTTATCAGCCATGCAGGTCATGTCAGCATCTAAGATGTTACTTGCATGGCATTGATGTTACTTCCATCTGGTGGCTGTTGATTTGATCTGGAAAGACATGTGACTATCCTCACCATTTAATCATTAAAGGTTAAGCATTTAATCACCACAGAATTTAATTTAAAATTCATTATAGAATTCTCAACCCTTGACTTTTGGGTTAATCTTTAGAACCAGCCAGAGAAACTAAATGTTTTAAACTTTGAAAGCATCAAATGAACTCTGAATTCTTTGCAGCTTGACATATCACCATAGATATTGCAGACAAGGCTGAAACCTATTAATGAAACAGGCAACTTAACTTATATTTATCTAGGGATGATTTTTTTACTATCTACAGCTATCCAAGAATTCAAAAATATTTAGATGTATTTATTTTGTTTACTTCCTGTTGTTGCTGCTATTGAAATAGGGTCTCATAGAGCATTCTTTGGTCTGGAACTTTCTACATAGCCAAAGCTGGCCTTGAATTTAGACTCTCCTGCCTCTTCTGAAATGCTGGGATTGCAGGTATATCTGGCACCTGGGTTTTGTTTACTATTTAGCACAGTATAGAAAAAAGCAGATCTTAAAAATTAGCTACAAATTATTCTTAATTTGATTTTCTTAGCAATTGATCTCCAGAAGTTCCCATCTGGTAAAGATGTGAAGAACATGCACTTTGGATTTCACAGAGAGTATGAATCAAACCTCTAAAACGAAAAAAAGAAAAAGAAAATTAACCCATTAGGCTAATGTTCACTGGAACTGGGGAGATGGCGTTATGGCTAAAAGCAGCTGATGCTCTTTCAGAGGACCAGAGTTTATTTCTAGCACATATATGGTTGTTCACAGATATCTGGAATTGCAGTTCCTGGTGATTCAATACACTCACCGACTTCCACATGCACCATACACATAGTTGTTGCACATACATAAAGCAGCAAAACATTCACACACAAAATAATATGAATAAGTATCGTTAAAAAGTTTTAAAAGGTTATGTCTATGAAATCTATACACAAATGCTATTTGAGGAAAGCATTGACATACAGGTTTCATGGAGTTTATTTAAGATTAACTGAAAAATAGCCTTTTGTAAGATACAGAAAAGTTACTGCTAGGCATTTATTTAGATACACACAGAAAGCTAAGTTTAGGTTTTGATTTGTTATTATTTAGATTACCTGAAAACATTTTCTGTTATTAACTAGAACTGGGAACACATTAGTATATGTCTTTGAGAACACAGTGAGCTGGAGACTTATACTGGGGTAGAAATGCTAATCATAGTTTTACTAAAGCCCCCCTCAATGGTTAACAGTTTTAAATTTTTATTTATTTATTATTTATTACAATTTATTCACTTTGTATCCCAGCTGTAGTCTCCTCCCTCTTCCCTACCCAATCCCGTTACCCTCCCTTGCTCTTCTCCTATGCCCCTCCCTCAGTTCACTGATATGGGAGGTCTTATTCCCCTTCCATCTGACCCTTTAGGACTAGCTGCATTGTTTTCCTCTGTGGCTTAGTAAGGCTGCCCACACCTCAGGGGGGAGGTGATCAAAGAGCCAGGCACTGAGTTCATGTCAGAGACAACCCCTGCTCCCATTACTAGGGCACACACTTGGACACTGAGCTTGCCACGGGCTACATCTGAGCAGAGCATCTAAGTCCTCTGTATTCATGTTCTTTGGTTGGAGTATCAGTTTCTGCAGGCTCCCTGGGCCCAGATAATTTGATTCTGTTGTTCTCCTTGTGGAGCTCCTGTCCCCTCCAGGTCTTTCTATCTCCCCCTTCTTCCATAAGATTCCCTATACTCTGCCCAAAGTTTGTCTATGAGTCTCCGCAGCTGCTTATATCCCCTGCTGGTAGAATCTTTCAGAGGCCCTCTGTGGTAGGCTCCTGTCCTATTCCCTGTTTTCTCTCACTCCAGATGTCTATCCTATTTGGCCTTCTAAATGAGGATTGAGCATATTACCTAAGGTCCTCCTTGTTGTTTAGCTTCTTTAGGACAGATTTTAGTATGTTTATTCTGTATTATAAGGCTAATATCCACTTAACGAGACTTTTCTATAAGAGAATAAATTAATTTCTTGATACATGTTTGTCAATTGTACATATATATGTGGATATGCATATGTGTGTGTATTGTATATGTGTGTCCATATGTACGTAGGAGTGTTCACTGGTGCATATGATTAGAACAGAAGTTGATGCTAAGAATTTTTCTCCTGACATCACCACCTTGTAACGTCTTTCACTGAACCTGAATCTTGCCATTTTAGCTAGACTCCCTGACCAATGCAGCCCATGATCCACATGTCTGTAGCCCCCAACACTTATATGTCACTATCCTCATTTTACATGGATGCTGAGGAATTGAACTGATGTCCTCAATTGCACAGCAAGAGCTTTATCCACTGAGCACTTTCTCCCCAGCCCCAAATTATTTTTTATTTGTTTTTATTTAATTTTTATATTCCAGTCAGTTTCTCCACTCTCTTGTTCTTCCATTCCTTTCCCCTTCTCCTCTTTACCCCTCATCCACCTGACCTCTATTTCTCTTTAGAAAAGGGCAGGCCTCCCACGGCAAATAATTTCTTTTTTAAATTAATTAATTAATTGTTTATTTGCTTACTTACTTTTAATTTATTTACTCTGTATTCTGATCATAGCCTCCTTCTTCATCTCTTTCTGGTCCCACCTTCTTTCCTTCTTCCCCCCTTTTCACCTCCCCTACTCCTCAGAAAGATGCAGCCCTCCTCCCCTACTATCTGACCCCAGCCTATCAAGTCCCATCAAGAATCTTCTTCCTCCGTTGCCTGGCAAGACTGCTCTCCATGAGGAATGTTAGTTGATTCCTATACTATGACCTATTCTATTAAGAAATTAATTAACCAATTCTACCTATAGTCAAATCAAAACCACTGTATTCCAGACTATCTAACATTTCAAGTGAATTTCTGAGAACATACTCAGTCTAATCAATGACATGGCGTATTCTAACTTCCCCACTATTACTTCTATTCACATGTTCCACTCTGCCTGTACCTTCTCATTGCATCCATCTTTTTTTTTTCCATGACTCTTGGCTCATATTCAAATTAAATGGTTTCAAGTTTGATTGTGCTTCATGTAACAGCTATAACATTGAGCTTGAGCATGTTACATAATCTTTTGTTTTGTTTTGTTTTTGTTTTTGTTTTTAAATTTATTTATTTTTATATCAATCACAGGTTAGGTACTTTGAATCCCAGGCGTAGCCCCCTCCCTCATTCCCTCCTACCCTCCCACTCCCTCCCTCATCTCCCTCCTCCCCGCCCCCTTCAAGTCCACCAACGGGATTGTTTTTGTTTTTTTGAGACAGGGTTTTTCTGTGCAGCCTGGGCTGTCCTAGACTCACTTTGTAGATCAGGCTGGCCTCAAACTCACAGAGATCTGCCTGTCTCTGCCTCCCTAAGTACATGTTACATAATCTCTGTTAGTGATATTTATTTCAACTATGAAATAGGTGGGAATAACTCCCACCATTGTTATAATCCTGAATGAGAAAATATACAACAAAAGTCATTTATAGTAGTTTGTGACTTTGATGAACATGTTGTTAAAGTTCCTGGTGTAGTATTCCATCTTGTAAGGTAATGTCTATACAACAGCACTATCTGGAGATACTGTGTAGCCACTATAGATTGGCCACATGGAAGAATGCTTTAAAGTTATTTTAATTCCCTTTAGTGCTATATTACTTGTCTCATTTCCCAATGACTGCCTGAAGGATAAAGAGTCTACCAAGGTGGGTGCTATTTTAACTCTTGGAAATTATTGATGTACAGATTTTGTTTTGTAGCAATGAGCAATGGTAGTCAACACTTAAATATTAGCACTGCACACTGTGCACAAGTCCCAGGATGCTACAGTATGGATCCATCTCATCCTCTCAACAATCTGAGAAAGGGCACAAGTTCTTTATTATCTCTAGTGCAAAGCAAGTTAAATTGAGGCACAAAGCTAGGTCAAAGGGCAACAGGATGTTTCTGTGGATAAGAGTGCTTGTTATGCAAGCCTAAAGACCTGAGTTCAATGCCAAGATCCCACAGTGGAAGGAGAGTCCTGACTCCAGAAAGTTGTTCTCTAACCTCCTTGGGCATACTGCGGCATCCATACATGGGCACACACCACCACCCCTCAACACACACACCACATAAATAATTTTTTAAAGCTAGGTCAAGATATGTAGCCAGCATTACAGGTCAAATTTTCATTCTTCATACTCTCCATTCCCCTTTCAAGGAATACTTTGTTACAGGGATACAGGAAATGTGGTGCATTACTTGGGTCTTAGGTTTATGAAAACATATCTTATCTAAGATAAACAAAGGCCCATGTCCACATGCTCACATAGCATGAAGTTTTGTGGGTCATTTGTTTGTTTGTTTGTTTTTAAGTCCTTTCCTTTTTATCTTTGCTTCTTTCTTTTTTTCTTTCCTTCTCTTTTTCTTTTTTAAAAATAAACTCTGGCATCTATTACTGTGTATAAATTATAGGCTAGAATGACTTCTTTCTCTTGTGAGCTCAGGATTCAAAAAAGAAGCTAAACTTGTCTGAGACCACTGTCTTAGTCTCAGGTTATACATGAATTGCCTACAAGAAAAAGCCCCAAACCCTGTCCAGAGATGTGCCACAACCCACGTATTCATCACCTGTTTTTCAGGCTTACAATTCATTTGACTTGGTTTTTGTACACTGGGTGTAGTTGTACTTTAATTCAGACACATTTCTGTTCATTTAAGCTATTCTTTTATATCTCTACAAATTTGACTACTGACGTTTCATGTGTCAGGAACACCCTGGAATATTTCCAGCAGCCTGGCTAACATATCCAGTAAGTAACCTTTGTTCTTTGAGTTTGCAGACTGATGGGGAAGGCAGACAGCAAATAATCCCACAAGTAGAAGTAAAACAACCTCCCCAGGGTAGTGCTATGAAGACAGACGTGGAACATGATGCTCTGGGGATAGATAAGAGAGAGCTTTGGCAGACAGTTGACAATCATAGTTTGTTTCCTGCCTTCTGTCATTGATCCTATCCAAGATATTGAAAACTCTGGATAAACAGAGAAAAGGTTAGACAGACACGGACAGAGTTGACAAAACAGCATGACACAAGTTGGTCATGGGGAATGAAAAACCTAACTTCAGCAGCCTAACACTTCTCAGCCTTTGAGTGTATCACTGTGTCAAAGAAGAATAAATGACGTGTAATAGCTGCCACTCTCTAGAAAAGCTGTTACCTAGTCATTCTACTCCACCCAGTAAATGAGGGAGAAGCACAGTGAGTTTAAAAGGTTTATACAACACAACTAAAGTATTATTATTTGACACTTTGTGTGTTGCTTTTCTAGTTATTTATTTAAAATGTCATGCACACAAAATTGTTATTCTTATATATACAAAATATTTTTAAAGCCTGAAGATTAATGGAAGAAGCACTTGTGAATGGAAACAAAAGAGACCTTGTTTTTCATTCCATCTGGTATGTTCAGAATAACCAAACATAGTTCAGAATAACCAAAAATAATCTCCATGTTCTTTTACTAACAATGCTATAATATTATTTTCTTGTTTATCCAAGACTCTCTTACATACATTCACTCAGTTAACATGGATTGTGAGTTCTTCTGGTGCATTGAGACTATAATGGAATACAATGAAGTATAAAGACTGATCCCAGTCTTCCTGGTCTATGGAACTGATATGATAGTTCAATGGTAAAAATTCATTTACAGTGGGCCTTATTTTTGCTGTATCCTTTGACTGAATTATCTCCTGGAGTGTTTATGGCATGTGCCATAACTTCAAAAGGATTTTTGTTTAAATAGAAATTTCTGTTTCGAGAACTGTACTATATCTCATTTACCACACCATAGCTCTTTCCCTTGATTTACTCTTCTTCCCACCTTTATCGCCAATTGTGTTAGTTGTATTTGCTGTTGCCATGATAAAATACCCTGAACAAAGCTACTTAGGAGAGAATGGATTTCCTTTAGCTCACAGTTCCAGATGATCGTCCATCCTTGCAGGGGCTTGAGACAATTGATCACAATGTGTCCATAGTTACAAAGTGGAGAGGCATGGACTTCTTTCTCCACTCTTGTATACAGTTCAGGATCTCCTGCCTAAGGAATGGAGCCACCCACAATGGATGGGTCTTTCTACTTCAATTGACATAAGAAAATAAGTTTCCGGGCAAGCCCACAGACCATCCTGTTCTAGACAGTCCTGCACTTTGATTTTGTCTCCAGGGTATTCTGGATTGTGTCAAGCTGACAATTAAAACTAACTATCACACCACATTTCAATATATTTTATTATTGTTTTCTTTAGATCTAAGCATACAGTGTTAACCTTTCATATAAAGAGTATTTTGCTTTTTGATATATTCTGTATAGAGCAATTTCCATTATATAATAGACATTCAATAAATATTTGCTGAATGTATGAGACAATCACATAAGTGTATACTCTCCAACCATAATAAACAAAAAGGAAAATGATAATTTATTTGAATTTGAAAAAAAACTGCTAGAAGATAACTTGTCTAGTTTTCTTTCCTATTTTATATTCCAACATTTATTTCCCAAGAGTTTCTCTTCATATATGGATATATATATATATATATGGATATATATATATATATATATATATATATATATATATCCATCCATGGTTCATAATATTGAGCTCTACCTGTATGGTTTTATGCCCTTCTTCCCATCTTAAGTGTCTCTGTGAAGTAGAGATTCCTAGAATACTAAGTAAACTTTTGTGAGATCTTCTGAAGTGTCCTTGTCTTTGTAAACTGTTTGAAATCATCTGTCATGTGCGGTACCTTAAGGGCCTCTGTTCATCTTGCATGAGAGGGTTCCTCTATGCTTCACTGCATTCTCAGGACCTCAAGGTTTGCTCTCTACAATTTTCTATTTGTCTTTACATTTTGAAATAATCTTGGCATTTCTTTTTCTCCTTGAGATGCTTTTATTTCCACTTACTTTTCATTTTTTAAATGTTTACTGTCTGACTGCCCCCAGTAAGTAGTATTCTTGATTTATTATATATAATCTAACCCCAAACTTTCTCTCCCCCTCTTTTTCTCTCCTTGATGACCAACAGTGTGGGGATGTGGCAACTGCAGGATGGTCCTAACCAATCCTTCTGGGACCTTTACTTCTCCATGCTACCCTAACGACTATCCTAACACACAGTCTTGCTCATGGATTATCCGAGCTCCTACCGGTTACATCATTCAGATAACGTTTAATGACTTCGACATTGAGGAAGCTCCCAATTGCATCTATGACTCACTATCCCTTGGAAATGGAAACAACCCGACAAAATTTTGTGGAGCAACTGCCAAAGGCCTGTCATTTAACTCAAGTGTGAATGAGATGCATGTGTCTTTTTCAAGTGATTTTAGTATCCAGAAGAAAGGTTTCAACGCCAGCTACATCAGAGGTATGTAAAGCACAGGCAGCGCCAACGTTCTGCTTCCATTTACCATATGCTGCAGAAAACACCAGGGCTAGAGGACAGAACTGTGTTCTTTTATGTGATGGTCAGGGTCAGGGTTTAAGGATGAGAATGTATTAATTGTCTCTGAGAATCCTCACTACCAAATTAGAACTACTAGATTCAAACTCTGGTTTCTGAAGAGCTGAATTATAGACTGTCTATAGAACATCTATTTTCATTTCTTTGTTTGTGTTTTAGAGTTCAGGTCTTAATTTGTAGTTATGACTGGCCTGGAACTTGCCAAGTAGATCAGGTCAGCCTTGAATTCACAGATATCTGATTACCTTTGCCTTCCAAGTATGTCGAATGCACAGATCTGTAATTTTTTTAAAGAGGGAGTCCATTGGTAATAATGAAACTCTACAATTCTGATACTGCCCTAGTAGATGTTTTAAACATACCTATTTAGAAATAAGCTTATTTTGGATGTATAAGATGTTTCATTTAAAGCACATTTGCTAGAGGACAAACAGAAAATTAGTGTGTAAGGGAAAGCAAGAGGGCAGCCCAGAAATTCTGAGGGGATGAGATTGGCCTGGAAATATTTGAGAGAGTAAAAAAGGCAGTTGTTAGTTAAAAGTGGAGCTAATTTGTGCTCAGAAAGTAATTAAGAAATAGCATGTCTTTAAAATTCATAATATGCACACAAATTGACCAGCTCAGATAAAGCTGGAACTAGCTCTTTCTTAATTCTGAAATTTTGTTTCTTAATTTTTAATGTTTTTGCTCAGAGATAAAACAACAACAACAACAACATGGCTGTCACTTCATTGTGAGATGAAATCATAATTAAAGATGAACTGGGTGACACCGCCTGTTGTTATTTTTGATATGAGACCATTGGTAAAAGATAGGCGACAGGACAGACAGAGAAGGGGATAACAAAGACTTGCAAAGTAAGTAAAAAGTCAGTTACAAGAAAGAATGAGGGACACTTGACATTTTGCATCTCAGCTCATATTCTGGAATTATGGTATGACTTTATGCTTTTTCCTAGTTGCTGTGTCCTTACGGAATCAAAAGGTCGTTTTGCCTCAGGCATTAGATGCTTACCAGGTATCAGTTGCCGAAAGTGTCTCTATTCCTGAGCTCAGTGCATTCACACTCTGCTTCGAAGGCTCCAAAATTGGCAGTGAAGATGATGACTGGATAGCTTTTTCCTACTCAGATGAGTCCCTCACACACTGGCTCAGCTTTGAAAAGGCCAACAATGGCTACTTCCTGACCATTTCTGGCTCTAGATGCTTGTTGAACAGTGCATTACCTGTGAAGGAAAAAGAAGACATCTTCACAGAAAACCTTGAGCAGCTCTGTCTGGTGTGGAGTAGTATTTTGGGCTCTGTTGGTGTAAATTTCAAAAAGAACTATGAAATAGTTCCATGCGATTCCACCATCAATACTGTCATACCTGGGGAAGGGACTTTGCTGTTGGGCTCTGATAGAGATGAAATCGCCTCTCTAAAAGGCAGTATCTATAACTTCCGACTTTGGAATTTTACGATGGACCTGAAAGCCCTCTCCAACATCAGCTGTAGTATGTCCGGGAACGTGGTGGACTGGCACAATGACTTTTGGAGCATCTCATCCCAGGCTCTGAAAGCTGAGAACAACCTGAGCTGTGGTAAGTCCATTAACATTCCTCATGATTTTGGCACTGAATGGTGAAAATGCTGATCATTAAGAAACTAGGTAGACATACGCATTTACAGAATCATCACTGAGAGCCCTCTAGCTTTAAAGCTGTTACCAGTGTAGCAATCCACAGCATGCATTTGATGACTAGCCATGCTTCCTTAGTGAGCTTGCCATTTTTAAGTGTTGCCTAAGTCACAAAATATCAGCTTATCACTAACAAATCAGTCACAATGACTGAACAAGTTAAAAACCTTGGCGCCAGATTTGAATCATAAAAACATTAATAAATAAGTTGTAACTTCTACGCACCTAAATCTTATCCTAATATACTGATCTTTATCATTCTGGAACAGAATTTCAGTTGCATTAGCTAAATAAACACTCACTGTGTAGGACAGTGTTTATTCAGAGAGATCAAATATCTAGCTATCTATTTTATGAAAAGTTTTGATTAATCTTGAATTATCAATTTTTTTCTTTGAACTTTTATCTCTCTTTATTTTACAGCAAATATTAGTGGTTCATTCCAAATACTCTTCCTTCCCAGGTTGCGTTTGAAGAGACTTAGCTGTAACAACATTGGAAATCGCCAAATGTAAATTATTTAGAGAAATAATTATATGTAACTAAAAGTATATTGAAGTAGACTTCTATTCTGTATTCTTTATACAAGTTAATTCCAGAAATCCTATTTTATTATAGGACTGGCTTAGACACCCACAAAAATGGTTCTGTTATCAATTTAAAATGGCATAACATTGATTCTTAGGTTTTGGTGACATAAAATTTAGTTAAAGAGAGAGGCCCACTACTCAAAAGAATTTACATGTGACTTTGATGAAAATCTGCTAGACCAGGGCTTAGCAAAGTAGGAGGACTTATGGCAGACAACTTGCTTTATAAATAAAGTTTTATAGGAACACAGCTATGCCCATAAATACTGTAAGTGGTTGTGATTATGCTAACAGGGCCAAATTGTCTAATAATGACAGATATAGCATGACTCAGAATCTTAAAATATTTGCTGTCAATTTCTCTAAGTCCCATCATCTTAAAATATTTACTGTCAATATTCATGAGCAAGTTTATGGAGCTCCCAAACTAACAAAGAATCCTAAGAGTTGCTGGAACTCACACTTTGAACAGCAGTGGAAAAGACACTCCGGAAGGAACGAAGCCCCTAGACTGGGGAGGTGCTGATAGACTTGTGTGTGTTCTTCACCTGCATTTGTAACACATTATGCTCCAAGGGTGACTTTGTTTCTAACATTCAAAGATTAGATTTCACATAATATGAATTATCTGTTTCTCTTAGCAAACACAAATGCCAGGCTAGTATTTTTGCATGAATAACACAGCTCGAGTGAAATTGTGGCTATTCCTTTGAAGAGGCCTTGGAGTTCACCTCAGCTGTCATCACCCCTGTGTATCCCCTGACCTTTCCTCTGCTTTTCTTCTTTAGGCTTACTTTATGAACCTGATTGGCATTTAAGTTTGAAGATCTCAATTTAGACCACTCCATTTGCTTTAAATAGTGAGGAAAAATGAAGCATATAACTGACCATTTGTTGAGGTGGTTCATTTGCTAACACTCATCAGCAATTTATACCTGTAAATCTCACCTTTAAAATTTTTTTAATTAATTAATACTATTTTGGTTGACAAAATTGCATGTATTTACGTTGTGTATTACAATGTTTTGCTATACATAGATAGATATGTAAATTGTGAAGTGGCTAATTCAAGTTAACACATAATACTTAGTCAGGTGTTCACAGTGAGAAAACGTTAAATCTTTAGCAATTCCCTCTTAGTGTTTTGCATCCAGGGAAGGAACACTGAGGATGGTGACATTGTCAGCCCTCTCTGAGCAAGTTCAAGCGTACACCACATCGCTTCCAACTGCAACTGTTGAGTAACATAATAGAGCCTCTAAACTCATTACTCCTGGGATGAGTTTTTGGATGATAATCTCCCATCTATCCCTGTGATCCACCTTCTGCCCTCCAGCCCCTGTGAATCACCATTCTACTCTGTTTCTATGATTTCAACTTCTTGGGATTCCACACATAAGTGAGATCATGCATTCCTTCTATTTTCTTAAACACTGCCTCTGAGGTTCTCATCCTAAAGCCTGAAGATTACCAGAACCTCTCAAACGCGTGCTCCCATGTCTTAGTCAGCTGTAAATCCTCGGAACAATTTCATCATAAGACCTGCATAGTCTTACAGATTCGATGCACTTGATTCCCATTAACTTCACAGCAGTCATCTTGACATTCCAGGGTGACACTACCCCCACCCCCCCAACTGTATTCACCCAGATGTCTTGCTGTGCATGTCAGGAGGATTGGTGGGAGAAGGAATTTCCTGCCGCTTAATCATCAGCCTGGGGCTGAAGGATCCAAGTAACTTATTAACTGACAGGAAATACCTGTACCTAAGATTATATCTTGGCTCTTGTTGGTTAAGCAAAACTTCAATAATCAAGAAAAATTAAAGTGTGTTCTATTAACATTCTAACCTCCTCCCTCCCTCCCCCCCAGAAAACATTGTGATTGCTGCTTAGGGTCATAATTCGACAAGCTTTCAGTGAGTACAGTAAGCAATGGGAAAGTGTAATCTCATTCCTTGCATTCCAGTAGACTGGCAATGTTTGCCAAGTATTGACTATTCTAGTATCCACTTGTGGTAGAAATTGAATTTGTTTTCCATCTGTGTGTTACTGGATAAATTTTATAAAGTGAAAGAAAGTAAGGGAGTGAGAGAACAGATTACATTTAGTATATAAATATGCTGTCACTTACCTCACATTTAAATATAAAACTAAAGTCATTAATAACTGATACAACATTTTTATAATCACACTTTTGTTTACCACTATTATCTAAATATTTTGGGACTATCTCTGAATTTAAAAAAAATTAAGCTGCTTTCTCTTTTGAAAATTCACAGTCAAACTTGTCAGCTCTTTCCTGATATAAATACTGTATTATCAATAGTTCTTTTTAGACTTTCTAACATATTTTTTCCCTGAACAGTTTTCAAATATGTCAAGTTTTGTGACCCTCAGGAACTGGTCATTTCCTTTTCTGACCCTTTGATTATAGGTGCAAGTATTTGCCTGTGTTATGATTACAGTTTTAGACACTGGCTAATGCCCATCAATTTTCACAAAGAACAGACAGTACTTTCTCTGCTGGTTTTATTTATTTAACTGATTACTGCTCTTTCCTGAGGAGTGGTATAGTTTAACTCAATGAATAGTCTAAGTTCAAGCAAATTACATTTATTTATTCAGGATTCCTTAAGCACTTCCATGTCTTAGTGACTATGGATATAGAGATAAGACATAGTTGTAAGTACCCAACTTTATGTTACTCTTTAAGGACTTTTTGGGGGTTTTTTGTTTTGTTTTGTTTTTGTTTTTGTTTTTTTTTTTGCTTTTTGTGGGTTTTTCAATGCACTTTAGTTCTCAGCTCTAAAATTTTGCTCCTGATTACTAAGACCCCCATCACTCTCTAGTTCTCATCTTCTCATAAGTAACTATATAATAAATTACAGTCCTAATTTTCACAGCTCTAAAATTCAATTATTGATCCTTACTTTCATGCACAGTGAATTACTGAGTTCATCTTTGTTAAATTATTAGATCATTTTTAACTGAAAATATAATTGCTTTATCATGACAAGCACATTATTTTTTGAGGGTGCTCAAACTCATTAGGAGCATAGATGATCTTTAGAAACAATTGTACATACATAATAATAATAAAAACACTATAGAGTTGGACTGGAAAGATGGTAAAGGGCCTGAGTATGGATCCTGACACCCACCAAAAAGCCTATAATTACAGACCTGTAATGCCAGCAGTGGAGGCAGGAATAGGGACTCTCTGGAGCAAACTAAACTAGCTAGGTAGTGTACTTGAAGCAGTGAGTTCCATGATGAATAAGAAACTCTTCACCAAAAGAGAAGATCGAGAATGACTGCGGAAGTCACCTGCCATCAACTTCTTGGCCTCCATACACATGTACACAGTCATACAAATCTGCATATATGTGAACATACACACACCAACACAATATAAAAAGAGAAAAATATAAAATAAAAAAGTGTGAAACTTATGAAAATTATGAAATTCATCTTAGTAATATCAACAAAGAGAAACATGGAAAACTTTTATGATTTTTTGCAACTTAGTTTACTGTTATTAAAATGGTTAGTGAGGGTATGAGATGGACTGCTGGCTACACGTCAGTCCATGCTAGCACAGCCTGTGTAAATAATAGTGACTCCGCTCAATAGTGTGGCTGGGAGAAGAATAGTAGAAAGGTAAGAAACCCAAAGACTTGGAGGTTTTATTTTGTTTTACCAACTGCCTGTTTTCCATCTGTGTGACAAATCCCTAGCTGATACTGGTCTGAAGCTCCCTATGTACCAAGGAAAAGCTTGATGCAATCCTCTCACGTCCCTCTGCCAAGTACTAGGATGTGTGTTGCCATGTCACTTTAGTAGAGTGGGACTGGAGATCAAGGCTTCATGGGTCCTACGAAGACACTCTGCTGAGTCCTAACTCCTCATTTTCAAGATTTCTTTTCATTAATGAATTTAATGTGACTCTAATTTTTTTCTTTGCATACAGGCTTTAAATACCTTTGAGCAGACTCAGAAGCTAGAGAAAACACAGAGATCCCATAAGCAACACTGATGGTTGACAACTCACTGACCCAAAAGAAGAGTTTGTCTCTTTTGTTACAGTCTCCCAATTTATAAATCTATAAGCCTAGAAAACTGGGCAATGAAAGCATACCTGAGTGTAAATGAAGAGTTTTGCATGCTTTGGTTATGAACTTATTTATATCTTGCTATGTTCACCAGGCTAGCCTTGAATTTGGAGGCTTAAGTGACCATTCTGCTTCAACCTCCTGGGTACATGAAATTACAATGGCATTTTACCATAGACAGCAGGATTTACTTTTTTTATTTGTTTACATAGTCCCACATATGTATAATATGAGCTTTCCTTTATCAGTGTAATTTCCTTCTAATTAATTATGGCATTTGTTTTGGTGCCATTTTTCACTAAAAATATTCAGATGTAATTTCTGTTGCTGTATGAGATCCTAACACAATGGCAACTATTCAGTATTTATACAATACTAGCAATTTGATAAACTTGACCTTCCCCTAGAAAGAACAACTAATTAAAATATTCAGAAGCAAACGTTTATAATTTCCCCTGAAAGGAAGCCACAGATTGAAATGTATACAATGAATCTGATAAAATGCTCATGATCTTGTTTTAAATCATAGCTCTTCTGACATTTTCCTTTATTTCCACTTCTGAGCTCTGAGATATACTACAGTGGAAATGTAGTTAGCCCAAGAACTTCTTTCCCACAACAGTGTCCCTTATCTCTCTTTGTCTTGGAGAGATACCATATCAGTTCCAGAAGCCTCAAAGGAGCCCTGAACTGCCAGCATTGTGTGCAGTCTGAGAATTACAGGAACCTCATCCAAGGGTCTCCACTGTGCTGGGTTACAATGGCTGAGATTTCTCCAATCACGAGTCTGATAGCCTTGTTAGTTTTCAGAAGTCCTTTCTAAAACATGTAGACATTAGGTCCTGAGAAGAGTGAACATGCACAAGGGGCAGAAAGCTCCCAAGATAAGGTTCTCCCTCTATCTCCACCTTCCCCCCCTCTAAGCCACATTACAAGCCTTTCCCAGGGTACACGCTTGCTTGCGTTTTCAGTCCTCAAAACTCCCCTATGCTATCTCTGCTTCCTTACACAACCAGGCTTCCTCTTGTTGCATTCGCTCTCCAAACCTCTGCAGTCTGAGTTTCATTGTTCCCACGAGAGTGACACTGATTCCTGTACAGTGGAGTTAAAGGTTTTTCAGTCTTTATCACTTCAACTGCTCAGTTCCACTCACTGTTACCACACCCTCCATTCAGCAACCTTTACTTAAATTCCATGAAGCCACTTTGACCAAGAGCTGTTCTTATCTCCCCAAATCTCTGCATTGGAAACTTAAATATAGCAATAGCTAGTTTGATCCACTTCTCATCTCAAACCCATACTTTAGTTGACTGGTCCCTTACAGAAACAGCTTCTCATGTGTGCATTGTAGATGTCCTACAAGCAAGTGACTTCCCTTGTCAGATATAACAGAAGATTCTGCTCTTGCTGTCTCCTTTTTCTACCTATGATGTCATCATGCCCAGTTTCTCAAGTCAGAAACTGGCAAATTGTCCTCTATTTTTTCCTTTCTCTTCCTCTTTCCAATTAGTCACTAAATCTGACACAATCTGTCTCCATCTCTTTCAGTTCCGTCTTCTTGACACTCAAGATATCAGACCTGAAAGATGAATATTAATTTTACCTTCTTGCATCTCCCTACATCAAAAATTGTTTTCAAGTGGTGGTCTAGGGTTTCACCAAGTGCCCTTCATTTATTCCAATTGCTTGATAAAAAAAGTTCAGACATTTAGCTGTCATTCATAATGCACTCAGTAATTTGTTTAGTGAGGCTTGTGCATGCATGCCTACTATGCATGAAACTCAGCTTTGGGAGAAAGACTGAGAGCCTCAACAGTCCTGCTGTGATATGCCAGAAGGTCTTCCACAGGCTACATTGGCATACAGCTGATTATGCCCACGTTTCTGTAAGGACTCTGCTGCAGTGCTGCCAATGTGTATACTCCCAGACCTCCTCAGTGCCTCATTGGCACGTGTTTCAGAAGTCCTTTTTTGTTGCTTCAGCACTCTTGCAATCTTAGTGCCTGTGTGCTGGGTTTCCTGTTCATTCTACTCATTATGCCTCTGTCACAGCTTCCTGAGGGCTTTCACCACCGTTCAAACTCTTCCCTGGGCACTTGGACAGATGTTACAGTAAGGCCAACTTCCATTGGTGCCTCTCTGAGAGTAGATGTGGCATCAGGCACTTTTCTATCCTCCATATCTCATATGCTATAGAGAAAGTGTCTGTGTTTATTTCAGGAAACCATGAAGTAGTTTCATGACTGCAAATGTCACATCATAAACCTGCCTATAGGACAGCTGGCCTTTTCTTTTCTGATGTGTCATAATTCATTCCTTGAGCTTGAGGCATCTGAGAAAGAGGAAAACATACCTCCCTAGATGCCATCAAACTGTTGAGATCTTTTCTGCTTTTCTATATCACCTACCTAATTAGACATCCTTTGCGAGATCATGCACTTGCTCTGCCTTTACATTGTATTCCCATGGGAAAGCTGGACACATGTTTAGACATTAGAATGAATTTGTCACTATACTTATGTTTTCAAAAACATATACTATATTATACATGTGCATTTGTATAATGTATATATTTGAATTAATTCTTATGTCTATGTTCAAGTGCCCTATTATGTGCAATAAGTTCAGCCCATAATCAGCACAGGAAGATTTAGAGCAACAGATATTTCTACTATAAAATGTCAGCTCAGTGTCTGTTTCCTGTTGAGGAGGAATGAATGCAAGGTTGAAGTCAAAAGAAACAAGACTGACATGAAATCACAGAAAGGTATTTCTGGAATTGCAGAGTACATACACAAACTCCCAAAAATCTGCAATTACGAGTAACTCATATTACCAAGTTCTGATTTGAAATGAACCCTGAATGTTCATATTATTTTTTTAACTTTTATTTTTTTAAATATTTTTTGCTTGAATTGCTATCTGAGTCTCATAGTTCATTATTCAAAGATGCCTCAAATGTTTTACCTACCTTTGAGGGACAGCATTGCTTCCTTCATTTCATGTGTGTGTGGCTGGAAAATTGAACTCAAGATCTTGAGGGCAGTTTCACTTGTACAATTTTGTATTTGAGGACAGTAAGGCACAGTCCCATTAAAAGACGTTTTCATTTTAGAGGAATGTCAGCTGATTCTCTGAGGCTTTCTGTTTTATCAATTACATGATTCATAATATTTACTTTCTGGATAATATCAGCAAATCACAGCTTAAGTTTGCATATGCTTCTGTGTTGACCAAGGTTCCTACCTGATCCCGCTCTCTGCAGCAGAGCTGACGAACTGTTCAGATCTGGGGACTCTCTGTCAAGGTAGGGAGCTAACATCATCTTCTGAAACCTTTTTGTGTTCTTACACTTGCTGTTTGAGATGTTGTAATTGTCATTGCTTTGTTTTTTATCTTAATTTTTACCTAGAAACCAAGAAACAGCAAAACAGAATTTCTGGGTGTGTTATAGCTGTGTGTGTGCAGAGGTAATGTGCTATCAGGACACATTGGCCATACTGGCCACATTTCCATAAAGCTCCAGTTTTCTAAATGTGAACGATTGCATGCTGCTCAACAAGGGTTGATTTCATCTCTGTCCATGTTTCATCTAAAAGTTATTGCAGGCATCTTGGATAGGCACTCAAGCAGTACTTTGAAGAAGTACTCATATCCATAAATTAAGAGGAAAAAATTATATTGAATTATTTAGAAAAGATTTAGAGATAGGGACATGAGGCAATTTATGTTATTTATAAAACTTAAATCTTAAGATAAAAATAGTTAAAGTAAGCTAATGTTAATATTAAATGGGTTAACATTATTTTAATGCCTAATGATTAGATTGTGAATAAAATTCTGTACTAAGAAGTTGGATGCTAATAACATATAGTTACATATGTGTGTAAAATATGTTGCCTTAAATTTATCATTTTGCCTTCTAATGTTTTGTGACCTGTTTTCATCCATTGTCATGTTAAATGCCTCCAAGAAAAAGTAACATTTCCTATGTTCGACATGAGAATCATGGCTATGCCTTCCACAAAAGGTTTGTTAAGAGGATCATGGCACAAAGGTGACAGATCAGAAGTGAGACTGAGCAGTGGACAGAGCAAGGAGGATACTCTATTTTCAGATTTCCCTTTTAAGATAGATAAATATTACCCCTAATCAATTCCCCAGGAAAGAGTATATTGTTTGTTTCTTTCCGTGAACTCTGTGCAGTCATGAAATAGTTGTATAAAACAAAACAGAGGCCCTTTGATCTGAACGTTTTAAAAGTTCATTATTTCTTATTATTTTAATATAAGTATCTAAGTACTCATATCATGGACTAAAGGACCAGAAACTCAGCTTTTTCTTGTTTTATTTCCTGTTTTTTTCCTTAATGAATAAAAGCATTTTCACAATGCATTTGCATTAAGATGAACACAATTGTTCACAATTAAAAAAGACATCGAACTGATTCTTAATGTACCATAGAAAGCCTTGCTTCATTTTATGCATGGTAGGCTTTTAGTCTATTGTATTAGTAACATGATGCGGTTTCAACTCGCCTATGCATTTTCATATATTGGCTGTTGATTGCTTATCCATATTAACTGTCTGATGCTCTTTCTCATCTTTATTAGCAGCTACTGTAAGCCCTCCTACTCCTACACCACCCACTGTCACCACTAACATCCCTGTTACTAACAGAATCCATAAGCAAAAGAATGGTAAGATTCATTTGGTAAGAGGCTGTACATAGTAAATCTAGAGTATGTAAAACTGTATTCTGTGAGTGGTGACATAGAACATTCCAGCAACATTCTCTGTCAGGAAACACTTAGTTCATGAGCGCATTTGAAGACTGTTGAAACAAACATCTCTGTCTCTTGAATGCCAACTGAACCAATGGCTACAAGGACTTCTTTTCTTCACTTTGAGCTAAAAACTGGGTACTGGTGATGATGATGCATGCCTTTAATCCCAGCACCTGGGAGGCTGAGACAGGCAAAAAGAGTTCAAGACCAGCCTGGTCTACAAAGCTAGTTCCAAGACAGCCAAAGAAACTGTCTTAAAACTAACCCTCCCCACACCCTCCCCTCAAAAGCCATTTAATTGAAATGAGTTAATTTTCATTCAAATACATCTGAGAGAGAAAGCAAAGATCTTTTTATGGTGTTTTTGTCAAATTATTACAACTGAGAAACTTTGTTTGTTTGAGAAATAGGATTTCTTCGTGCACCCCAAAGGGCAGCAGGCTAGACAGTGCCATGAATACCACCTGCGGATACAGGTTTTCAGAGGATGTTTTGATGTTTTAAAAACCTAATTCTTGACATTTAATTTTCCATGGAAGTCAACTTTGTGCTTAAACACTTACAATATTTATATCAGTGGCTAGGGTAATACTTTGTGCCTTTTTTATCACTCCTTAAAGAGCTTAGGATGTTATCAGTCAACTCATCAGTCAGCTTGTGGGAGGCTTAAATCTGGGTTTGCACATGTTAGGCAACTGTCCTGCCTCTGAGCTCCACCTGGAGCCCCAACCTTTATGATAAAATTTCAACTAATTTTCAGCCTTTTCTGCCCTTTTTTCTCCATTTATATTTTTTCTGTTAGCACTAATAATAATCAAATGTGCCAGATAGGTCTTCTAAGAAACCAGTAGAAGAAAAGCCAAATGGCTCAATTCTTTATAATTCTGCTGCTCATATGGATCACATACTTTGCCATGTGCAGTTTGAAGTTAGTAGTTTCAGTTTCTAGTCTGACAAATTCCAACCAAGTGAATGGTGCCCTGCCTTCAACACAGTAATATTCTCAAATATGTGATATTACAGGCAAAGAAGGACTACATTTTATAAAATGTAGTCCTTTAGCTGGGAAGGTCAAACATTTATAATGTATCACCAAGGGTCTAAAACCCAGGGAAAAATTAAACCCACATAGTTCACTTTTATTTTCCCCTTATGGCTTCAGGGGTTACGTCAAGTTCCTCTGTAAGGACATTTAGATTGGAAGTATGGAATATTTTACATGAAATGTAGATATAAATTTTATTAGGGTTATAAAGACATCGATTCAAGGAACTGTTTATGGTTATTCTGCTAGTTACACCATGGAGATTTATGATTCCGACACCACCGCCACCTCCTTACCCCGCCCCAAGCAAGCAGCAACAGCAGCTGAAGTTTCCAGCACAGATTTCACCGGGACTCCTGCCAGCAGATGGGAATATTATAATTCTAACTAAGTATTTCCCTCTTTGTATGAGTATACAAAGAGCCTCTGTGGCACTCTCCCTTCAGAACTGGCACATCCTTTGCTGCCCAAGAACACTGACACGAGCGCTTCGGAGCCCTTGACTTGGTGGATTGGAGCTGTATTCATTTACCCATGCAGCTTCTGACACTCTTGAAGAGAGCCTTGTTCAGGCCACCCCTCTCTGCGTCAGAACCTTCATTAGAGTTTCACCAAAGCAGGCAAATATTAGAGTCAGTTAAAATGGCTTATCTTGACCATGTTTATAAGGAAGAATCTAAATTGGATGACTGTTATGAATATCATATGATTCTAAAAGTTAAAATATTATGTGTGGTGAAAATATCTCAAAATTTTGTGTTCCATTTTCTTTATCATCTTAGTAGTTTTAATAATATACTTGAATCATGTGTTTTTCCTATATTGACTGACTTCACTTATATTGACTGACTCACTCTATTCACATGAGATTTCACTGTTATATAATGATACTATAACTACAGAAGTAAAAATTTAAAATAAGGGTAATGCCACAGTGTTCCACAGTTATCGTTTATATTATTCTAGACTCCTGATAGCTTACAGCCTGGGCCTTTCATTTTCTTTTCTAAAAGAGAGAAGGAACAAAGTATTACAGATAAAGGATATTCAAATAAGGTTTTCCCTCTGCCCTAATTTAAAATAATTGAGGAGAGATTTTTTTCTCTGTAAATAAATCACATTTATGTCATGTCCCAGACTCTCTAATGTCATTCACATACTATCTACATTTTTTTTTATTCTTTGAGAAACTGGCACAGTAAACATTCTCAGGCTGTCATCTGATATATTAGAAAATCCTATTTTTCCATTGCCTGTAAGATGGGGATTCACTTCAAATCTATTATCTACCTTAACCAGTCCTCTTACCTCAGGGCTGTCAGAATTTTACTGAGTTCATCAATATTAATCTACCAATGTACGAAGAGAGAGAGTGGTAAAGCTATATAACTTGATAGTCAGAATTTCTGCCTTACTATACCAATCAAATTGGTTCTAATTTTCATGAAATGTTCCTATATTTCTTTGCAAAGCTCTTTTCACCATCTTAAATAAAATTTGCACCTATATTATATACCAAAAGAGTCATTGTTTAGGCAAATTTTCACAGCATTTCATGATGTCATAGATAATCTAGGTATTCCCACACATAATGAACCTTTACAATTTTCCTTGACTTCCCCAAAATGCTGCTGGAATAATGATTATCTCCATTTCAAACGATGTTCTCTGTGCTTGAATCAGTGGCAATCTTACTAGACAGTCTACTTCTGTGATGTTGATACAAGTAATCCAACTAAGGAATAAGCTCCATCTGCCCGCATTGTTGTTCTGAAAATCCAGTTCGCAAATGCAAATTGCAATGTTTCTTCCAACTTCTCACATCTGTTCAGCTAGTCAAATAACAAATTCGCTTATAGGCCATTTGTGTTCACCAGTCATTGTAGATTTATATGCCAGATGTCTTAAGAAGTTAGGCATATATGGTTCTGCAGGTTGCCATTCATGTTGCTATTCACATTGCCATTCGTGCAACTGTCATGATTGCTTCATTATCACTTTGAAGGAATAATGTGAAACCTAAAATAACATATGACCTGTATTTTTCCTTGTCTTTTCAAACAAATGCATTCAGATTCATCATTTCAGTTCTATGTTTTGTAACCATAATGATCATTTTTGTATTACTCAAGAAACTTGGATGGTTAACTGGTGAGAGACTACAGTAGGAAGGACCACATTAATACCATATCTGCAATAGCTCTTTGAAGTCTTACATGGATAGAAGGGTTACTTGAGTGGAAAGTAGAGAGATAAATACTTACTCTGCTTCTTCCTTTTTCTTTTTCTTTTAAATTCTATCAGATGTTCTTTTGGTCTATATGCTATTGTTACAACAATGCATACCTCTTTTGAAGACATGTGAATGCATGCAGATTTGTGGATGGCTTTGATCCTAGAATATCATTCCAGTTTTTCTTCTTCTTCTTCTTCTTCTTCTTCTTCTTCTTCTTCTTCTTCTTCTTCTTCTTCTTCTTCTTTCTCCTCCTCCTCCTCCTCCTCTTCTTCTTCAATCTAGAGTCAATGACTTGCTAGTCTTATAACATGGAAGAGCCCATTTGTGTTTCTTGGTGGCATTTCCCCCAGTGACAGAGTTTAATTAATTAATTTGTCAAAGAAAATATCTGTCACCAGACTACCAGTAGACACTCCAGCTCTTTGATTCCTTTTGGATGTAGCACAAAATTACCCATGGCATGCGTAATTCAAAAAGTTTTAAATAACTGACAAGTAGGCCCCACTAAGATTTTAACTAAGTTTGTAATTATTAGCAGAGACAACTTCATAATTATCTATAATACACACAGCAGTTTATTTGCAAAATTATTCTATTTATATCTTACATAAGCAATGCTAAAATATACTGTTTCATTTTATGAAAACAATGAAGTGAAAAAAATGGAGCAGGAAACATTTAAAACTGAAAGAAACTGGGTTAAATATTAGCATGATTGAATTTCAGAGATGTCAGTGGTTAAAATACTGACATTTTCACTTTTTTGTAACATTTTCAAAATATGTAAAACTAATTACTTACATTTAGTACTCCATCTAGTGGTAACTCTGGATACTCTACAAGCATCTGTGACTGTTCTTAGACTGTCCCTTGAATACAAGCACACTTGGACTTTTGCAGATAGAATATCTTTCAAGCCACTCCATGATTTGATGGGCTGAGACCCAAAGTGCAGGTTTTTTGAAATTTGAGTTAGTACCATCTCTTTTACATAGTAAAAATAGTATTCATTCAGATCATGTTTGGAAGAATATAAAATTCAAAATCATTAAAACATTAGATGTTTTAGACATTGAAATAATCCCTTGTGTATAAATTAAGCTCACCAGTCTTTTAACTTATTTTTGCATATTTTTATAGCTGTATGAGAAGATAGAAATATTTCTTACTTCACATTAGAATAATAGGAATGGGATTTCCATTTTTGGTATAGCTGAGACTTTCCAGAGACATACTTCAATATGTTTTGTACTGCCTCCCCCAAATTTTCATTAAATGCACTCCTCAGTATTGTGTAATTATATATTTCTAGATATTTTATGCTTTTTACTTATGACTTACCTTAAAAGCATGGAGAAAGATGGCTAACAATGATAGATACTAATTCCCCCCTTCTCTTTAACTTCTATTTTATAGGGGTAATTTTCCATTGGTGACTTTGAGCCTGTAGCATAGATTTGGGGCCTGTAGTCTATCAAGCCCTTTCTGATAAGTTTATTTTTTATGGGGACAAAAAGTCTCAATACTTTACAGAACTACTAAAAAATAGAACCTTCTTTTCAGAATATGGTTTTCTTATATAAAGTCTTTTAAACCAATTAAAATTCCACCTGTAAATATCAGTGTTCTCCTCTCTACTTAGGTAAAGGGGCTGTCCTTAGAAATTTAAATGAAAAAAATTGGTCAAATCCAATCCAATACTTTAACTAGAACAGCATGCTTCACTGAGGAGAGGGGGCAGAGGAAATGGGACAGGAAAGGGTTCCTGGAGAGTGGACATGTGATTTCCTGTTCCTTTCTAGTATAAAACTTGCCAAAAATTCCACTTCCTGTTTCACAGTCCAAAACTACCATTTCTAATCATATAAGCATAATTTCTTACTACCAAAAATCAGTATCCAAGTAGGTTCCCTAGTAAGGGGAACAGGAACTCAGTGGCTGGCTCTTTGATCATCTCCCCCTGAGGAGGGGGAGCAGCTTTACCAGGTCACAAAGGAAGACAATGAAGCCAGTCCTGATGAGACCTGATAGGCTAGGGTGAGAGGGAAGGGGAAAAGGACCTCCGCTACCAGTGGGCTTGGAGAGGGGCAGGGAGGAGATGAGGGAGGGAGGGTGGGATTGGAAGGGGCTGGGAGAAGGGGCTATACGGGGACACAAAGTGAATAAACTGTAATCAATTAAAAATAAATTAATTTTAAAAAACAAATTTCATATGGGAAACATCATTTTATCAGCCCTAGATATCAGAAATATATAGAAGTAATAAAAAGAAAAAAAAGTCATAATCAAGTAATGAAATAGAAGCAGTGAAGTGTCTATCAGAGTAAACAAATCAAGAGCTACTTCTAAGCAGTTGCAACAGTAATTTTGACAACAAAATTGGTCTGAACTTCTTATGCCTATATGTTCTTAAATCATATGAAATGATATCCTTATGAATTTGCATTGTTTGTTCTGAATGTAAAATGTAATTAAATTATAATACTATTTCCAATCTGCAGACGGAATAATGTATAGAATATCTGTTGTGATTTACAACAACCTTAATCACTCTGAAGTAAAAGTACAGAGCAAGGTAGCAGAATGGGTAAGTAAACTTAATTCCATTGACTTTTTGCTTTAAAACTTTGACTTCTTTATAGATTGTAAAGATCCTGAATAAATCTGTAGATCTTATCACTGCACAAATGATGCTCATCATAAATAGATGAACATGGGGCTGGAGAAGGGGCTCAGTGGTCAAGAGTTCATGTTATATGGTCCAGCCCATCCAGCTGCAGTTCCCAGCACCTACTTCTGTCCGCTCCAGGAGATTTACTGCCCTCTTCTGGTCTCTGTAGGCACTGAACTCATGTGTGCATTTCCCTCCCACCCCCAACACACACATACACATAATTAAAAATAAAATCAAAAACTTTAAAAAGTATATGACTAAACAGAAACAAGGTCTTGTGTCTATGTACAGGAAGAGAGATGTATTTGAACATAGGATACAAGTCAGCCTAAATAGTATTCATGGACTGAAACAGTAATTATGTGCTCAGTTTCCAGATGGAGAGGAGGCTGTGGGAAAGGGTGGCTTCTCCCATCCCATTTTCTTTCCACAATGTTCTTTTTATTTGTTTTTACAGGCAGCATAATTTCTAAAAATAAAGGTATTTATTTTCATTCTCAAGCCATGGATAATATTACTAATCATGAAACTGAGCACTAACTGAGAAGCTTGCACTAGACAGGGTACAATTTTACGTTTACATTCAGTCCTGAGTGGTTTGCATCCCAACACCACTGTCAGGGGTCAAGCTTTGCTAGCTACCTTTCGTTTATGATTCAAGCTTCCAAAGTAGTTGCTTGAAAATAGCAAGTATGCCCATTCCACAGGGTGGGGGCAGTCATCTAACCTGAGAGTTTAAATTCTGATAGACCTCTTTAGTATTTTGGATTAGGGGTGTTAAACCATTAAAGGCTTTGCAAATATTAGAAATTCAGGGGAAACTATCAGAGACCTGGAATACTTTGGGGCACAAGCACTAAATTTAGATAAAGCATGAACAACCTAATTATATCCAACATACCTATTATCACTTTCACAATATTTTCTAAAAATGTTATTGCATTTTAATACTGTTTACAAAAAAATAAAGATGTATCTGAGATATGACCTAAAGGAGCCCTGGGAGATGGCTCGAAGCTAACAAGATTTCATGTTAATGATCTTGGTATATTAACTGTAGCTTGGCCATTGCACTGTGGAGATTTGTTGTTTATGCTAAGACCAATGCAACTGTTAACCATACAAAGTTGGCACCATCACCATGCCACTGGGTTCTATCAAAGATGTATTTTTCCATTTGTATTTTTTTCTTGTTACTGATGTTCCTATGAAATGGCAATTACTACAAAACATGTTTGATGTCATCTCAATACTTATTTAAATGCATACTAAGAAATGTGTTAATGGAGAGGTTGTTAGGAGAAGATTAGGTAGAAGGGAAATGACAGTGTTTTCCCAGTACACTGGCTTGAGTTCCTGGGTTAGATCTGCTATTGATTAGTAGATGACCCTGGAAAGCTGTTTCAGCTCTCCAAACTTCCATTTCTTCATAAATAAGAGGGTGGAGTTTGAGTGGGAGTATAGTGTCTGTTTCATTGATTAATGTGAAGATTAAAAGAAGTGGCATTCATTGCATTCTTGGCTAGCTGGTCCAGCAGGCCTTCCTCTATCTTTTGCTCCTGCGGTTGTTCAGCATTTTCCCCAGGTCTTTTTACCAATGACAGCTCATCTTTTGGAAGAAAGATAACCTTGACTCATAAAAGAATGCTTTTAAGCATTACTGAAACTCATCCTTTCCCATTGTTTCTTCCAGCTCAACTCAACCTTCCAGAATTGGAACTACACTGTTTATGTGGTTAATATAAGGTAAATGCAATTAATTATCTAAGAAGTAGATATGTTTAATTTACCATTCTTTCTCTCTGGCAGTATCCGAACACCTGTGTATATGGTTCTCTCTATATAATTGAATGAATATATTATATATTCTAATATATCAAAATTAAAGAAAAAAAGTCTGTTTGGCTTTCATACTCAGTTCACACCGAGTGTGAACTGGGGTGTCACTCCAGTTTCAAGACCACTCTCTCAACAAAATAAGATATTAACAACTTGCCCCCTTCTGGAGGGGATGAGGGGAAGAGAGAGGGAGGCTGGGATTGGGGGAGGTGAGGGAGGAGGCTTCACTCAGGATATATAAGGAATAAATTGTGAAGAAAAAATAAAAATAATTCTTTAAAAAATGAGCTTTCCTTATTTTTCTACTTTATTTTTTCATCACATAATGGCCACTCAGGCTCCTGTGATCATGCTTTCATAATCTCATATACGTAAACCTCAGAGATGAAATGGCACAGGAAAGAGGCTAAGTTCTCCAATAAGTTCAGGTGGTAGCTCACTCAACAAACAGAGCAGGTTCTTTTTTGGAGTACACAGCTATCCAGTGTGCACAACTGGGTACCTCAGAGCACAGAGTTGGGAAAATTGTATCGGAGTATCCATCCCTTCTGCTCTTTCAACCTTCCCTAGTTTTGCTGCTGATGTCTTGAGACAGTGGATGAGCTTGATAATGGATACATGTGTCTGTTTTTACAGCGTTCACCAGGACACAGGGGAGGACAGGATTAAAGTCAAGAGAGACATCATGGCTGATGACAAAAGGTAATGCCAAGGACACCTGGAAAGTTTTCTTCTCCTTGGTCATAACTTTGGCTGTCTGAAAGAAAAATGAAACAATAGTCAGAGAAAAATGTTTTAATTGCCTAGTACATTCACATTATTTCCTCAGCATGCATGCATGTCAAACGTTTCTCATATTTAAAGCTGAAAGAGTAAGCACATGGCCTAGAAATGTAAATCTATGAAAGGTCCTTGAGAAGCAGAATGCTTAATAGGGATGGGAAAAGGACTAACATTTGTAACACATCAAAATCCCTCACTACCTTTTCAAAACTCCAAAGTGACCTACAGATAAGTGGTTTTGTAGTATGAGGCAAAACTCAGGGATGTATTGGTAGCACCCACCCAGCATGTGCTGGGTCATGGGGTCTAGCCCCAGAGCTACCCCACAAATAGCTCAATTGTGAGGAAGATTATAATTACATGTGATAGCACATGAGAATATAGACAGTAGTAGCCAAATTTTTTAGTATCTACAATCATCACTATTTTTAAGGCCTCCATTTTTAAAATTGTGTCAAGATCACGACTTAATCAGATAGTACATGTACAACCAGTCAGCCCATAAGATCAGATTGCTGCAAAATGAACAGTTAAAGCCCTGAAAGAAATAGTTGTCTTAGGGTTTTGTATCCTATCTCCATAGAATTGTCAAAAAAAATGTCGGTTTTAATTTACTGATTGGCTGCTATGAAAATATAGCCGTTGGGCAATGAGATGGTTCACTGAGTAAAGGTACTCGCTGCCAAGCCAGCTGACCTGAGTTTGACCTCCAAAACCTACATAATGAAGGGAGAAAACTGGCTCCCACAGGTGTTCTCTGACCTCCACTTGTGCTCTACACACACACACACATACACACACACACACACACACACTTGTGTGTGTGCTATAAAATATGTAAAGACTTTTTAAAAACTGAAAACACAGCCTTGAACAGTATGATGTGTGACTACTATGAGAAGACACACATGAAATCATATTTGAGAGTTTTTAGTTTTTTCTTTCTATCTAATATTATAAAAATAAGTGTTTTAAACTTTGTTTAATTTCTCTATATATTCGCTAAGCTGGATCACACTGCCTGATAGGTTTGTATTCTGACAGCATTCATTTCCCTTTATGATCTGAAAACAGAGTAACATATATCAAGATAGTAAATAACAGGAATTTACTCCTCTTCCTAGGAAAATGATCCTTTCTGCACCTACTACATCATGTTGAGCCTGAAACACTGGCTCCAGCAGCAGCTGTGTTCCCGAGGGTGCTTTATCTAGCATTTTGGACAAACCTAGCTTAAAGCATAACTAGTAGTCCCCTTCCTTAGAAACTGGGCACTCCATCAGTTTCCTCACATATATTATTCTAGTACTGATAACACTAAAATCAGCCACAGTGGGTGTAGCCAGGATCTCAAAAGCTTTTGTATAAAAGACATTTAAATTAATAAAATCTCAATTTCCTGGTCTTTCAAACTAGTGAATAATTTCACAGAAAATTGTAGGGAGAATGAACATACCTAGTTTGTGGGAAAATCCACTTACTTAGTTTTCCTTTGCTATAAATCTTCAGCATTGTCTTCTTTATAGCTTCTCACTCTTAAAAAACAAAACAAAACAATTCTCTGCTATTCTTATGCTCATTGACAAGGCATTATAGTCTTTCTCCTAGTTTTCCTCCATACTGCAGTCTACTAGCTTCACATCCATTCCTTTCCCCAAAACTCTTCCTTTCAATTCAGGTTTGCATCTCAAGCATTCCATAATGCTGTTTATTCTACTGCCTAGACAGTCAGGGGATCTGAAACCACAGAGGGAGTGGCTTATACCAGTGATGAACGGTAATGGCAACAAGATAGACCTGGACTGGTGTAGAACCAGGGAGCAGTTTCTGTTTTCTGATGGGACAGAAAACTAACACAGACAAGGACTGTGAAAATGCAGGCTGACTGTTGAATGGTTGGGTTTCTGTACTGAATACACCCACAATGCACTGGTGTGTTGTCCTGGTCAGGGCTGTGTATTCTCAAGAGGGAGAGGGGCAGTGCTTTTTTTCCCATTGAATCAGAGGACACCACATCATGTGTCATTCACCATCCACCATATTTCCACATTCATACTTGGCTGGCTGGAGTATGGCCTACATATGACTGTTTTACAGCAGATCATTTTAGAAATACAAAGTTTTGAGAGAAGAGCATATCATTTTGTCCGTGAGATTATCAGCTACTTAAGAGGTAAAATTCAGCTACTTCACCTAACCTGGAATAACAACTTATCCCTTATTTTTAGCACCACAAATGCACTAGCTCTGTATTTACTTCTATTCTTACCAACACAATTTCATAAATAGAATGTGCCATCCTCTGTAGTTTGAGGTTACACGCCTCCTCTTCTCTTTGGCATATGAATAGCAACCAATCTGGATAATGGAGTGATGTCTGCTATATTCTTCATTTTTTTTTCAGAATGTGGAGAAAATACAAATGCGCTCTAACAAAAACACCAAAAAATGCTCCTTTCCTTGACAAAATGGCACCATATACCTCTGCCTTAATACTGAATTACCTTTAGATTTTTGATATTGATGAAAGCTATGATTTTGGCTTAGCTCTAAGTTCTGACAGGGCTTTAAACCTCTATCTTTTTGCTTCCTGCAAAGGCATTTTCAAGGCCACACATTCTAAAACCATCTGTATTAGTGTATCCCTTTGAATGGGTATCACTTTGAGTATTTATTTTACCATACATAGTACTTGTAAAAATTTCACCTGGGGGGTCTGCTCCATAGTTGTAAATAATAACACAACAATTTCAAGAGTTCAATATACAACTCAATTTTTCCTTTGAAATTTTGTTTTGCATATAAAGAAAGAAACTGATGTTCCCTTTTGAGAGGATGTTATAAGTATTATATATAATACATAAACTATTGATATTAAATATGTAAGTATTTCTGAAAAAAAAACTAGAGTGCCATGATAAAATCCTAAAAAGCTATCTTGTAAAATTGATTCCAGGTGAAGCAGTGTGAACACTGCAATTTGTACCACAGAGGCCAAGACACCCTGGTTGATCTTTTCAGTTGCAAGGTGTTATGGCATCCATGTTCTGTTTCTGACACCACACCCCTGCCCTCCACCCCCAACTAGCCAGTCATTCAGCAAACCCAGGAACACTAGTTCTCTCTGACATCTTTTTTCTAGGTTGGTGCTGTGGGCCCTTCTAGTCTACAATGACACCAATAATGTCAACCTGGAAGGAGAAATGATCGAACAGAAGCTCCTAACAAACAATGCCTCGCTAGAGGATGGCCTGAGCCTGCACAAAGTGCACGTGAAGCTGCTGGGTATGTGAGTTCAGTGTGTGTGATTTGCACACTCAGAGTTAGCTAAGGGACATACAGAGTGTTCTTTTTTACTTGTTATTTGTCTATGTAAAGTATATTTTAATGATGACATTTGTTATATAGAGACCACTAAAAAAATGTGTAATGCAGCATAAAAAAATCATTGCAATGCCTCAGAATCTAAGGAAATGAAGGAGGCAGGCTGTTTGTATTTATCCTTTCTTATCTCAAGAGAAACAAAGTACTAGAATAACCTTGACAGATTCCACTTATGGGATTTAAAAAGTGCATATATTTTTAATAGTATCTTTTGTTTCCATTTTGTTGATTTTAGCCCTGAGTTTGATTTTCAGGTTTGTTCTCCATTCTGATTATGTTTATTCTCTGAATGAAACTCATTTATTTATACCTTGTTATTACTTTGCATGAATGATTTTGTATCTTCATTTTTACATTATGCCTATTATCGTAAAATGTTTTTGTAAGATATAATATTTTTGTTTAAAATGTATTTTTATTCCTGCTCATTTTTAAAAATTCTAATATAAAATGCTGGTTATTTTAGTAGTATATAAATAGTGACTGAGCTCCCAGGGCCGTCATTAGTTTTTATCCTACACCTTTGACGTCAGAAAATTAAGGGCTTTTCTCGCTCATGTTGGCTCTTATTTTCTCGTAGGTATGTGCAGTGCCTCGGTGGGCCCAGAGGGCTTTGTCTGGCCAGCCAGCTTACCTTCTGTCTACAGACAACCGTGTCCAAACAAGCCTGGCTTTTTTATGACTCGGACATGGTAATTCTTTCTTTGGATTGCAAGCCACAGGCCTACGCTTACTGTATAGCACAGCAGCACTCATTTACTGTGTCTATTTGAGAAGTAGGGCAGGAATCGCTTGCTCGGGGTGGATAGAGATGAGGGAAGAATATTACCTACAAGACTGCTTCCCTCTGAGTGGTGAGTTAATTGAGCTCTCTCCAAGAAAAGATTGAGGAAATTGGAAATCAAAAGTGTGACTCCAGAGCTACAGGCCCTGTAGTCGGCTTGGTCTTGGAACATGTTTCAAAACCCTTATGAGTTCTTATTCATTTTGGGGAAGTGAGAACTGGCAAAAGGGGGAATAAAGGGCAGATCCGGGTTGGATAACCTGTTGACATGGACTGCCAAGACACTAAGAATTCACTGCATGTGTAGTAAACCTTAGGTGAGACAGTTGCAGGGCTACAAACCAGGCTGCTGTTTCCACCTTCTGCCCGGTACCCAGTTAGTTCCTAGTGAAGGAATTCAGGAACAGAAAGTGCCTAATGAGTCCTCTGCATCAAGGGCTGTGTGTGACACTTGGTGTGGAGGAGAGACAGTGCTGCAAGATTTATGGACTCAAGTTTGAAATGTGGCCCTAACTCTTCCTGGCTCGAGGTCTTGGGAAAATTCCTTGGCTTCTCTAAAATGCATTTCCTCTTTCATAAAAGTGGTTTGAAATCTGTTTTCCAGAGTTGTATGAAATCAAACTTTGAGTTTTCCAGTAAAGCCCTTAGAGCAGCACTTGACAGTGTATGTGAGGTCAGGATGCAGGATGTACTGGGCGCTTCCCTTTGAGAGTACAGGCTACTAACTGGCTTTCCAATAAGAATTTTTAGCATCTTTTTTTTTCATATTCTTTTCAAACACCTAGCTGGATATTAAGGCAAAACCCGAAAACTTATCAATTGCTTTTGTTATTTGTAATTTCATTAGTACCACATATTTAAATGCCAATTTGTCATTTGGTAATTATTGCAGCCTTTCTAATGCAACATCAACCTTCTGGAGCCCCATTGATGCCTCCAACTGTTCAAGTGAGTTCAATTTGTCTTCCCTTTCCAAGGACAAATGAAATGACCTCATCATCATCAATGCTTTATTTATTTATGTTGTTTCTTCCTCTCCTTTTAGGACAATCAAATGAAGTGGCCAATGAGATATTAAACTTAACTGGTGATGGGCAGAACTTAACCTCAGCCAATATTAATAGCATTGTAGAACAGGTCAAAAGGATTGTGAACAAAGAAGAAAATATTGATATAACACTTGGTTCAACTCTAATGAATATATTTTCTAATATCTTAAGCAGTTCGGATAGTGATTTGCTTGAGTCTTCTACTGAGTAAGTATCTCTGCCCCTAGAGAATTAAACTGCATCAATGTGAGAGCATTGCCCGCTTCTGACTGCTTTGTGATCACATTCCATAATCCACAGCTCTAGAAGATGCATAGGTATTTCCCAACATCATTTACAAAGTAAATTCTAAAGCTCTCTAGTTTAAAAGTATAAATTACAGAGTAATTTATAAGAGTAATTACAGAGTAATTACAGAGTAAGTAGAATTTTCATCTGGTACTACATATATAAATAGCACCCCCAAAACATATGCAGTTCATCATAATATATTTTCATTCTAAAAAATGTTTATCCAGGGTTATCATGACCACTGTACGTCTACCATTCTACATAGCTCTGTTACAGCCTTGTGAGCTTCTAAAATGAAAGGGCCTAGGATACGAGCAATTACATTTTTTTATATTTTACTATTCCACTTGTTATTGACATTAGGATCTTTAATTTCTTCTGCTTCCATCCTCTACCTATTATTTCTTTGATAAAATATAATTGTTAACATATCCTTTAGGTTATTTTTATCTCTATAGCATTAATTACAAACACTTTTGCAGTATCTTGTGTTTTCTTGGTTATTTGTGGAAAACAGAACCCATTCCTGGTTACTTAGCTTCTGATTGCCCTTAAGACAATAAGAGTTTTCTTGAGGAGGCATCAGTTACATGATTCTGTGTATTTGCTGATAGCACTGGGATGTGGGATGTTATCATGGCTGTTTTCACTAAGATCAGAGAACTTAAAAATACTTTCTTTATTAGTATTTTATCATGCAGCAACTACCTAAAACATAATGTAATCTAACAGTGATGTCATTTTCATTTTTTAGAGCTCTAAAAACAATTGATGAGCTAGCCTTCAAAATAGACCTGAATAGCACCCCACACGTGAATATTGACACACAGAATTTGGCTCTTGGAGTCTCATCCCTGATGCCAGGAGTGAATGCACCTTCAAATTTTAGCATTGGCCTTCCAAACAATAATGAATCATATTTCCAGGTAACAAACCCAAGTTTGTTTTAATTTTAACTAATTAATGAGACAGAGAACAAATTTACTGGCTCTTTAATATTAAATACCTCAAAGAAGTCTTGATTGAAGAGATGGTGAACAGATATGAATGTTGGATAAAATGGCATCAGCATCTATAGGTAAAGTACAGAGAGTATATGGTTCATAGCCTAGATAGTGAAGGATACCTTCTAAAGGTGAGATGAAGCTAAGTGGCATAGACCATGTTGGAAGCATGGGTTAGAAACCAGTTTAAAGAGATAAAAGTGTTATTAAAGACTTAAAGGTGGGAACACGCATGGGAGAAGCCTTCTCTCTGCCACTGCTTCTCAAAACCAACTTTAGAGTCGCAGGGAAGACATGTTAAAACCAATTCTGGGACTGTGTAGAGCCCTGCCATATCCAGTTTAATCAAAGCGCAGATGTTGCTGCTGCTGCTGCTTCTATTGCTCTTCTAAGAATTACATGGTGCAAATCCACAATCTCGAGGCTTGGCAGTAGCAGGAAGTAGATGAGACTGGGCAAGTAATCTGGGGTCCTACTCAGCCTCCTAGATATTTTAAAAGCATAGCTCATCCAATAATTTTCAAATACCTGCTATGTTCCAAGCAATGTCAGCAAGCACAGCAAACCCAGTGAATACAGCACCATTCCTGACCTGAGGTAGTAACTGTGGGGAAAACAGTTGGGTTTTTTTGTATGTTTATTTTGGTTTGTTTGTTTGTTTGTTTGCTCTCAAGAAAGATCACAGTGAAAGTACAAAAGGTCTAGGCTTGAGATACAAGCAAAACTTTTGTTCTTTTTAGATTAGGGTTATGGGGTGGATTTCAAGGGTTTTCATATTTAAACAATGCAGGCTGTATTGGTCCCAATCTTAAAGTATGAGGGCAGAAAATCTCAAAGGCCTGAGTTATAGTTTGAAGACCACTAGAAAAGGCCTAGGCTTGAGATGCAAGCAAGGCTTTATTCTATTTTAGATTAGGGGTCTAAGGTTTTCGTATTTAAACAGTGCAAGAAGCTCCTTTGGTTCCAGTCTCATACCACGAGGACAGGAGATCTCTATGGTCTGAATTAAGTTATCTGAGGGTGTTCACAGCACTGGCTATTTTTCGGTCTGTAGTCCATAAAGCAGCAAGGGAGTGTCAATCAAGACTGTATGATTCCTCCATTCACAGTGTGTTATTCTCCATTTGTCTCATTTCCAAAGAAGGCTACGATGCCAGAGCAAAACAAAAACAACTGCTGCTTCTTTGCAGAGACAATAAAGCTCTGCAGTTAAACAAGATAGTTTATGTCCATAGTATATGGAGAAACATTGAAATCTGACACTATTAAATCCCACTGTCATAACTGACAAGTATTACTTGGTCTCTATAATTGTTCCTGTGCTTTAGAATCAAAGTATTCTTGTGTGAGCTCCTAATGTGATCTCTGCCTCTGACTGCAAGGGGCTTACCCAGGAATTCCAGACTTCTGCAGAGGTCAAGGGCAACCTGGTTCTGGTTAACGTGGTGCTTGCAGATGTTCTGTCAACCTATGCAGCATGGGGATTGGACTGTGCTACCATTGCCCTCACGATGATTATTCTACCAATGTGCTTGTGCGTGACAGATGGACTTTGAGAATGGCCGGGCAGATTCACTGGCTTCTGTGATTTTGCCTCCAAACCTGCTTGAGAATCTAAGTCAAGAAGATTCTGCATTGGTCAGAAGAGCACAGTTCACTTTCTTCAACAAAACTGGACTTTTTCAGGTGAGAACTCCTTAAATTATATTTTTTCCAATTTCAAATGAAGTATCTTAGCTCAAAGATTAAGACATTCAGATTTCTTTGAAATATACCACCAGTTATAGAAAACCTAATCTATTATATTTTCTAAATTGAAAAAAAGTAATGCAAGTGTTCAAATACTTCAGATAATCTCCCATTTAAAAGTATGTACTCACTTGAATTTTAAAAATAAATATCAGACTAAGACTAGCATTATATAATGGGAAATCGAGTTAGTTATGATACTACTATTTATTATTTGTTAATCTTTTTGTTCTCCAGACTCTGGGGCCTCCAGAATTAAAGCATTTGTACACCAAAGGAAAAGACTTTTTTAAGTCAGCAGGAAGCACCTTTTACATAACGAGAGGCATTCTTGGCTTTAATCATTTTTCCCATTAGTATTTCAAATGACCTTTGGCATTCTCATATCCGCAGAGTAGGGTGGCATTGTGCTGAGCACATATTATCGTTTTTATTGGCATCAGGTCAAATACTAGATGGTCCACTGCCAGAAAACACTAGTGACCCTTGGTGGCCTTTATGAGGACAGCCCTATCTAGAGCATTTTGCTGGAGCCTCTCTTCAGAAGAAGTTACCAGTTAAAGTCAAGGTACCAGTGTTTGTCCAGCCGTGTGCCCTGTGAAAGAGAGTATTTCAACTCCCAGGCCCATAGGAATGTCGCTTGTATGGTCACCCTATGAATCACTCAGTTATGGTAGAGGGAAATAACTGGGACTGTTGCCATGCTTCTGTAATCCAAGCACTTGGGAGGCAAAGTGAAGGAGAAGACGAGGGAGAAAGAGAGAGATAGGGATAGACATAGAGAAAATAAGAGAGTTAAAGGTGTAGAGAGAGGTAAAGGGCATAGGGGATAAACATGGTGAAATATCATTCCACAATTTTAAAAATTATTTTGGAAAATGCTTTGTAAAATATTCATGTATAATATAAATAGAACTTAGACTTTTCTACAAATTTTGAGTTATGCACCAGCTCAGCTTCTTCACACTTGATGAAATATGTGTTGACTTCAGCAATGGATCTTACCATCAGTTTGTGGAGAGCAATTTATAGCCTTGACAACGGCCTGTGATGACTGGGGGTTCCATGGGATCCCTTTAGCCTACAACTCAACAAACTACAACCCTACCTGGCACTGGAAATTTTTGCTCTGTAGTATAAGGTGTCTAATTGGTGTTTTGTTTTCCCTATTACTTGGAGACTCCATTTAGATTTCTGTCATAAATGTACGTATTTTAGGATGCTTCTATAGAAACACATTTTTAGATTTTTTTAACGTAAACTAACTGAAAAGTTTAAAAAATAATAAAACAAACAGAAACTATTAAAGATTATGTGGTATTTTTTAGAAAAGTTAGGAGCATTTTCTTTCTTTTTGTGGCATTTTTAAAATTTTTATTAATTACAGTTTATTCACTTTGTGTCCTAGCTGTAGCCCCTCTCCCCATTCCCTCCCAATCCCCCTTCCCTCCCTCTTCTTCTCCTATGCCACTCCCCAGTCCAATGGTAAGGGAGGTCCTCCTCCCCTTCCATCTTGCTTGGCATTTTAAAGTGGGCAGAAGAGCATAGCTTCCAGGGACTTCTGGAGACAGTGCCTTTTGCCTTAAATTTCTAGTCACAGATCCTGTCTTCCTTAAGGAACTGTACTCCACAGATGAGGGAGGGGGCTTTTTCTCAGTGCTGAGCAGAGTTCTCTGGCTCCTGGGTCCCATTAGGGACTGCACCTACATGTACACACACATGCACACAGATGAACATGACAATGTAATAAAAATACTTAAAGAAAATAGAATATTAGGATAATAGAATATCCTGTGTTGTGTCCTGAGCTTGAAGAGCTTGCCCTGTATACATGTAATTCTCAAACGTGGCTCAGCCGTTAAAGACTAAGCTCACAATCATAACTATATGGAGCATTTTCAATTAGTGATGGCCATCCCCAACTCAAGTCAACTGTTTTGATAGTAATGAACATAGGAAATTAATTAAAGCTATATTATAGAATTGCATTTGGAATTTAAGAGATTTTTATGATTTTTTAAATACAAATGACGTATAAACTGTGGCACAGAGAATTAAAGTTCAACAAGAAAGCAAGATGGAAAAGAAACCCAGAGATCTTGCTAGAAAGGTAGACTGGTGCTCCAAATCATTGAACAGCACATATTCCAGGCTTTTTTGGCCACCTCATTTCTCTGTGAAATCTGAAGTTTCTGTAAAATGCAAAAGAATAAAAAGCAGAAGTTCTGGGTGGTCCTTCAATCCACTAGAATTCATTTAGGTATAAACCAGTAAACACATCAGGCTGTTGGCGTGGGTGTGAACGATGGATTGCTTTTTAATTTTTACACCATAAATAACTTCATCTGTTTTCTTGAGTTGGGAAATGGTATCTCTGTTTCACAGCTTTTTATGAATTTACATTGTTTCAATTGTCAATTGGCTGCCATCAGTCACCATGATGGAGAATAGAGTTGATGAACATGCCCTAATAACTCTGGTTTGTTTGTACTGTCCCCTCAATGTATTTATTATAATAAGGGAAGTAGCATAGACCCTTCAGGAAAGCGAGCAATTGGAAGTTATAAACAGGATGCTCTAGAATTGAAGATCTTAAGTGCAAAAGTTGCTGACAGTTTGCTTATTTTGGAGCATGAACGTGTGTACTTATGACTAGTGCACGCGATTTGTTCTTTTCTTTAAAAGGATGTTGGATCTCAAGAAAAAATCCTTGTGAGTTATGTGATGGCATGCAGCATTGGAAACATTACTATCCAGAATCTAAAAGATCCAGTTCAGATAAGAATCAAACACACCAAAACTCAGGTAAGAAAATGCCACAGATAATGGTTGAAGAGTGTAGACACTATCGCAGAGAACTCTAAATGATACAGAGCAACTGACACATTGTATGAGGGGTGACATCCATTCTCTAGGAAGGAGGTGGTCAGGCAGAGGGCAGTATACAAGCACTATGAACAGCAACAACCATCAGTGAGTGAGTCAGTCTTGCCTGGTACTCAAGAATCAGAAGAAATGGAATTGAATAAGAGGGCTACTGTTCTTTTTTCTTTTCTTTCTTTTTATTAATTATAGTTTATTCACTTTGTATCCCAGCTGTAGCCCCCTTCTCTATCCCCTCCCAATCCCACCTTCCCTCCCTCTTCTTCTCCTATGCCCCTTCCTCCTATGATAAGGTAGGTCCTCCTCCCCTTCCATCTGACCCTAGTCTATTTGGTCTCATCAAGACTGGCTTCTTTGTCTTCCTCTGTATAAGGCTGCTACCCCCTCAGGTGGAGGTGATCAAAGAGCCAGCCCATGAGTTAATGTCAGAGATGGTCCCTGTTCCTATTATTGGGGAACCCTCTTGGACACTGAGCTGCCATGGGCTACTTCTGTGCAGGGGCTGTAAGTTATTTCCATGCATGATCCTTCTTTGGATTATCAGACTCAGAAAATACTCCTGTGCCCAGATTTTTTGGTTCTGTTGCTCTCCTTGTGGAGCTCCTGTTCTCTCCAGGTCTTTCTATCTCCCCCTTTCTTTCATAAGATTCCCTGCACACTGCAAAATGTTTGACTTTGAATCTCAGCAAATGTTTTGATACCCTGCTAGGTAGAGTCTTTCAGAGGCCCTCTGTGATAAGCTCCTGTCCTGTTCCCTGTTTTCTCCCTCTTCTGAAGACCATCTCCTTTGCCTTTTTGAATGAAGACTGAGCATCTTACCAGGGTCCTCCTTCTTGCTTAGCTTCCTTAGGTGTACAGATTTTAGTATGTTTATCCTATATTATATTTCTAATATCCACTTATGAGTGAGTATATACCATGTATGTCTTTTTGCTTCTAGGATACCTCACTCAGGATGATCATTTCTAGATCCCACCATTTGCCTGCAATTTTCATGATTTCTTTGTTTTGGAATGGATGCAGAAATTGTGGTACATTTACACAATGGAATACAAAACAAAGAGGGCTACTGTTCTTAATAAAGGACTTGACCAACTCCAAATACACAGGCACAATATTTGATCAGGAGTTGTAATTATCTCTTTGTGATTTTTAAAATCAAAGATAATTGCAACTGAGAGAGCTCAAGGGACGACAGGAGAGAGTGGCCTCATTCCCTGGGAGATGTGCCATGGCTTAAGATGTTGCCAAGTTTTAGCATTCTTTCCTCAAGACCCTCTCCCGTCCATTTATGTGCTGCAAGCAGATGTGCTGTCGCCTGCAGCTCACTAACAAGTTGACTCACCTTTGTACAGCTTCCAGGTCATGATCTCACCACATCCAGATAGGAAGTGAGCAGGCTGATATGGCTGAGGCTTGGAGTTGAAACATTGACTCCCTTGTGGGAGACCTCCTTTTTCACCTTTGGCCTTATTTGCTTCAGCATCCATAAAGAAAGACTTTGGTTTGTTCCCCGTGGCAAAACATACTTAGTAGAACTTATTTTTAGTAAGTTCAGTTGCATTAATTTGTCAAAAGTGTATACCATCTATCTCCACTAAAATTTTTTTAAAAATCTACCTCAAATGAGACTCTGCCCCTATTAAACACCATTTCCCTGTTCTTAACTTCCAAAAATCTCTACCAACCTCTATAATACTAATTAGACTCTAACAATCCCTTCAAAGAATCCTACAGTACTTGTCCTTCCAAAGTGAATTGTTTCATTTAGCATAAATTTTCCAGGATCCTTCTGTGTTGTAGCACATGCCTGAAGCACTTTCCTCAAAAGACTGTCTGATATTCCATTGTGGGAACATAACAGATTTTATCCATTCATCCATTGATGCTCATTGGGGATGCTTCTATTTTTTGGTTATGTTTTGTGCCTTAAATCAGTCTGGCTGTGGACATACAACTGTCCCTTGAGGGTCTCCTTTTAGTTTGCTTTTGTAGATGCTCAGACATGCAGGAGAAATTTGAAGATGATATGAACATTAAATTATAAAAACCCTTGCTAGATATGAAGAATAATAATAGAGTCAGTATTTAACAATGGAACGTAGAGTATCCTGAAGAAAAGTGAATGTAGTTCTTCCTGGGGATTCCAAGTGATTTTCCTTTTTAAAAATTTTTTAAAGTAATTTATTTATTTTTATATTAATCACAGGTTATATACTTTGTATTCTAGCTGTAACCCCATCCCTCATTCCCTCCCACTCTCCCCATTCCTCCTTCATCTCCTCCCTGCCCCCCTCCAAGTCTACTGATAGGGGAGGACCTCCCCCCCCACCTTCCATCTGACCCTAGCTTATCATGTCTCTTCAGAGCTGGCTGCAATGTCCTCTTCTGGGATCTAGTTAGGCTGCTCCTCCCTCGGGGGGGGGGGCGGTCGACAAGCCAGCCATTGAGTTCATGACTGAAATAGTCCCTGTTCCCCTTACTAGGGTACCCAGTTGGGTACTGAGTTACCATGGGCCACCTCTGAGCAGAGGTTATAGTTTGTATCCATACATGATCCTTGGTTGGAGAAACAGTCTCATAGAATACTCCTGTGCCCTGATCTATTTGGTCTTTGTGGAGCTCTTGTCCTTGCCAAGTCTTACTAACTCCCCCTTTTTTCATATGATTGCCTGCACTCTGGTGATGGCTTGGTTGTGAATCTTAATATCTGCTTTGATACATTGTTAGTTAGGGTCTTTCAGAGTCCCTCTGTGGTAGACTCCTGTCCTATTGCTTGTTTTCTCCTACATTCAATGTCCATCCC
>CM053763.1:16998154-17033413 GCA_028658305.1 Pachyuromys duprasi
GTTTTTGATCTTAGCCATTCTGGTGGGTGTAAGGTGAAATCTCAGGGTCGTTTTGATTTGCATCTCCCTGATGGCTAAGGACATTGAGCATTTCTTTAAGTGTTTTTCTGCCGTTCTACAGTCCTCTACAGAGAGTTCTCTTTTTAGCTCCATACCCCATTTTTTAATTGGATTACTTGATTTGTTGCTTTTTAACTTCTTGAGTTCTTTATACATACTGGATATTAGCCCTCTGTTAGATAAAGAGTTGGTGAAGATTCTTTCCCAATCTCTAGGCAGTCGTTTTGTTTTGTTGACAGTGTCCTTCGCTTTACAGAAGCTTTTCCATTTCATGAGGTCCCATTTATTTATTGTTGATCTTAGAGCCTGTGCTGTTGGTGTTCTGTTCAGGAACATTTTATTAACTGTATCCCAGGTGAATCCCACTCCCACATTCCCTCCCAATCCCACCCTCCTTCTCTTGTCTACTCCCTGCCCCTTTCCAAGTCCACTGATAGGGGAGGACCTCCTCCCCTTTCATCTGGCCCTGCTTTATCAGGTCTCTTCAGGACTGGCTGCAAAGTACTCCTCTGTGGCCTAGGAGGGCTCCTCCTCCCTTGCTGGGTGGGGAGGTCAAAGAGTCTGCCATTGAATTCATGTCAGAAATAGTCCCTATTTCCCTTGCTAGGGTACCCACTTGAAAACTGAGCTACCATGGGCTACAGGCAAGCAGAGGTTCTAGGTTATATCCACCCATAGTCCTTGATTGGAGAAACAGTCTCATATAGGACCCCTGTGCCCAGATATATTTGGTCCTTGTGGAGCTCCACTAGAAGTCTCTAGGAGAGAAGACCCACCCAGGCTGCTGACCTTGTCACGTGGTACTGGAATGCTTTCTATTTAGTTGTTACTTTAAGAACAGTTTCTTTTTAGTTGTGACTTTTAAACAATTTAAACTACAATTTTGCATGTTTATTCTTGTGTTAATATAGGAAGTGCATCGTCCTATCTGTGCCTTCTGGGATCTGAACAAAAACAGTAAGTTGTAAAATACTGGGGTTTTTCAAGTGTTGTCAAGTATTCCCTGTCCCCCGCCCCCATTTCACCCCAAACCACAACTTTAGGACAAGTGAGCTTCAAACTATACTTTAGATAGTTTGGGAATCAGTTCCCATTTTTAATATAACTTTTGTCACATCAAGAAACAAGCATATTTGGCTCACACACTGAATTAAACACGTTAATTTCAGTTATTTGTGCAATGTGGCATACATTTTTATTATAGCCACTTTCAACTGAACATAGGCTCAAGCTCATTCATACACTCAAACACACACACACACACACATATGATGAGATGCTTTGACATTCACAAGTACAAAAATTATGAGATGGGTGAAAGAGCCTACTGAAGTTATTATAAAGAACATAGATTCCTTGAAAAAAATGACCTCTAAAGTGATATTGAGCAGCCAAGACAGGAAGGAGCATGCAAATAATCAAAAAATCACTAGGCTGAGAGTGTAGAGATGAATAAGGGGGTGTTTGAAAGGACACCTCAAGTGTTTATCTCCTAAGGGTCATCTTCCCTATGGACACCTCAATACCGCATTGCTTCTAAATTTATTCTTGTACCATACTGGCTATGTTGTCTGTGAAAAATACAGTTCAATGTTGCCAGAAATCTTTGTCACTTTTTGTTACAGACAGGTAGCTTAGTTGTTTGTTTTGCCTGCCTGCCTTTTGAGATCCCGGTTGACTTGTATACCTGCTTAAAAATATCATCCTGTGCTATAACATATTTAAATAAGTGGGCAAATATAATGCCAAAAGAAGCCAGAGGTGTTCAGACCCATCTGCCCTTGTTTTCTTAATAATGACCACTGTGTACATCACAAAATTGTCTAAGCCTCATCTCTTCATCTGTCTTCACAAGAGTTAGTCTGATCTCAGACTGTTGGTCTTCAGAGAGCTTATCAGCATATAATGTTTAAGAGAAATTTTGTGTTTATAGAAGTTTATTTCAAAATTTGTTAAAATTTTAATGTGAGCATCTGGACAAGCCCTGAGGCACTTCAGTGAAGCCCAGTGCCTGAATAATTTTGAGATGATTTTCAAGGAATCTAAATCATTTTACCTCTTGGTCACTACAAAAAGGATGCCCACATTAGAGTTAACTGAGCCACTGCTGTTTCCTCCTCGTTGTTTCTTCCTGCAGAGAGTCTTGGAGGGTGGAGCACCTCTGGATGTGCTGTGCACTCTGATTCGGACGCTGGAGAGACCATCTGCCTGTGTAACCATCTCACTCACTTTGGAGTCCTGATGGTAAAAGGAGGGACTTGGCTCACTTTGATACATGATAATCTTAGAAGGCACACTTCTTTTGTGTGACCCCAACTTTTTTAGATTATAGATCATGGAAATTGTTTCTTAATCATGCCTTTCTGTACAATGGATCTTGAGTCATAACAAAGCATTCAATTAGCATTTGCACCAAATGACAGATTCATACAAAAGAACTCTGTCTTATTTTTTTTTGTAGCTTTAGCAAGAAACAATTCCAGAACCCCCCTCCAATCCCATGAACCTCTTTATTTAGGCTAGAAGGAGTTGGTGAGACAGAGATGAAAGGAAAGAGCAATGGAAGAAGAAAGTGTTGGGTTGTTGCTAACATGGAAGAGAACCATAAATAGTCTAATCAAGATTTTTCTTCCTTATGTTTTTGTTTAACATGCTTGCCAGCAAGTTGATCTTGTGTCTGTGCCAAACAATTTCTCTCCTGAAGAGTATAATCTGCTAGGACAGTTTGAGTCAGTGACTTCAATCCTACAGGAAAGATGATAAGATGTTTGAGATTTCTCTTATTTTAGAGATTTCATAACATTCTTTCTATTCTTTCTTTCTCTCATCCTTTATTAAAAAATATACCTAGCCAGCGTACTCAAGAGTTTGCATAAAAATTTATATCACATCAGTGTTTTGATTATCCCACTCAATTTTCAAGACCCATCTTCCTCCCAAGGGCTTGTTGGAACTCATCCATGAGTTAGTAGCATTATCTGGTACATACGTTGTATAAGCACCTATCTAGAATGCACTGTAGCCATTGTTTTGACAAAGTTTCTATGAAGTGATCACCCAGACTTGCTTTTTCATGGATAATGGGAGGAATGAGAATTAAAGTGATACAGTTTTTCCAGTTGAAATCACAGACATGAGGTTGCAGTCACCTCCCTGAAATGTTTGGGCCTTCTTCCTGTGGAGTCTGGGAGGAAGTAATGAGCAACTGTGGGCTTTAGTATTTGAATGATGAACTACTTGGCCTATGTAAATGGCCATTGTCATATGACAACTCTGCAAGTTTTAGATTTACTAACATGTAAGGATACAAATTCTCTGGGAAAGAATGAGTCATTGACAAGTTTATGAATCACAGAAAGTAATTTTTTAATGCTCTCAAAATATGTTGTTTGTTCAGGACATGAAAACTGAATTACTAAAATATAGTGTGTTTTCCCTAAGCAGTTTAAACAGAAATTAAAATTTCCTTCATCTCTTTTTAAGTGACTAAAAATACTCTTTAGAAATCTTTTTTACATAATTAGTCATTCAGATATATGAACTTTAATTCAATTAATTTAAATATTTCAACAATGTGCACATATATGTTTGAAAATGATTGTGAGTTTTATTTCTAATAGACAAATAGATGTTAGTAACAAAATTGACTTCTAAGAACTGCTTTATATGCAGCTTGATTTTATCAGCACATTACTCACATGGCTAGTTTTACTATATGCAACTTCAATTTTATTATGGGTTTATAAATGCACATTGTGTTTTCTGTTGCCTTCTTAGTAAAAAGTTACATTTAGAGATTACATGTGTAGAGATTTACGTGTTAGTGAATTCTTCCCCTTCCCTTTTTGGCCTCTATTGTAAGATTATAAACTGCTAGGAGAAACACTTTCCAAAATTTATCCTTTCTGGCAACATGTTGGCATTCTTTTGGCACTTTCAGACCACCAATGCTTGAGTCATAGTTTTTTTTCTTCTAGATTTACAACTCTTTGTTCACTTGTATAAGGTAGTCTCAGAGTCTATGTCTTCCCATGATATATAGACCCATAAGTATATCTTTTAATCTATAAATGTGAAAAATATCTAATGTCCTTCCCTACATTTGTTATAGAACTGACTGTCTTATTGTTTTATATTCGTATATCTTCCTGTTGGCTGGCTTACAAAGATAAAATTGTCATATGATTATTCTCAGAAAGCACAATATAATAGGAGAATTGTGTGTGAATTGCTATCAGTGTGTAGAATCACTTCATTTTTTCTTAAATTATTTATTAAATTAGCAGTCTTTTGCCTTACCTAGATGAAAACAGTGCTCTGATGAATTCATCCTCCTCGGTGATCCGACAGAGCTCTTCATTTCTCTACTCTAGCTGATCCTGTAGGAACTGTACCAGTTCAGCACCCCTCTGGAGTCTGCTGACACTGACTCAAAAATCCATCCCATGTGCCATGTACCATAGGCCCATGACTTCCCGGTGTCTTGAGGGACTCCTCAGGTGTTGAGGACAGGGAAAGCTTTTTCTGGCTCTGAGACCCCACTTCTGCTGATGTCTGCCAGTGTGCATTTTTCAGTGTCTCAAAACTACTGCACGTGCTTTTACTGCCTTAGTTATATCTAGAACTGACTCCTGCTTCTTCATTTCACATACATGCACACACAGAGAAATATTGATTCTGTGGGAGACCTGTGGAAGTGTAGCATTTTCTTGACATTTGATAAAAATTAAAGGAAATTGACATATAGAAAAAGCAGTTTACCTTTGCCATAAGATTGAAATGTTTAAACTGTATGTTCAACAAATCTCTTCTTTCAGTTTTAAACACGTGTATGTTGGAAGTGAATTTTATCTTCCACCAGGACAAATTAGTGGTCTTATCTTAGGTTTTATCCCTACCTAATATTCCATTTAAGGAGGAAAAGAAAAGTTTTCCTATGAGGTCCAGAGTTTTCAAGTTCACTTAAACATGTGGAATTAATGTTTCTTATTCATCCATGTTGGCTTCTTTACACTCTGCACAACTCCTGATACTTTAAATTAAGCCACTTAAATCTATAAAGAGTAAAATATGATAGACCCCAACACACTTGGTGTTTTCACTTTTATGAAAAAATAAAATAAAGATCAACCCAACCTCATAGTTGCCAGGCTTTGAGATGGCCGTAGACAACTCAACACCACCTAGAGCAACCTCTGGCTGCTCCTCGTTAAGCATCTCTCACCTACTGGACAATCTAGGGGCTAAGGGATTGGCTGTGTTTGCATAATGGCCTCCATTTAAACATGCCCCTATCCTTACAAAAACAGATTTCACTATTAACTTAGCATACAAGGCAACTATGTCTTGCACTGTTTCTTTTGTGGACTCCAGTATTTTCACTCTTTGACTTACACCAGGGTACCAAGAGCTTACAAAGGAGGTATTGATTTAAGACAGTGTGTACCAACTTCTGCAATAATGCTTTATTTTTTTTTTCTTTCTCCTATTGCTCCACAAGAAGGCAGTAAGTGGCTATGCCAGTATTGATAGGCATTGTTGTTTTTAGCCCCTGAGACTGAACCTCTCTGATGTCAACAGTGAACTTTATGGCAACATAAAGCATCACTGTCATGAAAGAAGAATAATACTTACAGCAGCTTTCCATGTTTTGTTAGGATCTTCCAAGGAGCGCATCACAAATAGATGGAAGAAACACAAAAGTCCTCACTTTCATCACCTATATTGGGTGTGGGATATCTGCTATTTTCTCAGCAGCAACTCTCCTGACATACATTGCTTTTGAGTAAGTATATATCCATCTGCCAAGCCCAGTGCTAACAATTGCAAATATGAGCATGAAAATTGCCTCAGCTTTGGAAAATAGCTCTGCAGTTTATGAACTGCATTTTGGTGTCTCACTTTTAATCATCATGTTTCTTGTAAGATCGTACAACATGAATTTTCCAGGTACCGAATTTTAGTTTATAATTACTATGTTTCTATTGATAAAATGGATTCAAGGCTGCTAGAGATTATGAGCACTTATGTAAATTAAAATGACATGAAATACTTTCCACATTGTAATGGCAAATATAATTTGCTTCTTAAATTGCATGCAAGATTTCTTGAAACAGGAAATTTTTTTAAAGGGACTCCTGGCTCATTAAAAAAATCAAGAAATATCAAACAATTCTAGGGAAATTACCTTTTAATAAAAATGTCAGAGCTGGAGGAATGGCTGCACAGTTACAAGCAGTGGCTACTCTTGGAGAAAGACCTGAGTTTGGATTCTTTCATTCACACCAGGCAGCTTGCTCCAGTTCCAAGGGCCTTAATGAAATATGGCTTTTCTAGGTATCTACATGCAGATGTATAGATATAAGACATGCATACCTGAACAAGTTGATTAAATTTATAGTTCTTCTAAATCTCAAGAAATTCCTAAATTAAAGAAAAATGTGAGCATGGTGGCTCTAATCCCAACACTCAAATGGCCCAAGCAGGAGCATTTCCATGAGTTGGAGAACAGCCTGAGCTAGAGTGTATTGCAATCATCCTGAGCTGCAGTAGACAAAAACCTGTCTCAAGAATAGACAAGTAAATAAATAAATGTAAATCCTGTGTAAACACGCTGGGGATTTTGTAAACAGTTTTGAAATGAAAGTCACATTGAAAAACTCTTTGCAGCCTGGCAAACACTCACAAATATCTTCACTCCTCAATGTGGTGGGGGCATATTTTGTATATGGTGTTACATACTGCAGAATGGTAGAGAACAGGAATTGACTCCTGTATTTAAAATATCGGTGTGCCCTGTCATCTCTTGCATACTTTTCCCTTCTCCATCCATAGGAAGCTGCGCAGGGATTATCCCTCCAAAATTCTGATGAACCTGAGTTCAGCCCTGCTCTTCCTGAATCTCATCTTTCTCCTGGATGGCTGGATCACTTCCTTCGGTGTGGCTGGACTCTGCACGGCTGTGGCTGCACTGCTGCACTTCTTCCTCCTGGCTACCTTCACCTGGATGGGGCTGGAAGCCATCCACATGTATATCGCTCTTGTGAAAGTGTTTAACACCTACATCCACCGCTATATTCTAAAATTCTGCATCATTGGCTGGGGTAAGCCTCTTCCCAACACCTTTCCTCATGTATCATCCCAAAAGACACATAGAAAAACATTCATCAGATAATAAAATCCTGAGAAGGGATATCTGCATGCTTTAGCAATGATGCGTTGGGAGCTCTCCTCAGTCTTCACTAAATTCAGAAGGAAAGGAAAGCCTTAGTCCGAGTCACCACAAACTCATTTCCTGAGCTGAGTGCCAGCCCACCATTGCTAAAGAAGCAGCTGACAGCTCATTATGCTTCCAAATATAGTAGACAGCTAAACTCCTAGCTCTAATCATCCCTGTGTGGAAGCCAGAAAAAGAGTGTTATTTTTATATGTGCAAACAAGATATTTACAGAATTGTTGCCTTGAGCTTTTTACCATGAATCTTCAGTCAAATGTCTAAAGCCATGTTAGCTAGCCCTTATAGAATCTTTTCATTGAGCACTTTCTTTATCCAGATTTTATGTCAAATGAGGCACCTGAAAGCTCAATCACAATCTTTTTTCAGATGACAGTATTCAAGGCTGAGCCATTCCTCAGTTCCCAGCATCCCCCTGTGAGAAAATCAAAGGATTGCTTGGGGCACTGAGGAGGCATGAATTGGCTCAATGAAGTAGACACAGGAGTACCATGAATTCTCTGGAGAAAAAGAAAAGGCATCATACACTAGCTGCTTACCAACACTTTTTCTGAAGTTTTTATTTCGTAAGAGATGCATTCACTGTGTCTTTCCAAACTTTGGCCACCCAATGTAGCATCATTAACACAACTACACACTGTCTGGTGCTGTCTTCAGTAGAATCACGGTCTACACGATCTATTCATATCTCCAGTGAGTACCACTAGACCCAGCAGCAGATTTAAGCATCTTACCACTACAGAGTAGACTTAAACTATCACCACTTAGAGTCATATGTTACAAACTGAAGAGGGAAGTTAAAACCAACAGGTTTTAACCAGCCAACTTACTTGACAGTATCTGTCCCATGAGGTAGTCCCAGGATCTTCAGGAGAGTTCTCAATGGCAGGGGTTTTGTTTTATAACAGGTCTGCCAGCCTTGGTGGTGTCAGCTATTCTGGTGAGCAGGAAACAAAATGAAGTATATGGAAAAGAAAGTTATGGGAAGGAACAGGATGACGAATTGTGAGTAGAACACGTTTGGGGACATTGTGGTGGGAATGTGTACTTTCCTATGGTTTACTGTAAGATAGCATGGTCATAATAACCCTCTGATGTTGAACACTTTACTTCACTTCTGAGACTCTGTCAGATGTCCTTCAACCACAGATTAAACATTTCAATACTTAGACCCACCTTTCTTTATGTTAATAGCATTGTACTTATGGTCTGGAGAAGTGGACACCAGAGATACTCTTTTCTAGACTCAGAAGACTCATTCATTTTGATGAGATTCTGTGTTACTCTTGCCTCCTTCAACCCATACATATTGGCAATAGCAAAAATGACCCAAAGGAGTATTTTACAGAAAACAATGAGATCCATGAATCCTTGAGTAAAACCTTCCTTCACAAGTTGAGCTCACTGAGATTAAGGTCATTATTGCTTAAGCAAATTGCTCTCATATTTCTCATCAACCGTATTGTGGATCACCAACATCTATTGATTTGAGGAATTACTGATTGCTTAATGAACATTTTTTGTTATGTGAGACCCATGATACCTCATGTCTGTGTAAACTTCAGGGATAGACGACACTTCTATATTTAATCAGTTCTCATCCTTCATGGCCTCCCTTTCTTTGTGCTTCTGAAACAGCACTACAAAACCTCAACAAGTTGGACCTGTATCAAGAACTCTAGCATCTTTGGGAGACTTCCATGTTTAAAGAAAATCTACTGCCATGGACATGCAGTGTTATTCAAGGGACCCTTCCAAAGAACACTACATTTTAAGCTAAATTAGTTTTAAGTGAGGGACTATACAATCCCTCATTGTAGGATTTAAGTTGTGCCATCAGGAAATCTCATTTAGTGAGCACTCATTGTATGCTAGAATCATGTTGAGTTCTATGATCGCAGGATGTTCATGAAAGCATTTACCTCAGTAGCCACAATGAGGACAATTAACTTTAAGATGAATTTAATTTCCTGAAGTTATTGGATTTTTTAGGTACTTACGAATTTCCATAGCTTAAAGAAGCTCTAGAACATCTGCAAATTGCATTGCTTTTCAATGTTACTCATGTTAGAGTTTGCAATAAAAAATAGTTTGAATTTTTCTCCCATCTATTATCTGATACATATCTGAGAACCAACTGTTATAAGTCACCTATACCTTATAATAATGTGCAAGAAACATTTACATATGAATCTTTTACTATTATAATATCTTGGTTCAACTAGAATAGTTATATAAATAGTAACTGCTTCAGATCCTCAGTCCTCAATTCAATGTGACAAAGAAGTGTAATTTAGCTAATCAAAGGGACATAGGTGACCACTAGCATTGATACTGTGTCTAAAACCCACTAGAGCCAACATCTCAGCAGCTCTCCTAGCTTCTTTCAAATATACAGAAGCTGACAGCTGAAATACCATAGCTTTCATAAAATCTCTTAGCAGACTGCCACATCCATGTTGTTTTTTGGAATGGAGTCCTCATAGCCACCCTTTGACAGGAAAGAACAGCAAAATTGATTGCTGAAAATCCCCATTGTTAAAGACATACAAGAGAAAAGGGGTCAGATGTGGTTTAAGCCAGCCAAACAAGCATGCTCTCATACCAATCAGAATTCAACAAGCAACCTCCTTTGGTTTTTAATGTTGATTTAAGAAATGAGATTAAGAAAGCAGGCATCCAAAACTAACCAAATGAAAAAACTACCTATGAAGGGATCAAAGAAGAAACTGAGGCCCACAGAAGTGAGCTGACTTTTCATAGGTGTTTCAGAAAGAACTCTGCAAGCTGTGCAAACCAGGCGCAGGAAAGTTATAAGTAAACAAGGCTTGGTAGTCACTCTTTTATCTTAATCTTGTTTCTTTTCCTTTTAGCTGCTGGATTCAGGATCCTGTGGTATTTTATGTGAGCTGTGCTGGGTACTTTGGAATCATGTTCTTCCTGAATGTTGCCATGTTCGTTGTGGTCATGGTACAGATCTGTGGGAGGAATGGAAAGAGAAGCAACCGCACCCTGAGAGAAGAGGTTTTAAGGAACCTTCGAAGTGTGGTCAGCCTAACCTTCCTGCTGGGCATGACATGGGGTTTTGCTTTCTTTGCCTGGGGACCCTTAAATATCCCTTTCATGTACCTCTTCTCCATCTTCAATTCATTGCAAGGTAAGATACATGGTATCCGAGCAGTGGCTGTTTTCTAATTTTACCTTATTTGCAGACAGCACAGATCAAGTTTCTATTACTACTTTCAGGTGCTAAACATAGTTCTAGGCACAAATGGCCATTCATTAAAAAGTTCTTGCATAGGTAAAGAGGTAAAATGTTGGTTGACTTTTCTTTCTTTAGCAATATATCCCAGACACATTAGAACAGTGCCTCGTATTCAATAAGTATGCTGTCATGTAACTGTGTACAGAGCAGTAGGAAGTGTTAGCTGAGAGCCTAACAAGAAGTTTAAGGGAGCACACCAATTTTTGTCTTCTTTCCAGTTCGGGCACTTTTGCTGTCCTTTGTGCAAACTGTATAGGTTTTCTATGCATGGGCAAAGCAGTTCACCTTGTCTCTTTAGCGCCTCTGGTTTAAAGTGAAATCCAACTCTATTTTAGAAACGTGTCTTTTTGAGTTACAGACATTAATTCAACCTATCAAACATATCAATGTTTTGTTTTAGAGAAAACTGTAAGACATCTTCTTCAAGTATCTTACCACCATCACACACACACACACACACACACACGTGTCACTTGTCACTGTGCAACTTCTGCTAGTCTTTGAACTGAAACAGTTGTCACAGAGTAGATGTTCAGTGACTGTTAAATAAATGGATTGCAAAAAAAAAAAACCATAAGAAAATAAATGGATTGATGGAAAGAAGATTCCCTCAGGTAAGGCCTCCATCCATTCTGAAATGCCGCTGGCATAAATACTCATTAATTAATTCACCAAATTTATTCAGGTGCATGACAGACAAAATATGCAGCCTGGTATCATGAATATGTGGACTAATAAACCTCAAGAGGATATCCTTAAGTTGGAAGCTGAACGTGTAGCACAGGGTTCAGCTAGGCAATGGGAATATTCCCCCATTTAATCTCTTTTATGATACACGACATAAAAGTGCCCAAGTAAATATTGACAAAAGTATCCACTCACATTCGGAATTCCATGGTTTTATAGTTCAGGATTATACTTGAAAGGCACAGTCATCTGTCAGCCCAACCTCAGTCTCACTGTTAGAATTTCCTGGCAGCCTCAGCAAACTTCAGCAGCTACAGCTGTAGCTGTTTCCATTAATTGGAGTTAAGATGCTTTAATTTTCCCATCATGGGTCTCCTGACGAGAGGGAAAAAACGTTGTTAGCTGTCATCAAGTCAGTGTTCTTTATAAATCACTGAGTTTTAAGACTGATTTTAAATCCTGCAAATTCAAAACAGTTTTATACACATCCAATGATATTAAAAACACCCCCAAAACAAAAATTTAAATGCAAAGGCTATGATACTGAGGGCATTCACTCCACAGTTATTTCACCAACCAGGCCATACAAAAACTTCCTGAAGGAGTACATAAATTTACTTGATGGCTTTTATTGGTGAACTAGTTTCTATATTCAACATGAGGCTCATGTTTATAAGAACTTCATGCTTTATTAGAAACATATAAAGCCTTGTGTGGTGGTATCTGTCGGTAACCCCAGACTCAGGAGGCAGGAACAGAAAGACACTGAATTTGAGGCCATCCTGAATTATATAAGGAGGCTTTATTTTTAAAGGAAGGGAATAAGCCCCATGAGGCAACAAAGCTGAGAAAATTCCATTTGTTTTTTTTTTTTCCTGAAATGAAGAGGATTGGAAAGAGAGAGAAAGCAAAACTATAATATAATTTGATTCAACTACTGTCTAAGTTTTATGTGATCCTCATCTTCTTTTATATTTTTCTAACATATGGAGAATTTTGACTTTCCCAACAAGTTCAACAGGTTATAAACTTTGATCCATACCTGGAACTTGATCCTCAATTTTCTTTTTTCAGAAACAACAACAACAAAAAAACAGTATTGATTAGAAGTCAAGTACAATCTGTCCATAATAAGTTCCCAAATGTGAGAGCATAACAACTATATCAAACAGTTCTGTAATCAGAAGCTGCTGAGGAGAACACAGGGCAGGAGTTACCAGTCTGCTCAGAGATTTCAGCCATTAGTTACAATGATGACGTTTAGATATCTGGATAACTTGATCAACAGAAGTCATATATATCTGTGTAATGCATGGGAGCTAATGAGGCAGTTTCATCTAACATCTGTGATTTTACTGTCAGACTTGGAAGTCTGAAAAGCAGAAAATTCAGAAAGAGGACACAGTCTCCATTTTATTAGGTAAACTGATGGTAAGAAAAGCTAAGGCCTTTAACCAAGAGCATTTTGCATCTGACAATGAAATATAATGTATACATATATATGTATCTGCACATATATGTATGTATATATATGAAAATTAAACAACACATTATTAGGTAACACAGTATATAGTTACCTAATTACACAGTTACATATAGTTAAATATAACTACTCTAGTTACATAGTTTTCAGTAGATACTGAGAACTAAGGCAAAACTTTTAACTAGTCCTTCAGTTCATATTAATGTTCTTATTTAGAAAGTTGAATACCTACCTCTATTTATTAAAATGCTAGTAAATATACTATCTATAAGTTAGTGGGAATTTAATTTGTTGTCCAATAGGAACTGTCATTAGTCATAGTCATATTGGCACACTAAGACATTAATTTTGAGATGGTCAGACTGTAAATGGTCGTCCAAGTCTCCCTTGGCCTGTTAGGAGTCTCATGGAACTTTAGCTGTGGCCCAATAGCACACAAATGCACATGTGTAATTGTTGGAAAGATGAAATACTTATTATATATAATTAAAAGGTGGGTATCTTTCAGCTCCAGACACCTGAAATGACATCAAGTGGGGTGAAACACGACAACACTGCAAGAAAAATACATTACTCATCTTTTGACAGAGCACTTTGTGCCACAGAGAAATAATTTTGTAAAGGGTGTCTTTGTAGTATGAAAGGAAGATTGAAGACACTTTTCCAAAAACAGCCATAAACCCAACTTAACAACAGCTGGCTTTGTTTGACTAACAAGACAACCTGGGAGGTATTTAGTCTTGGGTGCAGACTCACTTAGGAGTTTAGAAGCCAACTATACTCTTCCACCAATAGTCAAGTGTTGTAGGTGGCGATTAATATTTACTGTTGATATATCTTCTGGTAAAGCTGCTGTTAATCCTAAACAGCTGTATACCCAAATCACCACACAGACACTGGGATTTATTTATTTAATCTAGAACACAATGCTGGGCAAAAGTTGTTCCATCATAAACCTCCAAGCCCTCACAGTTTCCTAACATTTAGATTTCCCACATTATACTTGCTTTTAGTGATAGGTCCAGTCCATCTCTCCATGTTGTTCCAAGACCTCTCCTCCTGCCTCTGTTCTCCCAGCTCTCTCTCCTGCCCTTCTCCTCCCACTCTTTCCTGTCCTCTGGCTCCTCCCCTATTTTCCTGCTTCCTTTCTATTGCTCAACATTGTGTCTGGTTGTTTATTTGGGCATGTTTACACAAAGTTGAGACAGGTGATGCTTAGAATAAGTATCACAATGCAATGTCCAGATTGAAACCAGAGAGTCAGGGAGAGAAATCAGCATTTGAATGAACAAGGGTAAGGTCTATACATTTCAAAAGAACATTATACCAATAGTCAAGTATACAGCACTCATAGTGCTATATACCAAAACGCTGGTTTGATGAATTATTGACTGGTTTTACTATTGAAACTCCAAAGTCTATAGTCATGATCTAAGATGCCAATCGCCCACTACAGCCACCTGCCCTCTTCTTCCAGCCCTGAGTTATGCTTATGTTAATGTTTATGTCTCCTTTCTGTGTTTCTAAAGGTTTATCATTTGGGCTCAGAAAAGGTGAACTTATTTTTCACCTTTATGGTTGACTTTTCTGGGAAAGACCAGTGGCCTTTAGATAGTAAAGAACTCTCAGATGAGCACTCAAAACTCCCTCCATCTGGACTTGAATGTGACCTTTTGGACAGTGACAGATGGCCACTTACACTGGTTTGGACTACATCATATCTAGGGGAACTCTTTCTGGAATCTTTTAAAAAAGATTTTGATAATTAGACTCAACATCTAAGAAATAGTTACTCATTTTATATGTACTCCTGAAAGCCATGTTTTCTGTCTGAGTCAAACAAAAGGAATGGATTCTATATGGGAGTCAAATGTCTAGTAGAAGTATCTTCCCTCCCCCAAATAGTTTAATAGCTCCAGAAGGATCAAGATTAAATATAAGTCATATAATATACAATGAACATTATGCCAGAATTTAAAATCAGGCTTATATTTACTTTCTAAGATGCTACTAAGACTCTGGGTTTAATGACAGGATGAAGAATGAGCAACTAAATCTACTCCTTCATAAGATTCCTTAGAAAGTTCCCTCCATCCAGGCTGGTAGCCCTCTGCCGTCCCTTCACCGTCTTCCTACTGTGTTTGCATAGTTAGCCTGCCTTCCAAAAGGATGTGATCAGGTGCAGTTTTTTAATATTTTCTACCTTTGCTTTCCCATAGACAGCCCTCCTTCCTTACTGCATTACAGTATTCTTCCTTCTTCATCACAGCTGGAAATAGTATTAATTTAAAATTAAAAAAAACTGTCACATTTACTGAAAATTGAGAAATTTTGAATTCTCAAGTAATATTAGTGTTTGTGTAAAGTGAATATACAGTAGAAAATGGATGGGAGGAACTGAGTGAGGGGAAAAGAAAGCATTAAGGATGGTTAGAAATCCATTGTTCATCTAGCATGGAGCAGTTTCAAGTAGGTGAAATAAATAATCAAGGCAGTGTACAGGCGAAGGCACTGTTGCTAATCCATTCTGGCTTGGATTCGTTAGAGCAGTAGTCCCTCAGGCTAGCCTTCAAATCACCAAAAATGGACAGCTACAGCTCTTGCATTTTGTTTATACTTATTGTTGTTGTTTTTTGTTAGTTTATTTGTTTGGTGACAGGAAAGCTTCAGGAACTTAGCACTAAACCAATCAAGATGAAGTAAAAGCTTTGAGTTTGAATTGAATGTTTTGGCTCTGTGGGTCCTCAGCCTTCCCTGGGATGTCCCCTCATCCTCAATTTAGTATGAGTGAAGATACAAAGAGGAGTAAAACATCCTCATCACCACCCCAGCTACAGCAGGAAACATTTTGCAGAAAGCTGGGGAACCACATGTTTCCTAGGTGGATTGAATATTCTCAAGGAGGAAACGTGTGGATAGAATGGAGTGTGGGTTGGAAATGGAGCGAATTCCTGTGAATGCTTGTGGAGATCATATTAAAATTTTGTAGCTACCTTTACATATGGCATCATGATATTTAATTAAAGTGGGGAGAAATCTTGGCATTTAAGGGGGGATATGGTTCAGGTTTGTTGTTTTTTTCTGTTTTTGTTTTTGTTGTTGTTGTTGTTTTGCTTCAACCTGCTGTTGGCGCCCTTGGCTCCATTTTTACTACTCCTTCTTAGAAAGCTTAGACTATGATATGGATTCAACCACATTTCTTTTTTATTATTAGTTACACTTTATTCACTTTGTATCGCCCCATAAACCCCTCCAAATCCCACCTTCCCTCCGCCTTCTCCACGCATGTCCCTCCCCAAGTCTACTGATAGGGGAGGTCTTCCTCTCTTTCTTTCTGATCCTAGTTTATCAGCTCTCATCAGGAGTGGCTGCATTGTCTTTCTCTGTGGCCTGGTAAGGCTGCTCCCCCATTAGGGTGAGGTGATCAAAGAGCAGGCCAATCAGTTCATGTCAGAGACAGTCCCTCTTCCCATTACTATGGAACCCACTTGGAGACTGAACTGCCTGGGCTACATCTGCACAGGTGTTCTAGGTTTTCTCCTTGCATGGTACTTGATTGGAGTATCAGTCTCAGGAAAGACCCCTGTGCTCAGATTTTTTGGTTCTGTTGCTCTCCTTGTGGAGCCCCTGTCCTCTCCTTATCTTACTATTTCCCACATCTTTCGTTAGATTCCATGCACTCTGCCCAACAGTTGGCCATAAGTCTCAGCATCTGCTTTCATATTCTGCAGGGCAGAGCTTTTCAGGGGCCCTCTGTGACAGACTCCTAACTTGTTCCCTGTTTTCTTCTTCTGATGTCCATCTGCTTTGCCTTTCTGGTTGGGGATTAAGCATTTTAGCCAGAGTCCTCCCTCTTGATTAGTTTCTTTAGGTGTACAGATTTTAGTAGGTTCATCCTATATTATATGTCTATATGAGTGAATATATATCATGTGTGTCTTTCTGCTTCTGGGATAGCTCACTCAGGATGATCTCCTCCAGTTCCTACCACTTACCTGCAAATTTCATGATATACTTGTTTTTTATTGCTGAGTAATTTTCTTATGTGTTCAGTAAAAGAGAGATATTTTCCTGATAACAATTATTTTATTCATTTATTACTTAGTTAGCTTAAATTCACATGAGAAATATTTGTTGCTGCAAAGAACAAAGCAACCTGCAAAGATTCTTACTTTGATTTAGCATGAAAATAAATTTTTTCTACAATAAATATAATACCTTGAAATTTCAAATAAGATCTTTACCACAAGTTCTCATTTCCCAAGATTACTATCTGATCTTGACCACAACTCATAGTAAAGAAAAAAAAAAACAGAAAACAAATAAGCAAACAAAAAAACCCCAAAACACAAAAAAAAACGAGAACTTTAATATGGCTTTTTCTGTCATATAATTTTAGAGAATATATGTCAGATTTTAATCTAAATTTATTTGATGCTTATGTAATTACAGTAGATTTACAGTTTATTAAAAATGCGATATCATCCCTTGTTATGTAATTGTGACATAGAACAATGTTACATAACCTTTTTTTTTTTAAGATTTACCTATTTTCATTTTTTGTGTGTGGGTATTTCGCCTACCTTTATGTGTGTGTACCAAGTATGTGCCTCATGTCCTCAAAGGCCAAAGACAGCATCAGATGCCCTGGAACTGGGTCCCCATGTGGGTGGTGGGATTAAATGGAGATCTTCTGTAAGAATAGCCGATGCTCTTAACCATTGAGCCATCTCTCTAGCCCCTGGTTATATAGTCTTTAAAAATGGTTAATCATGTCAGTTTATCATTCTCTCTGACTACTGTCTACAGATGATACTCAAAATAACATATTTTAACTCCATAAAAGGTCCCAAAGTCAAATTTAAAGCCTAATTCTTTTCTAGTGAAATATCTACTTACTATCTACTGAAAATATCATAAATACCCTCTGAAGTTCCATTTCTCCTGTCCATATGACATGTGAAAATAGTGAGTGTTACAAAAAGAATATTAATAGAGTATGAAGGAAAGCAATGTCTACAAACTTTACCTTTTGCTCTCAACTGAAAGTTAATCATTGATTCATTGTGAGTCCTAAGGTAACCCTTTAATTTATGCTGTAAGTGAACATCCTTAAATGAGTATAGCATCTTCCAGTTCGCATAGGTGATTGCATCATATAGATGTTTAAGATCACACAATTACTTACATTCTCAATTATGTAACAAGAAATCCCCCAAAGAGCAAATTTAGAAAATTTTGACATAATTAAAGGAAATTAGAGTAAGCATAAACAGGTAGGCAATCTCTGAACAACAGCCCTCTTTGACTCAGCGTCCATGGCTCTCAAGTCAGGCCTTCCTACTCTACAGTCTTTCTACTCTGTAACTCTGTCAACACCCTGAAACTTAGAAACAGCGAGTAAGCAATTCGATGTATGCTCTATTGGTGATACACGCGTTAGTTTAGTAGAATATCTTGTAGGGGCACACTGGATTTCATAGGCACAACCACCTAATTCAGTAATTTGGATGTGGAGATGAGGTCTGGTGTGACTGATGCCTCCTCCCAACTTGCTGGGGAGGACAGGCAACCCCCCGGCATTGCTTCTAAGTGATCAAGCATGGAACTAAGTCCTTCCTTGATCCGAGACCCTTCATGCCTTTAATAAACCAGGACAATGTCCAGCAGACATCTTCCTCCTCACCCTCCTCCTCTAACCCATAGCACGGGAATCTTGTGGGTGGCTGTATTTTTGATCACTAAAAGTTCACATTTATTAAATATTTCTAGTTAGAACTCTCTTGTTACTTTGATAGTAGGAATTTTTTCATATAATCGGTTTTTTATCAACGCCATTCCCCATTCACTTCACTCCAATCCCTTCCCCATTCTCCTTGTGAACACTTTTCTTTACCAAGTTTATATGCCCCTACACACACCTATTTTTTTTTAAACTCACCTAGTCTGCTTGTGCTGCCAATATGTTCATAGGTGCAGAATCATCTACTAGAGCATGGATACCCTCTCAGAGGTCACATCACTGTAGAAAATGACTTCAGATCCTAGCAGACAACAGCTACCAACAGTTCCTCAGCTGAGGGTAGGACTTGGTGACCACCGCCATCCTGAAATTCTTGACTGGCTTTATCTTACGTAGGTCTTATGTACACAGTCACAGCCACAATTAGTTCATGTGTAATTCCCATGTTGTGTCCAAAATACACTGTTTGCTAGGGTCATCTACTTCCTCTGACTCTTACAACCTTTCTGTGCCCCCTTCCCCGATGATCTCTCAGCCTTGGCAGTAGGAGTTGTGAGATACATGTCCCATTTATGGCTGGGTACTTTGCAGTCGCTTGCTTTTTAAACACTGACCAGATCTGGGTCTCTTTTAATGACTACCTCCTGGGAAAAGAGGCTTCTCTGATGAGGGTTGAAGATAATGAAGAATCATTAGGGCTAGTTGAATGCTGTGTCCAGTTAGGAGAATGTCCAGAAAGTAGTGGATTCTCCCCTAGGGCTTATGACATATCTAGCCACACGTTCTTGGCTGATAATGGTGCCAGGTGTGGGTTTTATCCTCTTGATAAGGCCTTAAATCTAATAAAAAGTGACTGGTTGTTTTCATGACACTTATGCATAGTTGCACACGTTAGTGTATCATATCACACCAGTCACTATGTAGTTCCCAGGGCTCACAGCTAAGTCAGACTGATGATTATTTTTTTCTCCCTCCATAGTATGCATAGGACCTTTTAGCTATGTGAAAGCTAGCCAGGAGAGGTGAGACTTCTGATCAAGACAGGCTTGATTCAGAACTACTTTAAGCTATCTGATATAACATTTCAGACAAAAAGTGGGCTACTCATCATAATCACTAACAACACAGAAATAAATGATACTGTAGTGAGACAGGATATTTATATAATGAAATCTAAAGTTATATGATGGTTAGATAATATTATTTATTTGATGTCTTATGGATACATTTTTATACCTCTCAAAGCTAAATGCCTTTGAAGCTAATTAAGTAAGGACTTGTGGCAAAACCTCATAATTTGATTTCATTTCTGGGACCCATGTGACAGAGGAAAGAATAAATTCTGACCTCCTCTGACCTCTGATCTCCACACATGCACTCATATGTGTACACATGCACACACTAAATAAAAATGTAATAGAAAATTTTAAATAAGTACATTTTAATTTACCATGAATTTTAGTAGGCTAATCCTCTTATGAAAATCAGTAACAAAAAGATAATCAATACATTTCACATTAGCATTTCTCTACAGGTCAGAATAGGCAATATTAACATGAATTTTCAACCATCAAGTCCTCACTTTAGGCACTGTGCTTGGGGCTCTCTGATGGACACGAGGACCTGAAACAGAGAGGAAAATACCCAGAGTTATTTCAACAATGTGAATGCTAGAACAGAAATCAACAAGCTTCATATCTATTGCACACTATCATGTCATTTATTCTAGAATATAATTATGAATCATGTGGCATTAAGCTACTAACTACCACATATGTTTGGTCATATTTTGCAAACAACTATACATATTAAACTTTCAAAACTATCATATGCTGTATTTTAGAACTTTATTTTATTTATTATTGCTCTGTCTGTGTGTATGCTTAAAAGGAAGAGGCATGTCCTATGGCACACATAGATGTCAGAAAATATCTTTACCAGGTCAGTCCTTTTCTTCTACTTTTTCACAGGTTCTAAGAATCAAACTCAGGTTCCTAGCCTTGTATGTCAATCATGTTACCCACTGAGGGCTCCGTGCAGCCTGCACACACATTCTTAATTATACGAGCTACAATATAACTTAGTTTTCTTAATGAATACTCCATATTCAAAAGGAACATTTAAGTTTAATTGTCCCTTAAAAATAATCTAATAACTGCTCTTAGGCCACTCTGTGCAGGTCCTTGAATCTATAAATAGAAAGCCAGTGCTCTTCTTCTTCTTCTTCTTCTTCTTCTTCTTCTTCTTCTTCTTCTTCTTCTTCTTCTTCTTCTTCTTCTTCGTCCTCCTCCTCCTCTTTCTCCTTCTCCTCCCCCTCTTACTCCATTTCTTGAAAATTCCAAATGTCAAGTTCAGTGCTTTACAAATAGTCACTGAACAAGTTAACCTCCTAGAGACTTCCTTCATCTTACCTCCACTTCAATATTTTTAAAGGTTCCATTCAAGCCTGCATCTTTTGCAAGGCCCTTCCTTGCAAAGACACACCATCACTACCAGTAGTGTAACAAAATGAGGCCATTTCCTCAAAATTCATTTGCATGTTTTTCAGTATTGTCATGACTCATAACCAAACTTTGGGCAGAGTACAGGGAATAATATGAAAGAAGGGAGTTAGTAAGACCTGGAGAGGACAAGAGCTCCACAAGGATAGCAACAGAACCAAAATATCTGGGTACAGGGATCTTTTCTGAGACCAATATTCCAACCAAGGACCATTCATGGAGATAACCTAGAAACCCTGCTCATATGTAACCCATAGCAGTTCAGTGTCCAAGTGGGTTCCACAGCAATGGGAATAGGGACTATCTCTGACATGAACTCAGTGGCTGGCTCTTTGACCACCTCCTCTGATGGGAGAGCAGCCTTACCAGGCCACAGAAGAGGACAATGCAGCCACTCCTGATGAGACCTGATAAGCTAGGGTCAGATGGAAGGGGAGGAGGACCTCCCCTATCAGCGGATTTGGAAAGGGGCTTGGGAGAAGATGAGAGAGGAAGGGTGGGAATGGGAGGGAATGAAGGAGGGGGCTACAGCTAGGATACAAAGTGAATAAACTGTAATTAATATAAAAAATTTTAAAAAAGAAAAAATATTGTCATTGTAGTCCTAACTTGCATAGAACTCAGCTTCTTCTATTTTTATTTGTTTTATTTTGTAACAAGTTCTCCCAGTGTAGCCTAGGCTGGCCTTAAGTGTAAGCTCTTGATTAAGTGTTTTTTGGGGTGGACCTCTACTGCACCAGTATGCATCCATGTGTGTGTGTGTGTGTTCAGGTGTGTGTGTATGTATGCATGTGCATGCACACATGTGCCTGCATATGTGTCTTCCAAGATTGATACTGGATGTCTTACTTGCTTTCTACCTTATTCACTGAAGTAGGGTCTCTCATTTGAACCTAAAGATAATCAGCGTAACTAGTCTGACAAGCCAGCTTGCTCTGGGAATCCTACATCTTCACCATTTCCCTGAGCACCTAGTATTTATGGAAGATCTAAGAATCTGAATTCCTATATTCATGGTTTTATAGCAGTTACTTTACCCACTGAGAAATCTTCCCAGATCATACATAGTTCTTATTTTTAACTCTACTTCTAGTCACATGTCATCCCTTAAAATAAACCAATGTTCACTTATTGATCACAGGCGAATTCATTTTATTAACTATGAATCAATCATTAAGAATACATTGATTTATTCATTGCATAATTCCTGGCATCATTCCTAGAACAGCTACAGTACTAAGACAAACAGCTGTATTTGGGAGTTTTATTTTATACTAGGAAAAGATAATCAAACACACATATGGCCATACAAAAAATACAAGAGCACCATGTACCGATCAGTGTACATAAAAGAGGGTGAGTAGGGACTAAATTAAGAATGAATTATTATTACTTTATACAGTGGCCTCCCGAAGGGGTTAATGACTAGTCCAAGGTAGGAGACTGTTACTAAAAGATCTGAAGAATGAGTGTTCTGCGTGTTGTTGGCTGAGAACAAGCCTGATACACTGAGAAATAGAAGAATGTGCAAGTGGTCTGGGAGTCACAGTCAGGACTTCTGTTAAGAACATTTGGAGTTTGAGATGCAGCTTGCAGCTAACAGAAGCTTTAGCCAAGGCAAGATGTCCTAGAAGCTGTTTTTGTTGGGATCTTATGCTGGGAAGAGATGGGAATGAAGCCAAAGGTGAAAGTCATCGTTGGGTGTTAGGAGTGTAGTTATGTCATAAGGTATAGACAAAGATCAAATAAGGTCCATGTACTTATTCTAAATTCTGAGTTTCTCTGTTATTCTGTAAAAGATTAAGCTGGCTAATGCTTACATGAGTCCGTTCCTTGAGGTCTTTGTCCCTCAGTGGCTTGTTACGAAATTTTAAGTTAATTCCACATAGTTAACAATGTTTATCTTAATAATGTACCATTTGTCTTAAGTAGTCTTCATGTTCTCTTGACACAGGTTTATTTATATTCATCTTCCACTGTGCAATGAAAGAGAATGTTCAGAAACAGTGGAGGCGTCATCTCTGCTGTGGCAGATTTCGGCTAGCAGACAACTCAGGTAAAGGTATGGGGTTAACTGAGTTTCATTTGGAGAAGTAGTTGAAACCACTGGCATTCATCCTGATGCTGTCAAAGTGACCTGTCTCTGCTGAGAGGGCCTTACAAACATTTGACCCCATCCTTGAATGCTGTAGAAAAGAAACATGGAGTCAGGACAGGTTTTTTTTTTAATTGTTCAAGTTTTGATATCTAATTTGACAACACCTATCTATGGGTTCCTCTACAATAGATCCACATTTTTAGATTCTCAACTGCATTTTACATGAAGAGACTGATTTCAGGAGACACAACATTTAGAGGAAACTGTCACTAACTTTTTAAATACCTGCAAATGCTTCTCACCTAGAGGGTATTGAAGTGAGATTCTAAATAGGATATGCATGGAGTCAGAGCAAGACGCATCTCTCCTTGGCTTCTTAATGTTCCCAGGTCAGTTTCTTTCCGTTACTGAGTATATGAGGAAACTAACTCTTCTGGATAGATTAAATGGCATAGTGATGGATTTCCAGGATATCTTGTATTTTCTATAAGCCAACTAATAAAGTACTGTTCTTTATTCCTTCCAGATTGGAGTAAGACAGCTACCAATATCATCAAGAAGAGCTCTGATAACCTGGGGAAATCATTGTCTTCAAGTTCCATTGGCTCTAATTCAACATATCTCACGTCCAAATCAAAATCCAGCTCCACTACCTATTTCAAAAGGAACAGCCACTCAGGTGAGTCATTCTTGGCCTGTAAATCTTCCCTCTGGTTGGTTTTCATTTATGTGTTTTCATCACAAAACTGACTTATAATGACTGGTGGATCCCAGTGCCGGAAAGAGGGCTCGGTTTAGATATATCAGAACTATCCTGTCCACCTAAATACTTAATCCATCAGCTTTGTAAATTCTAAATTGAAAATAATTTTAACCCAACTATATCTACATGGTTAAAATATCACTAGCTCTCAGTATTAGCATAATTTCAAAGTTTGACTTGAAACACTTCTCTCTTTGAAATTGTGATATTTCATTTTATTTATAAGTAATTTTATTGAAAGACTGTAGAAATCAAATTGCAAAAAATTTAAACCCAGTATGAAACTTGCCAGTATAAAACCTGCAATTAGGTATGGGGCCAGGAAGAGGCACCATGTAGGATGACTATTTTGTTTAAGACTTAATTCCTTAACCACTGCAAGTGATGAGGTAAGTGGCAATTGCCCTTTAGCTTGCTCATAAAATATGAAAGAATAGAGAACCCATTATCCATAAAGTCAAAGGACTGTGAGAAATATTGCTTTGTTCGTGTCCTGCTTGTTCAGCACAGCTCCAGTGGCCATGTGTTCTGCCACTAAGGATATATACAGATTATCCTGATGATTGCAGGGAAACAATGTGTCTGCAGTTCTTGATAGTGAGATGTGTGAAATTAAACGCCTTGAGAAACAGCTGCACTGTGCTGTCACTTTCTATATTCTGAAGATACATCTAAGAGCATAATAGAAAGGAGTTTGAAATGTTTACTCCACTTAGCCATTGCAGGTGAACTGAGGAGAGCCATGCAGAAGAGACTAGTATTTGAAAATACATGTGAGGTGTCTATACTAAAAACTCTTGTTGAAAACCTTGGATTACAAGGTTTATTGGAAAGTCTAAATTCCTGCCAGTTGTTGCTAGGACAGCTGTCTGCTGAGGATGGTTTGGAATGTGCAGAAAGCCACTCCATGTCCTCATGAATATGTAGCTGGTTTATTTCTTGGAATTGATTTAGACATTCATATGTTTATGGTATAGACAATTTCTCCTAAGAGAATTCCATCAACAAAAGTGCAACATTCAGGTAACTTTCTGCTTTTTTTATGCATGAATTTGTGCAAGGTAATGAGAACATGTGCATGGATTAAGCTAAGGTGCTTGCTGCACCAGCAAAATGGCTTGTTCTTTGCAGTTCTTCTCAACTAGCACAATGGTATGCTCCTGCACTGAGCTGGAATCTGAAACTTCTGACAGTGGGCTGGGCCGGCTCTTCTCTGCATGGGCTGTGCGAGCTGCGCCTTCTAGGAAATGTACCATGCGCCAGATGAGTGGGTCACATAACATGTAACATAATAACAAAAAAGAAGCGTTTAATAAACTTTTTTGTTATATGATGTGACATCTTTTTCTTTTTTTCTTTTCACTGTTTTTTTTTTTTTGGATTACTGGGTGTGTCATGGTACATTCATAGAAGTCTTGAATGAGAAATTATTGATTGCAAGCTGCTTTTTGGTGATTTTTATCTGCTTGAGACTTCAATATATATCAAACAATGGTTCATATCTCTAGCCCCTCGTTTTCAGAAACACAATCTAAATCTTTGTTACTCCTCATGTGACTTTTAAGCAGAAGCCATGGGACACCATGTGCATATATATGATGTATTGTATTCATGCACAGTTTTATTCTGTGAGAGAATAAAGAACCACCCAGTAGAGCCATATACTTGGAATGAGGCCAATTACAGTCTCTGAAAATGCATGCCTTTGGACACTGCCTAGGAGCCAGAAGGGATGTATCTTCAACATTTCTCTGAGGTCCTGTGGTTTGCTAAAAACCTTGAACACAAATTATTCATCATTTATGTTTAATGTAATAAGGTAATCCTCACCAGAAAACCAGTGGCTAGTGAATCCGTGAACCTGAAGAAAGCACAAAATCAAGGAGCTTGCTCAGAGCCTCATGGACAGGGCCTTGAATGACTCCCCCAGGCTTTTCCTAATCAGTGCTAGGACATGCTTCAGTCATTCTGTCATTTCATCTACCAATTATCCAATACGTCATCTCCTCTCCACCTCCCCTCCCATTTTCCTAAAGTATGGGATGAGACTACCACTCCTGTGTTCTTCTGACTTGCTGTGTGCCCTGATACAGAATAGTAGCAGAGCAGTACATACTATGACAATGTCTTAGAGTTTAATACTTAGTGATGCATCTTACAAGTCATTTCACATATGGGCTCCAGTTTCCCCAAAACATAAAAGGATTGAAGTACATACTCCAAATTATGGATCTCTGACTACTGAGGTCAGCATTTTGGGGGTAGCATTTTTTTTTGTCTCTCTCACAAAGTATAGAGGAGATATGACCACAGTGACACCACCTTTTTTCTTTATCAACACTGTGAAATCTGTAATTTGGTTAACCTTGGGATAAAACTTTTCCCAAAGCATTTCAGAAGGGAGAATGAAGACTCTAATTATATTCATAGACACACAGATTTACATCGATCATAAGGGTGGTATGACTTTCCAATTTCAGACCATTACCTGAGCCAATTTCAGAGCCTGTGAAAAAAATAGCATGTACTTATCTAGTACTGAAAAATTCTAGAAATGTGTCTAATAGTCTTTAATTGCTATTAATTTCTCTGACATTGCTTTTGAGACACGTCTGGTGAAGATAATTTTGACTTTATGAAATAATAATGTTTCTGTTGACTTCCATTCATACCACAACTAACTACCATGAGGAAATGCCCTCAGCACTGCTTTCATGTTTATCTTGATTCACATTTACTCTCCAAAAGCATTTAAGTTAAATTTTATCAAATTTTTAGACAGTGTCAGCCTTATATAAGTAGACTGTAATTCATCGCCCTGTTCTCGTAAACTCAGGGGCAGCTCCCTTTTCATACTCTATATTATTTGTAAAATGTATCTTAAATAATCTTTTTTCATGAGCATTTCAACACAGTTTCATTCAGTTTTTACCTTGTTTCTGACATGGAGCCAGGGTGCATTATTTTCTTTAAGTTCAACTATTTTATTCATTACTTCTGAAGAACGCCATTTGGGGGAACATTTTCTTATAATATTCCACAACAGAAGTTACATGAAGGCAAGCTGAGGTTCAGTGAATATGAGAAGTGCATCTGAAGGGGGAGCATATTCGAGTACTGCCTCTTCCATAACCTGTCAGAGAACCCAGAACTTCCCTCCCTCTGTATTCTTCCAGGTGCCGTGGGCGTGGGCGTGTTACCAGCTAATCTTGCAGACTAATCTCTTGCATCATTTCTTGCAGACAGCACTTCCATGGACAAGTCCTTGTCAAAACTGACCCATGCAGGTGGAGAACAGACATCAATCATCCCCGTCCACCAGGTTATCGATAAAGTCAAGGGTTACTGCAATGCCCATTCAGATAACTTCTATAAAAATATTATCCTGTCAGATACCTTCAGCCACAGCACAAAGTTTTAATGTCACCAATATGAGAAAAAAATAAATAAAAAGGAAGCTGGTCTGGAGAAGTGTGAAGAACTACAAGCAGCAAAAGCTATAAGCAGCTAAAGTCAGTGTGCTGTTCCCTAGGTAACTGCAGAGCTTTGAGAACTGCCTCTTGTTAGGGAAGCTGCTGTGGAATGCAGAATTCATCTTTTTGGAATATTTCTTCTGTGGATGAGCTTCCAACATCTCACTTCAGAACTGAGAGCAGGCTAAGCACTGCCAGGAGATACAACGGTTTAGAACGTAATTGAATCAAACTCATCAGAATGAGGGGAAAGGCATTAAAATTAGAGGCCATGGAAGGAAAAAAAAAAAAAAAACAAGAACAAATTCTACTTTAGAGCTCATTTACCACACCTCATAGTTAGGCTTAGATGTGGCCTGACTCTTATAAAGATGATGTATAAAACACTAATTAATGTTTGTAGTGATTGTGGATGCTCATGGGTTTTGTTCCAACGCTATTTCTATGAATATAGCAGCATCTTTTTCTTTTTCAGTGAAATTTCAACCATAAGTAGAAAAGAATGTTTCATATTTGACCCACATATTAAACATATTTAATATTCATAAAACTTGCAAGAAAGTATTTGAAAAAATTGATCTGGTTAATGTTGTGTAAGTTTCTAATAGCTCAAGACATACAGCTGAAACATCACCATTGTCCCATGCACATAAGTCCAGTTGAATATGGACATTGCATCAAAGTGGGCCTCCTGAGATATAAAAACAAGCACCTCCCCCATCCTCCTCCACTGAGCAATCGGTCCACAGGCTCATGAGAAGAATGAGAAGCACGCTGTATGCACCGGCTTCTCACGGGTTAGAGGACATACTTTTGAGACTATGTAGTCCTATCTTTCCTTTAATTATTCTTAAGATTTTTCAAATCACATAAAATTCAGAGATCTCTGAGTCCCCCAAGTGACATTTTATTCCAAGAAACATACACTGAAACACACAGCTGTCTTGGTTAATCACAATAATTTATAAATATATAGGTCTATAACTGCTAGTCTAAAAACTATTTGCACTGAGCCCTCCATTCAGAGTGTGTAAGAGCCTAAGGAGGGCTGGCGAGATATACTACTTTATAGTGTAATATTTATGAACCAGACTACAGCATGCAAGTTATGCATAACACTAAGCAGCTTATACTATCCTAAACAAAGTGTGCTTTAATGAGGGCATGATCTCAAGCATGGAATCCTATCCACGGGCCTCAGTGAATGGTGGCTTTAGCCTTGCTAAAGAACCCTTTAGGGTTCTCTGGGACGTTTCAGATTTGGCAAGATAGCAGCACAGTGATGACAAAGGGCAAAGCCAGTCTGCTGGAAGGCAGAGGCCAGAAATGAACCTCAGTACAGAAAGGTCATTCCAGGCCAAGATATACAAGGTCCCATAGACATTGCAACAGCTAAAGGCCCTCTCATTTCTCTAATGTCAATCGTGGAGTTATTTTGCCAAGCTGCAAAGGATGATAGACTGTGGCGGTGGACTGTTATTGCCATTCCGTTTTGTAGCAGCTTGGACTGCCATCTTGGTGCACGTGAACTTCGCTAGGTCTGGTTTTCACAGAGGAGGCAGCCATGTAGAAGAAAGGGATAGAGAATCTTCAGGTGACTAAGTGTCACCTCAGTAGAGCCAGTCTTTTTCTTTGGGCTTATGTTAGCGGGCTGCTCATTGTGCCGGAGGATACAGAGAGGTAAAATTTAATTTCAAATAGTCACTGTATATTCACATAACTTCCCCCAAACTTAGGTGTTCCTGATAGAGTCTAATTAGCTTTTGACTGTGAGATTTATGCACAAAGTGAATATTTAGTTAATAGAGTTTATGACTTCGCTTCAGAATAGGCTTTCCTTTTTATTTCTTCTTACAAGCATTCAGAGTTGATAAAACCTTTTTTATTTTTCATACCTGGCAATAATGTCAGCTCCACTTTAAAAATCTTCAATAACCAAGTAAGAAGAAAAATGAAGAAACAATAGCCTAGAAATATTTGCAAGTGCATTTAAAAGACTGATCCAAATTCTACCTTCAGCTCCAAATATGTGGCTCTTATTTGCATTTTTGGCTCCTCAGAAGAATGAGGCAGAATTCCACTGGAGAGCCAGAGTTCCACCTACACCAACTGTAAAACAATACCATTCCAGAGTCTGGGTAGTTACTCATAACTCTCTCTTTCACCGTGTTATTAGAATTTTAGTTTAGAGTCTAAGATAATCTCCATTCTTGGCACTATTTCTTACCATGTAAAGATTTTTATTGGCAATGTCTCTTCTGTACGTATTTATTTATTTGTGTTTATGTCAGTTGTTTCAAATCTCAGCTTTCTACCACCTAGCTTTACTGTTTTAGCTAAGCTTCTATTAGAGAGATTATATTTTTTTCTAGAAAAGTTGTGAAATAGTTTCTGTAGCAATATCTTTAAATATGATAGATAAGAGCAACTGTGAGGGCAAACCAGAGTTGGTAGTTAAAAAGTACTAAAGCTGATTTGCCATTTTACTGAAATGGAAAATGATTTTTCAAATAAATACTTATATTGTTAATGTTCCAAATTATTCAGTTCCTTTATGAGGGAATGTTTCTATTTCTGACTCTTAAATAGGAAGGAAAAAAATTTATTTGACAGCTGGAAAATAAGCCTGCCACCAATAAAGCCAATGACATGGAGTGACTTTGCCAAAACACTAGGAATGAATATATGACAAAGGTCCAGGTCCTGGGATTAATGAACTCTGACGTTAGAATTTCTTAGAATAGCTAACTGATGCAAAGCTGGGTTGTTTTGTGTGTCAGCTTCAACATAACTTAGGCGTTTTACTTTGTTTTGAAGCAAAGTCTAAAGCATCCCCAAACAAACAAACAAAACATGAAAATAAGTAAAGAAACATAGCAGTGTTATTTGGAATCCAGGGCCTGGGGTATTTTTCTCACATTTAAAGCGGCCATTTTCATTTGGGAGGCTTGGAAAATGATCAGTCTTAGTTAACTTTACCTGCATGATCAGAACAGAGGTACCCCATTTCCCTTTTCCCTCTGGTAACCTAGAATCATTCCTTTCTGAAGAGCTAAGGCCAGTTTGGCTCAAGGTTTTCCTCAGCGTAGTGTGTGCCCAGCACTAAGCTGCGAGCCTCTTTGGCAGGTCACTGCAAAAGCTGATCTCCTGAGCCAAAGTTCACAACTCTCGGCCAAGTCATGTTAAGAAAACAGTTGTTGCTCAAGGGCCATCTGAAGACCTGGATGATCAGGTCACGTCTGAAAGCATGGGCGAGCAGCAACGGAGCTCACAGGAAACTCTTGTTCCATTTCCACGCCATGTTGATTGCAGTTTTGAAGTTTGTATGGGTTTGGCTTTGTAAATGCTGTGCCTGGGTGAGTCAGGCTTCGGACTTTGCATTTAAATTATGTGCCACTGTTTCATATTTGAAGCTAAGCTCTCTCATCTTCATTCCTTACAAATACCTCACTACTTCTTACTTTTTTCTTTTTCATTCCACCTCTCTCTTTTCTTCACTTCAAAGAAAAATGATTTATGTTAGACTTTCCTTTTTCTGCATTCCTCAAGAAAACGTGAAAATAAAAGTGAAATTTTCAAATATTTTCATTTACAGTCTCCTTTTTGCCACGAGATATAGGAAAAAAGAAGGATTTGATATTTTGTTATCACAAGAAACTCCAATAAAAATTGAGTAATTTGAACCTGGTAGAAAGGAAAATCATAAAATTTGTGAATACCGTTAGACATCAGGGGTTATTGCTCATCTCATCGTGTGTAATTTTTATCATGACTCTATGAGGTAACAGAGGTATTTGTCTTACATCTGTGGGAAGCTGCTCACTGAAAATAAGGACCCTCTCCATGACCAAGCTAAGCTCTAAGACTTTATTCCCTCTTATTTCAGCACATTTATCAGCTCTCTCCCATAACCCTACATATGAAGGGAAATAATCCAAGGTCAGGGTGACTGTAGGAAAAGTTGAAGAGAAGCTTCTAGAACTTCAGACAAAACAATGAAGTTAGAAAGGCTGAGTGAGGATTTGGCCCAATCAGTTCAGATTGGGGGTGAGGAAGGTTATTCTAGGCACAGAAGTCAGAGAGCGCAGAGCACTGAGTGGAAATTAGTTGGGAATGGCTTGATCACAGGCTATAGAAAGGGGCTACAGAGACTATGCTCTCATGGGAAGAGCTCAATGTCCTAGTTAAAGAAGGGTGAGCTTGACAGCAGCATAGCAGTCACAGAGGCTGCTGGGCAAATGAGCCTGAGTCTAGCTGAGATTTAGAGAGGTGAATGGAAAGTTGATGGGAAGGGAGTGGTTATGAACTTAGGGGGGACAGAAAAAAACTGCAGAACTCCACAGGAAAGGATACTATAAGGACTCAGTCCAGAGGTCATGGCTGCTAGGGAAGTGGTGGTGCTGTCATAAGCCTATGGCACACAAGCAAGCCCATAGTTTAGTAGGAGTGAGCTCATCAAGGCTAGAGTTGCAGCCCATGCCTTGGTTGTGCCCAGATGTTATAGGGCCAAAAGAACCAAGAAAGAAAGTCAGCCTTTTGTGAGAAGAATGCTATGCCCTTCAATGTGGAAATGATAGAAATGAGGAAGGGTGGTTTTTTTTAAGGGAGTGTGACCAAAAGGAAAAGCTTCTCATGGAATTTGGTCTGCTTCTTTATGAACAGAATACAGCATTTGAAGGGGACTAAAGGGGCAGCAGATGAGGGTGGGTGTTTCAGATGTGACCTATACACGGGGCTGGTAGTGGGTGATAGATGATAGATATACACAGGTATAATTGTTGTTATGCTTGGAATGTGTCTCTAAAACTTAACCACCAATGCAACAGACTTCAAAGGTAATATCTAATAAAGGAGGTATGAGGCTGCAAAAATGGCTCAACAGTCAAAAGTGCATACCAATTGGCAGAGGACCCAGTACAGTTCTCGGCACCCACTGAGGGTAAATTACAACCACCCCAGATCCAGGAAGGATCAGATACTTCTGACCTCATTAGGCACCTGCACTCAGGTATACTTCTCCATACACAGATACATAATTAAAATTAAATCAAGGTATTTTAAAAGTTAGATTATGAAGACTCATGAATAACTATGTGTTAACATTTCAGTGGGTTCAGCATTACAAGACCAAGCATGTTCAGCCTCCTCCTTGGATACCTTGCACCCAGTGTTACAGACAATTGTGAACCAGATCAGGTCCTCTGCAAGAGGAACAAATACTCTTAATTTCTAAACCATCTCACCAGCACCTTAAGTGGTTTTAACCTATGTTTGTTTCTTCACATTGGCAACAGACTATAGCCCTACCTAAAGCCTTTGGTTTTCTCTTTTGTTCTAGTTATGTGTGTGCACGTACATGGGTGCATGCACTCACATATTCATAGACATGCAAGTGCATGAGTGCAAAACCCTCACATGGAGCTCTGAAGACAATCTCTGGTGTTAGTCTTCAGGTACTATCTTAGTCACTTTTCCCTTGCTGTGATGAAATACCTCAACAACTTGAAAAAGACAGGGCTTTATGTTGGCCTACTGTTCCAGAAGGATAGTGCATCATGCCAGGAAAAACATGCCAGCCAGCAGGGCAGGCAGGGTGGCAAGACCAGGCAGCTTGTTTTCATACTGTGTCCACACTCAGAGTTTGAACACAAAGTCAGACCAAAGCCTCAAGGTTCCACCTTTTAAAGATTCCACAACCTCCTAAAAGCACTACTGGCTGCAAGTGACGTGACCAATTGGATGAGCTTACAGGAAACATTTCACAATGAGACCACAACAGGTACCTTCTACTTTTCTGTTTGAGACAAAAAAAAATCTTCCATTGGCCTAGAACTTCATCACATAGGTTAAAATAAGTGGTTCATGAGCTCCCCAGAATCCACCTTTCTCCACCTCTCATTTTTCATCTTTGCTAAGATTATATGCAAGTGCCACCATACTCAGTTATTTGAATGGATTCTGGGGACCCAAACCCAGGTCTTTATAGTCTCAAATCAAATCAAGCACTTTTAACAACTGAACCATCTCTACATCCCACAGCTATATCTTTGTAAAAACAGAATCTATCATGATGTTGTTTGTCTTCAAGCCTAATCATGAATTTTTATCTCTGGTTCTCAATGCCATATAATCATGATTTCAAAACCTCTAAATTTACATTTTCGCAGATTTGGTGGTTCACTTGTTCAGAGAAAAATTGTCAATTAGGGAACAAAAATACAATATATCTTAGACAGTTTGGGTGTGAACCTCATATATATGTACATTATATATATATTTATTTTATATATATATATATATATATATATATATATATATATATATATAATATTGGATAGGTGGTTGCAATTAAATCTCAATTAGGTCTCAGCCTAATGCCAGCCTGGGTTCTCTTACTATCTGTCTAAATGTTTCTGTACCTTAGAAAGCCGCATTACAGCCTTCAGGGACACTGGTAAGCCACAAGAGGGTTAACCAAGAAAAATGACAGGAACTAGAGAAGACAGTGGATATAATTTCTGTAAGGTTCACAAAGGCAAACTGATCCCTTTATGCTAAAGCCAGTAGTACCTTTACTCTGACGGAGTCATAAAATGCAGAACAAATGTCACAGAGTTTTAGAGAAAGCATTTCTTCTGCTAGTGAATGATCTTTTATCGTGGGATGTCACTGTGTTGCTTATCTGATGCAGGCCTGCCTTAGGTTACCTGTGAAGCAAACAAGATGATGATAACACAAAGATCCCAGCACAGGAACTCTGTGATAATGTTTAATTTCTTTACATGTTTGAACCCTAGCAGTTCCCACTGAAACACAAAACACAAAGGCTGAAAGCTGAATGTTCAGTAGGACATTTACTTTTATTTAATGTAGATTTTTCTAAGGAATTGATCAACTCTCTACCTCTTCATTTCCAAAATAAGTGTCTTCCTTGAACACATGATTTAGTACCTTCAGCATACTTGCTGTCTTCTAAGAATGGAACTTGTATAAAGGCTTATTTGCAGATGTAAAGGAGATGAGGTTCTAGTAAACCACCAAGTGAGCAGTGGAGATGAAAGCTCATTTCCTCCTCCCACCAGCTGTGAGTGGTAGGACAGTGCAAAGTCCACAGGAAAAAGAAGAAAACAACAAGAGAAACAGCAAAGGCTAGAACCCAGATAGACATTGCCTCAGATGTGTGTGGGGGTGGGGAGGTTCTTTTGGGCTGCTAAATGCAGCATCCATGGGCGTCATTTGGCAAGCCCATGCCTTGGGCTTCACAGGAGGGAGACCTGTCCTTACTTTTTTCTTTGAAGAACTTTAAGGTAAATGCAACTGTGTGTAAGCTCTGGGGCATTGCTTTCCAGGGAGCTGCCAGCCAGAAATCCAGGAAGCACACTAGGTGTCAGAGCCTTTTGTGATTGGGTTTCCAAGACTCAAAATATTTCCTTGTAAGTTACTTCAAATATGAATTTACAGACTGCATGACCAAGAGGCCCATTTTATGGTTGTGGAAATACATGGATGGGATGGAAAGGGTGCCTAAACAACCAGGAAATCAGCACATTTAGTGACTTGATGTTTAGGAAAAATCGTTCCTTGTGAAAAAAAATATGGCTGGTACCTTGACTAGCCCATGTCTGATTAGCATTTTCATCTGAAAGTGGGTTATTTCTTTAAATCTTTGATTAATAATGCTACAGTGTTTTTTGTTATTTTTTATTGTTTTTTTTATTTTAATATTTTTATTTTATATTAATCACAGGTTATATACTTTGTATCACAGCTGTAGCCTCCTCCCACATTCCCTCCCTATCTCACCCTGCCCTCCCTCCTCTCCTCCCTGCCCCTTTCCAAGTCCACTGATAGGGGAGGACCTCCTCCCTTTCCATCTAACTCTAGCTTATCAGGTCTCTTCAGGACTGGCTGTGATCTAACAAGGCTGCTCCTCCCTCGGGGGGGGGGGGGGG
>CM053763.1:17033913-17049109 GCA_028658305.1 Pachyuromys duprasi
CAGTTAAATTCTTCTGAATTTCTTTGAGGGCCTTGTTCATTTCCTCTTTTTGTTCCTCTAATATCTGCATAATCATAGCTTTAACGTAATTTCCCTTTGTCTCCGCTGAATTAAAATCTCCATTGCTTTTGGGTGTTTCTGGTGGGGCCATGGTGTCCTGATTTTTGTTGGGCGAGTTCTTATGTCGACTTCTGGGCATTTGTTTATATATAATCAAGGAGCTGTTTGTGCTTTAAGGCTGAACTTCAGACTGGAACTGTCAATCTCTTGTGTCAGGAGTACTCTTCAAGAAGATCAGGGAGTTCTAGTGGTTTGATAGTGTGTTTTGTTGCCTCAGTTGAACTGTGTTGTGGGCTCAGTGTGCCCGACTTCGTGCTCTGTGCTAGAGCTGTGAGCACCGCAGGCTGGTCACTCCTCTGGTCTGGAGGCTTGGCTCCTTACTCTGTGCCAGAGGCTGAGTATCCCAGTTTGAGATGTCAGCTGGGGGTGCCACTCTGGTTCTTGAGGCTCCATGCTCCGATCTGTGCTTGCTGCTAAGGGCTCTCCTCTGGACTGGAGACTTGGCACCTCCTTCTGGGCCAGGGGCTGTGCACCATGGTCTGAGATGGTATTTGGGGGACCTTTGTCTGGACCTGATGCTGTGTGTCCCAGTCCAGGGTGGTGGCTAGTGCCTCCACAGGGAGTGTGCCTGCCCGATGCAGCCTGGTCTTGGGAATGGAATCTGGAGCCTTCTCTGACTGGCCCATGGACACACATGGTCTGGAGTAGTTGCAGGCATTGCTGAGCAGTGTGTGCCCGCTGTATGCATGCCTGTCTGAAATGGTACCTGGGGCCTTCTCAGTCTGGCCCGTGGAGACACACATGGACTGAGGTGGTTGTTGGCAGAGCCGAGTGGTGTGCACCCGCAGTATGCAGGCCGGTTGAAATGGTACCCGGGGCCTTCTCAGTCTGGCCTGGAGACTGTGTGACCCAGTCTGGTATGGCGGCTGTTGGTGCCCAGGGCAGCTGCTCGTTCAGATCAGGGCTGTGCACTGCTGGTCACCTGGAGTTTTTTCTGGGGAATAACTGGTTGTCCCTAGGATGTTCCCACTTGATTTCTTCACCATAGGAGTTCCACTCACCTGGCAATCACAAATGCTGGTGTTTTAGGTCCCAGAGTTCAGTCTCCTGGTTGCTGTGTTGTTACTGCTGTCCTACTCCTCAGACACAGTGTCCTCTTGTGGCAGCCATCTTGGATCTTCCCTCATAGTTTTTTAAAGTGTTGATCTCTAAGATATACTGATGGAACTGCTTCACTTTGAAAGGCTGCAGTACCTCTCTCTTGCACTTGAAGTAAAGCACAGGCTCATGCCAACCTTCAGGCACTGCATTTCTTGGCTTATTTCCTACCTCAATTGTCACATGCTGTTTTTTTAATTAATTTATTTATTCACTTTACATCCCAGTCATAGCCCCCCTCTCCTCCCAGTCCTACCTCCTCCCCATCCCTCCTCCCCTGTTCCTCAGAAAGGGAAGCACCCAGAACCCACCCACCCCAGCTCATCAAGTCAAATGAAGACTGAGCTTGGCCTGGCCTCTTTCCCTGTGGCTTGGTAAGGCAATCCCATCAGGGGGTAGTGATCAGAAAGTGGGCAACAGAGTCTATGTCAGACACAGCCCCTGCTCTTCTTATTAGGGAACTCACATGAAGCCTGAGCAGCCTATCAGCAAGATATATATATATATAGGACCTGGGTCCAGTCCATGTATGGTCCTTGGTTGGTGCTTCAGACTCTCTTGGATCCCTGAGGTGGGGAGACCCTCCGTTCCTCAGGATAGACACCAGACCCCAATAACCAACGAAGACGAGAGCTTGATGCAACAGCAAGAGGCTTTACTCAGCAGCCTGGGGGCTCTGCACACAGCTCCCATGCAAGGGGGTGGTGCAGAGCCATGAGCAGCAGAATCACAGAGTTTGTAAAGGCAAACCCCACAAAACAGGAAGGGGTCTAGGCGTAAGGGATTTTTCTAATGGGGGCAGTCAGTGATTGGCTCTGCCCAGGTGTGGTGACTAGGGAATGGTTAGGGACTGTTTGCAATTCTCGGTCCAGGAATAAAGAAGGGCATTTCTCTCACAAGTTTAACTTCCCATGGTTAGGGCCAAGTTAAAATTTTCTACCCTTACAACTCCACAGGCCCCTCTAGGCCCTGGTTAGTTGGCTCTGTTCTTCTTGTGCAGCTCTTGTTACCTCTAGGTCCTTTTATCCTTCCTGCCACTTTTCCACTATACTCCCTATGCTTACCCAATGTTTGGCTATGAGTCTCAGCATATGTTTCAAGCTGTTGCTAGGTGAAGCCTCTCAGAGGACAACTCTGATAGGCTCCTGTCTACAACCACAGCAGGGTATTGTTAATACTGTTAGGGATCCATCTTCCATGGAGTGGATCTTGGGTTGGGCCAGGCATTTTACAGGCATTCCCTCAATCTCTGCTCTATCTGTTTCAGATTTTCCCTACAGGTCTTGTATTCAAGATAAGTTTTGGATCAAAGCTTTTGTGGGTAGCTTGGTGTTCTTCTCTCTCCACTAGGAGTCTTGTTCAGCTATGTTTATAGTGGTTTTATCTGTAATAACCAGAATCTGGAAACAACCTAGATGTCCATCAACCAAAGAATAGATATAGAAACTTTGGCACATTTACACAATGGAATACTACTCAGCCATTAAAAACAAAGACATCATGAAATTTTCAGGCAAATGGTTGCAACTAAAAAAGATCATCCTGAGTGAGGTAACACAGACCCAGAAATACACACATGCTATATACTCACTTATAAGTGGATTTTAGTCATATGGTATAGGATAGACATACTACAATGTACAGACCCACAAAAGATAAGTAACAAGGAGGACCCAAAGGTGGATGCTTAAATCTTACTAGACAGAGTTAGTGGTTGAAAGGAACAAGGTAAGAGAGAGAGAGTACAGAAAAACATAAGGGTTAGATAAGTCCTGGGGAGAGAGGAAGCAGGAGGACAGAAAGCCTGCACAGAAATCAGAAACTGTGGGTGGGGCATCTCTGTGACAAGCTGGAGACCTAAGTCAGAATAGGTCTCTGGGAGGACATGAGGAGGACTCTAGATGAGACTCCTAGTAGCAGGGGCCATGGAGACTGAAGAGAAAGCCCTCTAACTACAATGCTGTTAATTAGACTCTACTGATTCTCTCCAGTGAGTATTTTTTTTCTTCAAATAATGTAATTCACAATGTGCTGCAGGATATTTAATCCCATTGTGAACCTCGAAATTGTGAAAACCTGTCTTTTGTTTGGTGTGGTTTAGCCGTAATACATACTTTTAGTCCAAAAACTTTCTGTTTATTGTAAACAAGTGTGACTCAGCCCTAGCACACACCTTTAATACAAGACCTTTCTGCACACAGGGTTTAATAAAATGAATCCTAGGTCAAGAGGTAACCAGATGGCAGGGATTTAACAGAAAGGAGGAACTTTGAGTTGAAGGGTATTTAAGACAGCTAGGAAAAGAAGAAGGGACACTTTAGCTCTTTATCTCTTGGCTCTTGTGTTCCTTATCTCTTTGACTTTCTGTTTTAGCTTTTTCCTCCTGGGTGGTGGGTGAGTTCACTTATGGACCATTGGCTGAGCTAGAAAGCCTATTGGCTTTTTCCTTCTGGAATGTGAGCTGAGTAGGAAGGTCAGCTGCATGCTTTCTCAACCTCTCTGACCTTGAAAGTTTTCACTCCCCCCTAACCAAAACAAAACAAAACAAATCAAAAGAACAAACCTGGAGAGATGGCTCAGCCATTAAAGGCTAGGCTCACAACCAAAAATGTAAGAGTTCAATTCCCAGCACCCACATGGCGGCTCACAACCATATGTAACTGAAGGGGATATAATGCCCTCTTATGACTTCTATGGTCACCAAGCCCACAAGTGGTGCACAGACAAAATGTAGGCAACACACACACACACACACACACACACACACACACACACACAAAGACCTCAAAGAGCTCAGAGCAGTGGAATCGTCAAGCCCAGAGCAAGGATTGACACAGGAGCCTCTGGACAGTGAAGCACACAGTCAGCCATGCTGAAAGAAAATTTTAATTATGTGGACAGACTTTTCCTGTGTTAAAATGGGAAACTCCACTTCAGACTCCTTGAGAACAAGGGTAGAAGTTGAGGGGCTAGAACAGTGCTCATTGCAATTATAACCACCGGGGTAAACCTCGTTGTGAAGAGTTTAAGTTAGCTTGGGTGACTCCATTTTGAAATAAGGAGCCATTTTGACCAGGAGGTGAACTTAGGTACCAGGAAATATCACAGAATGAGCACCTGGCAGAAAACAACGTTAGCTCTCCAAGCAACGGCCTCTAGGAAATATAACAGAATAAATGTTTAGTAAAAAATAGAGACAATTTCCCTGGCAATTGTGATTATCTAAACGGTCACCTCTCCCCTATGGCTTTTACCCAAATCTGTAACGTCAAGGCATGAACCGCCCCCCCCCTGCTTTCTCTCATGGAAACATGTATCCCCCTGCTTGCTGTTATGGAAACCCCCTCCTTACAGTCTTTCCCTTTAATGACCCTGCTCATTCAGGGCTCAGGGTCCCACTTCTCTACTGCTGTGTCGGTGAGACTTGGGTCCTGAGTATGATCGCTCTCATAATAAAGCTCTCTTGCTCTTGCATTGAGTTGTCTCCTGGTGGTCTCAGAGGGTCCCGTGATCCTGGCATTACATTTGTACTGACAATTGCAATCTTAATATCTTTCCTCTCAAGAAGGTTGAAATAACAGCTGTACAATAAGAAAAGTTAGCTATGATAATACATAGGCTTAAGAGACTGTTATTGGTTCAGTAATAGCCGCACATTGACCACTCCAACACCAGATTCAGATTGATCGAAGTTTATTTAATGCTGGGCACAGTTTGGGCTTGGAACAGACTGTCATGTCAGTAGTCTGTTTCTAAGGCAGACTTTTTATTACAAAAAAAAATCCATCTGTTTGCATGCAAATTTCATGATTTCCTTGTTTTTAATGACTGAGTAGTATTCCATTGTGTAAATGTACCACAATTTCTGTATCCATTCTTTAGTTGAGGGACATCTAGGTTGTTTCCAGATTCTGGCTATTATGCATAAAGCTACCATGAACATAGTTGAGCAAACGTCCTTGTATGGTGGAACATCTTTGGGTGTATGCCCAGGAATGGTATACATGGGTCTTGAGGTATGGCTATTCCAAGTTTTCTGAGAAAGCACCAGATTGATTTCCAAAGTGGCTGTTTGGAAAAATTTGCACTCCTCCCAGCAATGGAGGAGTGTTCCCCTTCCTCCATGTTTTTGCCAACATGTGTTGTCACTTGAGTTTTTGATCTTAGCCATCTGACAGGTGTAAGATGGAATCTCGGAGTTGTTTTGATTTGTATTTCCCTGATGACTAAGCAGGCACATGTATGGAACTAAAAAAGATCATGGCTAAGTGAGGTAACAGACCCAGAAAGTCACACATGGTATGTACAAGCAGATTTTAGTCATACAGCACAGGATAGTCATACTACAATACACAGACCCCAAGAAGATAAGTCTGATTGGCGTCTGGGGCTTCATTTCCCACTAGTTAGGGGAGTGGGAGATATCTCAGACAAGGAGTATTTTGCCTGCTTATTTTGGATCACTTTCCCCTGATGGAACTTTCCACCAGGCTACAGGGGAGGAATATGAACTCCGTCCTCATGTGAATAGATGATCTGGGATGTCTGGATAGGGAGCTTTCCTATTCTGAGGAATAGGGGACAGAGTATGCAGGAGGGAGGGTGGGAATTGGAGGAGAGGAGGGAGGAGCCTATGACTGATATGTAAACTGAATTAATTAATAAAAAAGTAACTAGGCCAACCAGGTAACAAGGTGTGGAAAATAAGAGGAGGGCAGCTTTAAATCATTTTGACCAGTAACACCAAGCATTTACAAGTACATTGTGTCTAGGTAGCTAGACAAAGCATTTTAATCTGATTGTCTAGGATATAGGCTTAGGGACTTTCTAGTTCCCCATTGTTCCAGGAGAAAGGAACATAGCAGGGTATCATAATTTTGTTTAAGTATAAAATATGTCATTAATTCAAGAAGAACATTCAACAAGTATTGGATTGTAAGTCAAAAGCTATTCAAGCGCTCAGGCAGGCAGATTTTGAGAATCTAAATTTACTTTCACCTTATGATCAAAATGGAATCTTACAACAAAATGGCTGTGGTTATTATAGGCAGTAAGGCCTAGTCATGCTGGACAAGTCTCAATGCTTGTGTGCCTCAACACAGACAAGATACAGAAAAACTAAGAAAAGAGAAAATGCTTATGAACCTACGGTGCCTAATAAAATTGAGGATCAAGATAGATAGACCACTGAAAATGGGTAAGAAACCTGGCTTGCTGGAATGGAGCCTATCTTACTGGCATGGAGCTTGGCATGGAATGAGAGTGCCTAAATGCTTAGTTTATGTATGGATTCATAAAGAGCTAATTGTACCTTGATAAATGAAAAGGGAATAGGATTAGAGGAAAGACTTGATGGTGGGAAGAACTACTGAATTTGATCAACCTGTACACTTTAAAGATGTTTTAACATCAGAATGAATCTCAGGGAATGTGTTACATTGAGAAAGAGGTTTTGCCTAGATTTCCATAGATGATGAAAGACTATGGGTTGCAAGCCAGGCATGGTGGCACATACCTTTAATCCTAGCACTTGCGGAGACAGGCAGTTAGATCTCTGTGAGTTGGAGGCCAGCCAGGTCTACAAAGTGAGTGTGGGACAGCCACGGCTACACAGAGAAACCCTGTCTCAAAAAACAAAAACCAAAACAAAAATAAACAAACTATGCATTGCATCAAAATTGATAAAGATCTGATATGAATAAGAGAAGCTTCCAAATAAAAGGCCTAGATCAAGGAAGAGAAGAAAAAGGCAGCAATAGAGATGATGCAGAAAGCAGATCCTCCTGCATGGTGACATCTTAACAAACCAGAGGAAGAGAAACAGATAGTTCATCAGACTGGCAAACTGGAAAACCTTGGTGTTGAAATGGACTGTTGCTGAAGGACAGATGATCAGGACTGCAATTATGGATGATCATCCCATCAATGGATGAGTGAATCTTTATAAGGATATTTGGACTGGGATTGATAAATGTTTCTATTGGAAAAGTTAAACTGTATGATTTTTATTTTTATTTTAGCTTAAACAGAAAGGGGGAAGTTGTAGAGGAATTTTAATTCAGAACATGGCTGCTCTGGCAAGAAACTACATCCCAAAACTTCTAGGTCTCTGTGATCTGGATGGAATACAAACAAGCCTTTTATCAAAGATACAGAGGCAAGGAGATCTGAGTTCACGGCCAGCCTGTTATAGAGCAAGTTTCAGGTAAAGAAAATCTTAGATCCAGGCCTGGCAGTACATGCCTTTAACCCCAAACTATAAAGGTGAAGTTAGTTTGTAGTAGGAAGCACCCATGTTTGAAGGTGATGTCTAATTGAGTGGCAGAAAAAGTGATGAATTCAAAGAAAAATTTGACAGAATAGAATATGCCCAACTCTCACAAAAAGAGAGAGGAAAGAGAAACTACCTAAGGGGCAATGCAGAGAGGTGTTGCACTCGTTTCTAAACTCTATTCTATTTGGGGTTCCTTAAAATCTCTCCCATCCAAACTCCCCAACCTTGGGCAAGAGAGAGAAGGTTAGTGGGGAGAGGGGGCACAGACCCTGTTACTTCTCTGGGCTGTTTAGGGTTGATGGGTTCCCCTGGGGCTATACCAATCTCTGTTACATTTCTCTTCATCTGCCACACTGTCCATCTATGGTACAAACTGCTATACACCACATCCATCACAGCATGCCACACTTTCTCTCTCTAGGCTTCCACATTTATATCCCTCAAAGTCCTAGACCATATTCCTCAGTGCCACACGAGGCAGGCTATAATTAGCTGGCAAAGGTCATGCCCTGCATGAGACAGTTATCAGCTGTGGACAAACTAAAGTCCAAACTAAAATCCCACACTTGGGATTAAAACAAAAACATATTTACATAATATAACTGAATTTTTAAAGAAACCAAAACTCCCATTACAGAGAGAAGGCAGTTTTACTGGAACAGTAATAGACAGCATGCAGAGAGAGAACTCAGGTAAAGATTGACTAAGCCAGAGAATGAAAAGGAGCCAAGAGTTTAGAGCAGATTGCTGGAGTTAGTTTGAGGCTAGACTGAGCAATTCAGAGGCTGAGAGAAAAGCCAGATTGCATAAGTCAGCTGGGAGAGGAGTTTGAGCCAGAACAGCTGAATTGGACCAGCCAGCTATGAGCTCAGAAAGAACAAGAAAGAGTGAGCTCATTAAGCAGTAAGTCTCAGAGGCTGAAAACATTGTAGGTTAGATTGTATGGAGGCTAGAAGCTTCCAGGACTCTTAGATAATTGAAACGGGTGAATAAAACACATCTTATAACAGTGTTAAAAGGTTTAGAAAATGTTCTACACACTGCATAAGATATTTACAATAAGATTTAAAAGTGACCAGGAATGGTTCTTAGCCTGAGGAAAGAAATAGAAAAGAAAGTAAATGGAAAAACAAACTGAGAGGTAAATCCTTGCCATTGTGATTAATGCTACAAAGCAAATAAACATGGCTTTTTGTTATACCAGAAATCAATAAACCAGGTTGCAAATGTTTTTGGCTTTGTACTATTTAACTACATCATTGACAATAGGCAAATGAACAGGACAGGCTGAGTTCCCATCCGTGTTATGAATTTACAAACAAAGGTTTGACCCCTGGATCAAAAATTTTTAACCTCATTGCTACAAAATTAAGCATACTGTATTCCTGATACTTGCAATGGAATCAGCAGAGCAGACCCATCTGGGGAACAGTCTTCTCCTGGAGACCTTCAGGAAGTTCTGGGAAAGGAAGAAGCCAACACAGGGGTTCTGTGCTTTGGGGCTATCTCTGGCTGTTTTGAGGTCTTCCAGGTGGCTAGGGCTGGCTAGAGTATGGTCAACCAGTACCAAGGAAAGAGGACAAGTAACATCTGCAGGGTTTGAAGATTAGTGTCAGGGATGTGACCTCTTTCAAGTGCAAGAGAATTACTGAAGGCTTTTAAAGTGGAATGATGGCTTCTGGTTCATGTGCTAAAGGGTTCCATTGTGTAGTACAAAATGGATTGGGAAGAGACATGAGGAAACCGAGAGCCCAGGATATCCTTGCTTGGATCCTTTGAGGTGACAGGCATTTATCTCACACTGGTGTCTACACACTGATTTTATTGACCTGTGAAAGCCTATCATTCCTTTAAAATAATTACAGGTGCTCAAAATTAAAATATAGGAACCAAAACATTTGTCCAAAATTGTGTAGGTAGGAAGTACTGTCAAAAAGTCGAATCCCTAAGTCTGTCTTAGCCACTGCCTACATGCCACTGACAGCTGTGTGCTTGAACAGTTTCCAGATCTCTTGCTCCTGCAGACCTTGAGCCAGAAGAAAACAGTACCAACTTTGGCTTTGTGGCTTTTGTTTCTGAAAGCCTGTCTTTGGTTCCTGAGTGCAGGAAAACTAGTGGTTTCTTCAGCAGTCTTCTCATTTCAGACATTGCGTGGCAGGGGAGGAATCTCACTGCAGCTACTTAGAACTCCTTTAATACTGACTAAATGATCTTGTCACCTTCAAGCAGAAGCCTGAGCCCAGAAAAGATAGAGGAAGACAAAGGAAGGAGAGATGGGGGAAATCATGAGGAGAGAGAGAGGTGTCAGGTTTCCTTCTCTCAAGCATTTCCTTTGACTGTATTGAGCATCTGAATAAAATTGTTAAAAGGAAGGAAATTTTATCCTGACAAAAACATATTAGCTTACCTACTCTGATGTCTTTATATTTACAGAAAAGTAAATAAAGACTTGTGTGAGGACTAGAAAGTAAACCCAACTTGTCACCTTGAGGACTCCTGTGGAACCATGGACCCTGTGTGCCAGGTCATCTGGCTCACTCAGTGCTCCCCAGATGTGCAGTTGAGCTGCTCATTTTGCCTTTGGAAGACTCCCTACTTAAAAATGGTTTTAGCCACATGTGACATCTCATGCTAGTAAGGATGTGAGGCAAGTGCTGGAGGGACTGCAAACTTGTACAGCCACTATGGAAATGAATATGACAAAAAATTGGGAGTAGATCTACCTCAAACGCCAGCTATACCACTCTCAGGCATTCAAGTATCCAAGGAACACTCCATCCTATCATAAGGACACTTGCTCAACCTTGTTCACTGTAGCTTTATTCATATTAGCCAGAAACTGGAAACAACAAAACCATAACCACGAAACTATTCCCAATGATATTCTGCTGTGCTGATGCCTTCTCCAGTCATCATCAGGGAGATGTCCTCTGGCAGCGGATGGGAATGGATGCGAAGACCCACAGCCAGACATTATGTGGAGAGAAAATCTAAACTGGAGGTCTCCATCAGATTCCTCCCCTTGCAGCTCAGGACACGTCAATGGGTTCATGGAAGAGGTTGAAAAACATCGAGAACATGGGCCATCAAATCAATTAAGCAGGGCTAATATCGAGAGGTCTAATAACTGCAAAGTTCCTGAGAGACTCCCCAGAAGGCCCTAATCTATTTGACTAATCTGACTCCATGACAGGCTTCATTTTCAACTTTGTTTAACGAGGCCTGAATTTCTATTTCTTGGAACACAGAAAAACAGTATCTGGAAAAACTACAGCTTGCCGGCAGCCAGTCTGCTTAAAGGTTAACACATGGGCTTGAGCTAAGTATAATGATTCAGCAAACCTGAGGAAAACTCCTTAGCAACTCTGGAAGGTTCCTAAATGTTTATTTAGCCAATCCTAGAATCACCTCCCCTCAAGTTACTACTAACCAATCGAATGAAAGGTTACCTCACTCCTTCTGGAAATCCCCCTAATTGCTTTTACATTGAGCCTGCCTGCTCAGCTTGTGGGCCCCATTCTAAGGAATGGTGGCCCCTGCATGCTGGAAAATTTCTGCAGAATAAACTCTCCTTCCTTTTACATTCTACTTGAGTCTGGGGTCTTTCTTCTGTGATTCTCAGATCCTAACAATATATGCTCACAGAGACTGAAGCAGCAAGCACAGGGCCTGCTTGTGTCTGCACCAGGCCCTCTAAGCGTGTGTTATGGTTGTTACTTGGTGTTTTTGTGGGACTCTTAACAGTGGAAGCAGGTGTGTCTCTGCCTCTTTAGCCTGCCCTTGGGACTCTTAAGTTTGTTGTGCTGTCTTGTCTAGACTTGGTGTGAGGGCTTTTGCTTTGTCTTACGTATTTTGGTTGTTGTCTCTTGGAGGTCTACTCTTTTGACGAGAGACTGAAACAGAGTAGATCCTGGAGACAGCGGAGGTGGGGCCTGGGAGGAATGGAGGGAAGGGAAGAGAAACTGTGTTGGGGTATATTGTATGAGAGAAAAATAAAAAAAAAAAGAAAGGAAAAGAAAAAGAAAGGGTTTTAATTGTGTTTTCTTTCTCTTCCTTTCAGTACAAAATTTACTCTCAGAAATGTGATTTTAAACAAGTAGGGAAGGGCAAGATGAAATTTCAAGACAAGGTCCAGATATTTCTCTTTTCTTCATTACCCAGGTGCGTTCACCGGGAGCACGGAGCATATTTTTCAGCATTTTTTCGGGTGTTTGATTAAAGACTGCAAGGCCCACTCTAAGCATTGTATCTAGCTCTGCCAACCTCCCAGCACTGATCGACCCTCTGCTGTCGCGGGCTGCTAGCCTATTGCTAATGACGCAGTGCCATCTGCTGGTGATGTAAGTATTTACTGTTGCCTGCCTGAAATTGATATCCTTGAGGTGATGGATCCTCTTTGGCTTTTTAAAAATATTGCTGTAACAGAATTTGGAGGAGCGTGGGAATGGTTGAGATAATTCTATTGTCTTATAAAATAAATCCTTTTAATTTCCCGTGAAAAATGACGGGGTCTGTGCCCTCACCGGAGAGAGCCCTAACAGCCAGGGAGAAAGTGCGTGGTGTTTATGTGACTTGCCAGTCTGAAGGAGCTGCAGAAGGGAACTGGGCGCCACCCAGTGGACTCACACAGCCTTGGCAAGAATGGAAGGGTGAAGGCTGGGTTTCACAATGAGATCACCAGACTATTGAAGAAACAAAAGGCAAGAATCTCTACCTACTAGACTGCTGTATCTTTAAAACAGTATCTTCCCTACCTGTTTTTCCCAATCGTGTTTTTCCCCCTAAGTCCTCGACGACAGGCTGCCAACAAGCAAGGCTTCTGTGGATTTCCTCCGAACAGGGATGACCCAGAACATCCTTCTAAGGTAACAGGAACTTTAACAACTATTAAATCCAACAAGCACTTCCATTTTTCCCCATCTCAAAGGTTTCCCTTCCCAGTCCTGCCCTTTCTAGGGTCAAGGAAGGAGGGTCCTGACTTAGCAAAAGGAACTTTGCTGATGGGGTTAAATCAAACCGTTTGAGATGAAGACTTCCCTAGAGCAGGGCTAATCACCCTTCCTGAGGCTACACTCTTAGCACAGTCCCTCATGTTGTGGTGACCCCCAACCATAAAATTGTTTTTTGTAACTACTTCATTACTGTAATTTTGTGACTGTTTTGAATCGTAATGTCAATATCTGTTTTCACCAAGAGTCTTAGGTGATCCCAGGGAAAGGGTCGTTTGAACCCCCAAAGGGGTCATGGCCCGCAGGCTGAGAACTACTGAACTAGGACACTAGCATAAACAGGAGGCATCAAGTACAGGATTTTTGTTTTTTGTAGCACTCAGATGGGATGCAGGTTCATACACATCCTTACAAAGTGCTGCATTACAGGTTCCGGAAGCTGTTCTGAGCTGGACTTATTATTACTCTTTTTTAGCCTATGGATCAAAAAAAATTATCATAAGATAAGTATACCAAATCATATGCTATCTATAGAATAATAAGATAAAGTACACACAGGTAAATGAAAAGCTTCAGCAATTTTAAACACTTTATGCATGACAGTGTGGAGAAAGCAAAGGTCACAGTGTGGGAAATGCTGGGAAATAAGTCAGATATGCAGGCAGAGAGGTGAACACAGTGACCACGGGAGTGACTTCACCAGGTGTTTGGAAGAAAGGTCATTCCAGGGTGAAAAACACTAGACTACAAAGATAGAAAGAAAATCTTAGTAAAAGCCCAATGTGCAAAGCCGAACAAAAATAATAAAGCCACATGCATCTGGAAAATTCTTTGTGGAAGCCTGAATGCTATGCTACCCAGTTTCTTGTTTTGAACTTTCCATAGAAAACGGGAAAGCCTGAATGCCATATTGCCTAGTTTCTTGTCTTGAATTTTCAAAAGGAATACTGATAAGTCTTGTGAAAGTTTCCCATGTAGGTTCTACTACTCCTTTGCAAATGCCCTTTTGTTGGTGTTGTTTAAAAAGTTACTTCAATAAGATGACAAACAATGGAGATCCCCCATGAAGGGTTTTTAGCTCAGGCTGCCTCTGATTTTGCAGCAGTTCCCCTGCTTCTGCTTCCTGTGGGCCATGGAGTGTATCAACCTTGCCTGACTTCTTCCTCAAGCTCCCTTGTTTTTGTGTAGGAACCCCGAAGGCTTATGTTGAAGTCTCTAGTATATTTATTCCTTTGTTCAGGGATAATTACCTCCATAAACACTTTTATTCAGCAAGGTACTAGATCCTGGAGAAATGAGCATAGCTCAAGTACTGTTACAGAGGCAAAGTATTACTACATGTTAATGCTATGGTGGTAGGAGGGGCTTCCTCAGCTGCTACAGTGCACCAAGCATGGTAACAAACACCAGCTACCCTGTCGTCAGCTTCCAGTAAGAGCAGGCTCCATCAGGTCAAACAGAATATTATCAACCTGGACATTGCCTTTCCCATCTTTGATAAGACTGACTGAGAGCTGAGAGGTGGGCAAGGGCTATTGCGATGGCTTGAGTAAAAATGGCTTCCATAAGCTCATAGGAAGCAGCACCACTAGAAAGTGTGGCCTTGGTGAAATGGATGTGGCCTTGTTGGGGGAAATGTGTCATGGGGCCCCGACTTTGAGGTATCAGAAGCTCAAGCCAGGCCTGATGCCTCACTGTCTTTTCTTGCTGCCTGTGCACCAAGATGCAGAACTCTCAGCATTTTCTCCAGTACCATGTCTGTCTGCACACCACCATGCTTCCCACGGTGATAACAATGGACTAAATCTCTGAACCTATGAGCCAGCCCCAAATTCAATGTTTTTCTTCATAAGAGCTGCTGTGGTCATGTTGTCTCTACTCAGCAATAGCTATCATAGCTGAGATAGTTATCTTACTATAGTTTGTTTTTTAGATTTCATGAAGGTTAAAAGGTCTATGAAATCTGAGCATAGTTTTAACTCTTGGATTTATATGTTCCCTCTTATTTGTTATAAAAAGTTTTAATTAACCATATAGTCTGGTCAAGAAATGGAAGATCTAAAGCTCTGTAATCAAAAGCTGTTTTTTTTTTTAATGCAGGATTTTAATGAATCTGTTTCTCATAAGAAATTTTAGCTTACGGATTTATTTCCCACAAGATCATGCTATATAACTCATGAAAATCTATTTTATTAGCTTTAAGCATTGATCATTTAATGTTGCTTTCTGGCCTATTTGGAATCAGGAGAATAAACTCTGGGTTGTTTTCATCTTGTTTATACTTTAGAAAGTACATTATAAGGGAAAAGCATGCAAAGGATCACAGATAAGTTCCCAAAGTAAAAACCAGTACAACAGAGTCCTCTATAAAACCAAAGAGAATAGAGTTCTGGGCATCAAGAAAAATACCATTGTCTTTTCCTGTGTTAATCACCAGTAGTAGCTGTGGTAAAACACTTGAGTGGGGAACCTGAAGGATGGACAGGTATTCTGGTGCTCGGTTTCAGGGGTTTTGGTTCATGATAGTTTAGTCTGGTGCTTTTCATTCCTTTAGTGACATAGTACTTCCTGAGAAAAGCAAATGACAGAGATTACCTGGTGGGGGCAAGGAAGCAGAAACCTCAAAAGTATGCATCGGTGACCTACCGCTTCCAAAAGAACCTTGCCTCCTAAACTTTCTGTCATCTTCCTTTGGAGCTACAGCTGATGATCAAACCTTGCTGTCAACATTTGCGTGACACCCAGAACCAAGCCA
>CM053763.1:17049609-17065064 GCA_028658305.1 Pachyuromys duprasi
AAGAACAAGAGATCATTCTGGTAACCAAGTTCTCAAGAAGAGAGAACATGGGACTGAGTATGCATATCAAGGGCATTTTACAAGAACAGGGCATTCTCAATGCTTTGGTGCAGGCAGAGTTGTATGATCAATCCTAATACTTATGTTGATATCTAACCACAAACACTTTGTAATGTGACTGTGTTTAGAGAAGAGAATCTTCAAAGAGGTGATAAATGATGCCATGTGGAGTGGGTGTCAGTTAAATTAAGTATGACCACTGATGTTATAGGAAAATATTGCCAGGGTTGGAGAGATGGCTTAGTGGTTAAGAATACTGACTTTCTACTCTTGTAGAGAACCTGGGCTCATTTCCTAGAATCCGCATGGTAACTCACAACCACCTGCAACCCCAGTTCAATGGAACCAGTATCATTATTTGGCTTCTGTGGGCACCAGGCATGTACATGATACCAGTACACACATGCAGGCACTTACATGTAAACATAAAGCAAACCTTTATTCTGTAAGAAAAAAAATATCCAACCACAAATGCACAGAGAGGACAACAGTCATATAAAGACACAATGGAGTTGCCTATCTGTAGACCAAGAGGACATCTTCAGAAGACATCACACCCACTAAAAACTTCACCTTGGACTTGTGGCTTGAGAATGTGGGAACAAACTTTCCTGTTGTCTAAGACATCTAGTTGTGTGCTGTATAAGACATCAGTTGTGATGCTTTGTTGTGGTAGCCCTATAAAACTGTGATCTGCTGTAGCAGGTCACAAATGTGAAGGCAGATCCAGTGAACATACTTAATGATAGGAAGTTAGGAGGGTGTCTACTCTTTGTAAAACATGAGGTCAGATCATCAGTTGGAAATAAGGATGAGAGAGGTACTGGAAGAGGGCAGAGAGAGGAGCCACGATGTGTTAGCATGGAGAAGAGTACATGGCTGGACCAGGGTGGATGGAATAAAGCAGCCCCTATGAGAGAATAAGCAAGTATTTATGGAATTATGGATGGAAAGTAGCTCAAATAGAAATTATAAGTGCAGATGGTATGGGATGGATGCTTGACAGGTGAAGGTGGCTTAGGAGGGAATATCTGCTTTGCCCCAGGTGAAATAAGGCTATGTTAAAATCAATCAATGAAACAAACAAACAAAAAATAAAAGAAAATAAGGATGAGAGAGCTTTTGAAAGTTGAAGGAGACAGGATGTTGAACGGTCTTAACCACACCTGCAAATCTTCAGAAAGTCAGTGAAAAGATGTTTCTCATAGAATACTTTTATTATTGTGTGTATATCATCCCATTTTCATTTGGCACAAAGGTAACAATATACCTTTGGACTAGGACAACTGTCCCCCTTTTGGAGATAGGGTTTCACTCTGTAACCCTGGTGCGGTTTGCTCAGTACTCACTGTGTTGATCAGGCTGGCCTCAAAAAAACCAAAAGATCCCCCTCCTTCTGCTTCCAAGTGGTTGGATTAAACGCATGAACCACCATGGCTGACTGGAGCATCTTAGAGAAGGGATATGGAAAAACCTGTTTCCTGACTGTCACATGAGGGATGCACAAGTCAGTGTGTACACGGTGTTAGCCACTCTCTCCTTCACACAGAAAATGTCTGGTATGAGCTGGTTAAAGATGAGCACCTGATACTTTAGTGCAAGTTATACAACACCCAGGATGTTACAGTTATTGTTGTAGAAATCCAATACATTTTAGAAAACTACTCTGATCATCTGTTTCAGTCTTTCTTCCCACCAAACATTTCATTTCTTTTAAATGATATTTAGGAATACTAAAAACTTTTCTGGTTAAACACACATATGTGGAGTTTGTGAACCAGTACCATGTTGTTGTTCTTCACAGACTTAGACATAAGAGAATTCTACAGCTGTTTTTGTCAATATTTTATTCTATGCTCTCTTCTCAGAACTTCTCTCACCATGCTCAGAATTTTCTTGCCTTCCTCTCCATCCAGATGTGGCATTGAGCATGGTGCTCTGAGTGTCAGAAAACATTACCATGTGGAATGAAAGGATTCTTGAGTAGAAACTGGTGACAAACAATGTCCAACACACAAATTAGGGGTGAAGAGGTCAGGACAGTTTTGTGCCCACTGAAATTTTTACATCATACAAAATTGTTCTAATGAGACACATTTGCAATGGCCTGTTATTGTCAAGCAAACAAAATACTTTGCAGCTGGACTCATTATTTCTCACTTTGCTGTTGTGTAGCTTGACCCGATAATCCTTACAAACACATTAAGTCAGCTGAAGGGGACTTGAACAGGAGTCATCATGAAGGTTACACCACAGGGTCATTCTGTATTTTCTTAGTTTCTTTTGGATCTAGTACGTGGAGATGTTTCTTGTTTCCATAATTATAGCATCCAAGTTAGCTATTTCTTCAATCTGGGATGTAGTGTTATATTTCTCATATTTTGTCAATGAACATTAAAACATTATATTTCCCTTCTGTGAAGACATATTAGTAAACATAACATCACTTGGCCTCTTTGCAGAAGGCAAGTATTAAGATGGATTTGCAAACTAGGACTTCCACCTGGAGCAAACTACACATTCCTCCCCTACAAAACAGATCAACCAGTCCTTTTGACTTAATAATTACTAATAGCTCCCTGACAACCCTTTTAGTGACCAAACACATTCTGAAACATATCTTGGAAACAGAAGCAGTGAGCCAATCCATGATGAACTGCCTTTGGATGCATGCACAGTGAGTTAAACTTTGTTTTCTGAGTGAAACATTAAGGGAAATCTTATGCTTTGAGATGGAAGGACATGCAAATTGTTAAAATCTAATGCATTATAAGAAAGAACATTAACTCTGAACAACTTAACTTATACATAACCCATGTCTATCAATCAAAACAGGAAACCATCCCACACAATTGCCAATGTCTCCTCTTACTGGACCTAGAAAAGGAACCCCTGAGCAATAGCTAGGGGCTCTTATGCAAATCTTGCTCAGGCCCACGGTAGCCTATAATGTCCTCTGTGCTTTCGAATGAAATCTTTGGCTACTTTGCTGTTAGCATATACTTTTTTAATTCTTCGAATAAAAGGACAAGAACCCAGAATTATTCTTGTTCAGTCAGCAATTCCAGTGGCACAAATATTGATCCATTCAATGAGGAATTAGTGTTTTCTCAGACTTTTCATGAAGAATGTAAGAATCCATGAAGTCAAATTTCTCTTAAATACATGCATTCTGGGAGTGACAGCACTACATGCAACTTGATCCTCTGTGTCCTTTGGTGGCTCACTAAAGGACTAAAGGACTTGTGAATAATATAAACTGCTATTATTACTGTAATAGAAAATCCCTAAAGATGCCAACCTATAGAGAGCTCTTGAGTCCATTTATTGTTTGAACTGATAATTAATGTCACACCTGGTAGTAGAACACAGGACTTCAAATGTTTAGACTAGTACTTATTCATATATACTAAATTATCTCCAAATCCCAGTGGGTTAGATGAACACACTAAAGATGCATTGAAACATTGAAAAGTCATGTTCATCCATTTTAGAAAATTGGTATTTGTTGGTATATGATATCCTTTTCTAAAAGTTAGTAGAAAACTTTAGTTTTTCCACTAGTCTTGGGAAAAATTTGAGATTAACAGCCTTCTATAAAATCTTCTGTTCATGTCTTATTTATTTTTAGGGGAAATATCCATATAAAAGATTTTGTGTCCCAAAATTAGAGTAACACGGATTTAGCTTATCCACTTCTTGGAAAAGTAAGAACAAAACTAGGAGAGAGAGAGTTTTTGAAAATCTCTTGACAATAGATAACTAGAAGAGTGATTCTTGAGACACAGGAATGAAGGAGGACATTTTGAAGACTACCTTATCTTGCAGTCTTGGAGGATACTGTGGTCTAATGCTGATGCCTCCCCCCCCCAAATTCTTATGTTGAGATTTAATCTCGAATGTAATCCTATCGATGGGTGAGACCTGAAGATGATTATAGCACGAAAGCTCTGCTTTCAAGAACGGAATCTGAAAATTACGAAAAAGGCCTGAGGAAATCAGGAGGAGCAAGGTGATGGCTGAAACAAAGAGAATCCCCTCACAGGACATCAAACCATCCGACACGTGCTTTTTAACTTAATAACTTCGGATCTTTCACACATAATTTGTAATGTATTTTATTTTCTATAATATATTCTGTTATTTATTATAACAAATTAAAAATATTTTATTTATGTGTGCATGTGTATGTCCTTCCCTTCTTTGCCCTACCCCCTCCCTCCTGTGTGTATGTGTCGCAAAAGGAATAGGGCATTGGTTCCCCTGGAGCTGGAGTTATTGGCAGTTGTGAGCTACCCACACGGGTGAGGTAAATTGAACTTTAGTTCTCAGGCAAATCAGCAAGTGTTCTCAACCACTAAGGCACCTCTTAGTGCAATTTGCATTACTTTTACGTTACCCTGTTCATGCTATTTGGATACAGAATCCCAAATAGATTAGGAAGGGTTTTCCCAGGCTGTGGTACAGTAGTGAGAAATCCCAAAAGAGCACAAGATCCCCTGAGACTAGGAGATGAAACTTAGATGTTGGCATCTAGTTCTCAGAGAAAAGTGTCAGTTTGGGAGAAGGCAGCACAGGGTCTGAGTTCAAAGTGTTAAGAGTTCAGATGAGGAACACGTTACCCAAATGTAGGAAAAGAAACTACCAGAAGCCAAGAAGAAGGGTCTGTGTGAGAGCTTCTGAAGAACTAGTTTCCTCTGATCACTCAGGGCTAGAGACAGTGCCTGATGCCACTAGTCAGACTGAGAAACCACATCATTCATGAAGTCCTTTACCAAATCCTCCCAAGGTCTTACTTATTTTTAAGGCAATAATTAATCTTAGACCAGAAGCTGCTGTTGTTCCATTATAACTTTAAAAACATGCCATTCAAGGATCAAACCATTTCCAAGGAATTCAGCTACATTTGGGAATAGAGCTCAAGAATCATCATAAGAATATCAATTAGACCACACACCACAGGATGAAATTCACAGTATCTGTTATTAACTCAAGACCTTGAGGAAGCAAGGTATAATGTATATAATGTTGGTATAATGTTCTTGTGGAATGTATACAATTCACACTTGTTCATTCAAATGCCAATTTCTCTACCCTACTATGTAGTTTCAATCCAGACATTACATTGTGATATTTATTCTCAGCATCCCCTGTCTCAAGTTTCTATAAACATGCCACCATTTGTTCTCTGTGTTGTCAATAAAACAATCAGCCAGTGCTGAGCAATGGAGAGAATAGGGTAGGATGTCCTGGTCTGGAAGAGAGGAGGAAGGTAATGAGTGGGAGGAGTCTGGGGGGAGAGATTGGCAGGAGAGAACTTGGAACCATGAGGAGAGATGAACCAGATCTAAGATATGACTAAAAGCAAGTATGATGTGAGAAATCTGAATGGGAGGAAACTATGTGGGCTTGGAGGTTTAGGATGGAATAACTATTGCCCAGCATTGTGCTTTAGGTTAATTAAATAAATCCTAGTCTCTGTGTGGTGTTTTGGGTATACAACTGGTTTAGGAATAACCACAGTTTAACTAAAAGATAAGTCAATAATCTACAACACTGAAGAGAAAAAAAGGAATCAAAACTGGTAGAATAAGCAGGTGAGGGCATGGTAACCATCATAACTGTTGCACATGTTCAAAATGTGGACAAGAAATGTGATAGATATGAAAAGGAGGGTTTGATTGCTTGTTCAGCCCAGAGTCCTTCAGAGTCCTTCAGCTGCTTCTGCCACAGTCAGTTCTAGGAGTACATCCTGGCCAGCAATGCCCAGCCCACTAAGAGTTTCTGTAAAATCCATTGGCCATTTACTAGTGAAATTTCTCTAGGCTAAGAATACCCTTTCCAGAGGCTTTTTCTGGCAGCCAAGAGAAGAAATTTCCAGAAAGTTCCATTTGTGCAGCTCTATTAGGACTTTCCTACACATGCTGAGTCACAGCCATGCCCTCTGTCTCCGTCAGACATTGTTAATTTATTTTATTTCTGATTTCTTTAAGACAGGGTCGACTGTATCCAAGGCTGGCATCAAACTTACTATGGCATTGAGAATGACCTTCATCTCCTTATCTCCTTCTTCTACCTCTTGAAACTGGGATTACAGACATGCACTACTGTGCCTGGCTAGGCTCTGGTCTTAGCATAAGCATAGGCCTATTCCTTGGATGTTGTAGTTTTTAATCCTAGGGATAGTTGCTGTCCTTTATATTTTATATTCTATTTCTTTAGAGTTATTATTGGTTTGAAGATCATTTTAATTATAACTAGATTTACACTAGAGTGAACAACTAAACAAAACAACCCAAAGAGTACTAGAAGTCTTATTCTTGAGTTATACAAAATTGCTGATTATATAATCTATACACAGATAAATGAACAATCAGAAGGTAAAAATTTTAAAGTAATACCAAAAAATTGCAACTCCTGGAGTTATCAACCCCCTTGATTTCAAACTGTACTACAGAGTAGTAGTAGTAATAAAAACCACATGGTAATGACATAAAAACAGACAGGTAGATCAATGGAATCGAATCATAGACCCAGAAATAAACCCACACACCTAAGAGTACTTGATTTTTTTTTTTACAAAGAAGCCAAAGCCATATAATGGGGGAAAAAAGCATTTTCGGCAAATTGTGCTGGTGTAACTGGACGGCTGAATGTAGAAGAATGCAAATAGGTGCATATCTTTACCCTGCACAAAACTCAGATCCAAGTGGATCAAAGACCTCAACATAAAACCAGATACATTAAATCTATTAGAAGAAGAGACAACAAAGACATTTGCTCAACTATGTTCATAGCAGCTTTATTCATAATAGCTAAAATCCAGACATAAACCAGATGACCCTCAATTGAGGAATATATACAGAAATTGTGGTACATTTGCACAATGGACTACTACTCAGCAATTAAAAACAAAGAAATCATACAATTTGCAGGCAAATGGTAGGAACTAAAAAGGATCATCCTGAGTGAGGTATCCCAGAATCAGAAAGACACACATAGTATATACTCACTTATAAGTGGATATTAGACATATAATATAGGATAAACATACTAAAATCTATACACTGAAAGAAGCTAAGCAAGAAGGAGGACCCTGAATAAGATGATCAATCCCCATTCAGAAAGGCAAATGGAATAAATCTCGGAAGATGGAGAAAACAGGGAACAGGCCAGGAGCCTACCAAAGAGGGCCTCTGAAAGACTCTATCCAACAGGGTATCAAAGCAGCACATGGAGATAACCTAGAACCCCTGCACAGATGTAGCCCATGGCAGCTCAGTATCCAAGCGGGTTCCCTAGTAATGGGAACAGGGGCTGTCTCTGGCATGAACTCAGTCACTGGCTCTTTGATCACCTTCTCCTGAGGAGAGGGGCAGCCTTATGCTGAGACTCATAGCCAAACTTTGGGCAGAGTACAGGGAATCTTATGAAAGCAGGGGGAGATGAAAGACCTGGAGGGGACAGGCTCTCCACAAGGAGAGCAGGAGAGCCAAAATATCTAGGCCCAGGGGTCTTTTCTGATACCGATATTCCAACCAAGGACTATACATAGAATTAACCTAGAACCCCTGCACAAATGGAGCCCATGGCAGCTCAGTATCCAAGCGGGTTCCCTAGTAATGGTAACAGGGGCTGTCTCTGACATTAACTCAGTGGCTGGCTCTTTGATCACCTTCTCCTTAGGAGAGGGGCAACCTTGTCAGGCCACAGAGCAAGACAATGCAGCCAGTCCTGATGAGACCTGATAAGTTAGGGTCAGATGGAAGAAAAGGAGGACATCCCCTGTCACTGGACTGGGGGAGGGACATAGGAGAAGAGGTAGGGAGGGTGGGACTGGGAGGAGATGAGGGAGGGGCACTACAGCTTGGATGTAAAGTGAATAAATTGTAATAAATAAATAAATATTTTTAAAAAGAGAGAAAAGAAGGAGGAGGAGAAGGAGAAGGAGAAGAAGAAGGAAACAGCCTTCAACTCATTGGCACAGGAGACAACTTCCTGAACAGAACATCAACAGCTCAGGCATTAAGATCAACAAGTAATATATGGCATCTCTTAAAATTGAAAAGTTCTGTAAGGCAAAGGACACCATCAATAGAACAAAACGACAGCCTACATATTGGGAAAAGATCTTCATTAACCCTACATTCAACAGAGGGCTAATATCCAGAATATAAGAAGAACTCAGGAATAATCCAAATATCCCAATTTTAAATTGGGGTGCAGAGCTAAGTATATCATTCTCAACAGAGGAAGCTGTAATGATGAAGAATCATTTAAAAAAATGTTCAACATCCTTAGCCATCAGGGAAATGCAAATCAAAGCAACTCTGAGATTCTACCTTAAACCCATCAGAATGGCTAAGATCAAGAACTTAGGTGACAGCACATGCTGGCAAGAATGTGGAGCAAGGGAAGACTCCTCATTTGCTGGTGAGAGTGCAAACTTGTACAACCACTTTGGAAATCAGTTTGGCAGTTCCTAAGAAAATTGGGGATAGTTCTACTTCAAGACCCAGCTATACTTCTCCTGGGAATATACCCAAAGGACATTGCACCACACCACAAGCACTCAGCTATGTTCAAAGCAGCTCAACTATGTTCACAAGCAGCTCAACTATGTTCATAGCAACTTTATGCATAATAGCCAGAAACTGGAAACAACCTAGATTTCCCTCAACTGAAGAATGGATAAAGAAATTGTGGTACATTTACACAATAGAATACTACTCAGCTATTAAAAACAAGGACATCGTGAAATTTGCACAAATGAATGGAAGTGGGAAATATCATTATGAGTGAGGTAATCCAGAATCAGAAAGACACATATGGTTTGTAGTCACTTATAATTGAGTACATAAAATACATAAAAGATACTAGCCATAAAACACAGGATAACCAGGCTAAAATCCACAGACCCAAAGAAACCAAGTAATAAGAAGGGCCTAAGGGAGGATGCTTGAATCTCATTCAGAAGGGGAAATAAAATAGATACTGGAAGTAGACTGAGGGAGGAAACTCAATCTACTTTGAGTGTGAGAGTTGAGTAGGGAGAGGAAGAGGATTGGGGATCAAGAGTGGGGAGAGGGGAAGACTTCCAGAACAATACAGAGAATTAACAAAACCAAGAGCTGGTTTTGACAAAATCAACAACATATAAAAACCCTTAGCCAAACTAATTAAAAGACAAAGGGAGAGTATCCAAATTATTAAATCAGAAATTAAAGGGGGATTATAACAATAGATACTGAGGAAATTCAAAGAGTCATTAGATGATACTTCAAAAACCTGTGTGTCACAAATTGGAAAATCTAAATGAAATGGATGATTTTCTTGATTGATACCACTTAGCAAAGTTAAATCAAGAGCAGGTTAACAATTTAAATAAACCTATAACTTCCAAGGGAATGGAAGCAGTCATCAAAAGCCTCCCAACCAAAAAGCCATCAGCCAGAATTCCAGCAGACTTTCAAAGAAGAAATAATACCAGTACTCCTCAAACTGTTCCACAAAATAGAAACAAAAAGAACATTGCCAAACACATTCTATGAGGCCACAGTTACCCTGATACCTATACCACACAAAGACCCAATAAAGAAAGAGAATTTCAGACTAATCTCCAATATGAACATTGATGAAAAAACACTCAATAAAAAACTTGCAAACAGAATCCAGGAATATATAAAAAGTATCATCCCCCATGATCAGTAGGCTTTATCCTAGGAATACAGGGATGGTTCAACATATGAAAATCCATCAACATAATCCACAATATAAACAAACTGAAAGATAAAAACCACATGATCATTTCTTTGAATGTTTAAAAGTCCTTTAAAAAAATCCAGCACCAGTTCATGTTTAATGTCTTGGAGAGATCAGGGATACAAGGCACATACCTAAAGATGATAAAGGCAATATACAGCAAGCCAATAGATAAATGGAGAAAAACCTTAAAGCATTCCTGCTAAAATCGGGGACAAGACAAGGCTGACCACTCTCACCATATCTCTTCAATATAGTACATGAAGTTATAGCTAGAGCAATAAGACAAGTAAAGGAGATCAAGGAGATAGAAATTGGACGAGAAGACGTCAAAGTATAACTATTCACAAATTATATGGTAGTATATATAAGTGACCCACAAGATTTTACCAGAGAACTCCTAAGGCTGATAAACAGCTTCAAAAAAGTGTCTAGATACAAAATTAATTCAAAAAGTCAGTAGCCCTCCTTTATATAAGCAATGAAAAGGCTGAGAAAGAAATTAGTTAAACAATACCCTTCACAATAACCACAAATAACATAAAATATCTTGGTGTGGCTATGATGAAGCAAGTGAACGACCTGTGTAACAAGAGTTTCAAGTCTTCAAGAAAGAAATTGAAGATTTTAGAAGATGGAAAGATCTCCTGTGCTCATGCATCAGTAGGATTAACATAGTAAAAATGGCCATTCTGTCAAAAGCTATCTACACATTCAATGCAGTTCCCATCAAAATTCTAATGCAATTCTTTCCAGTCCTAGAAAGAGCAACCATTAAGGTCATAGAGAAAAATAAAAGACCCAGGATAGCTGAAACAATTTTGTACAATAAAAGAATTGGTGGTACCAACATCCCTGATCTCAAGCTATAATACAGAGCAAGAGTAATAAATAAATAAATAAATAAATAAATAAATAAATAAATAAATAAATAAAAATAAATAAATAAATAAATGCATGGTATGGATAGAAGCAGACAGGAATCAATGGAACTGAATTTAAGACCCAGAAATAAATCCACACTCCTATGGGTACTTGATTTTTGACAGAGAATACAAAAACCATGCAATGGAGAAAACAAAGCATCTTCAACAAATGGCGCTGGTCTAACTGAATGTCTGCATGTAGACAAATGCAAATAGACCCATACTTATTACTGTGCACAAAACTCAACTCCAAGCTGATCAAAAACCTTAACATAAAACCAGAGATTCTAAACCTATTAGAAGACAAAGTGAGGGAAAGTCTGGAACTCATTGGCATAGAAGAAAACTTCCTGAACAGAACACCAACAGCACAGACTCTGGTACCAACAATTAATAAATGGATTGTGGTGAAACTGAGAAGATTCTGTAAGTCAAAGAACACTGTAAATAGAACAAAATGGCAGCCAACAAATTGGAAAAGATCTTTACCAACCCTACATCAGACAGAGGGCTGTTGTTTAAAACATACAAAGAACTTAAGAAATTAAACACCACCAAATCAAACAAGTAATCCAATTAAAAATGTGGTACAGAGCTAAACTGAGAACTTACAATAGAAGACCATGGAATAGCTGACAAGTACTTGAAGACATGCTCAATGTCTTTAGCCATCAGAGAAATGCAAATCAAAATGACTCTAAGATTTCATATTACACCAGGCAGAATGGCTAAGATAAAAACCTCAAGTGACAACACATGCTTAAGAGGATGTGGAGAAAGGAGAACCCTCCTCCATTACAAGTGGAAATGCAAACTTGTACAACATCTTTGGAACTCAGCCTGGTGCTTTCTCAGACAATCGGGAATGGTGCTACCTGAAGACTCACCTATATCACTCCTGGGCATATACCCAAAAGATGCTCCACTATACAACAAGGGCATTTGCTCAACTCTGTTCATAGCAGCTTTATTCATAATAGCCAGAAACTGGAAACACCTAGATGTCCCTCAACTGAGGAATGGATAGAGAAATTGTGGTACATTTACACAATGGAAAACCACTTAGTTATTACAAGCAAAGACATCATGAAATTTGCAGGCAGTGAAAGGAACTAGAAAAGATCATCCTACATGAGGTAACCCAGACCAAGAAAGATGTGCATGGTATGTGCTCACGTATCTGGGCAGGGGATGGAATGGGGAGGGACACAAGAGTCGGTATCAGATGTGGTAAGAATGGGGTGGGAGGTGACAGCATTGGGAACAAGAGGGAAACTGAGGGGCATCTCTTTGTCAGGCTGGAGGCCTGCGATAGGATAGGCACCTGGGTGGATATGGGTGTGATTCTAGCTGAGACTCTTAACAGGGGGCTGAGGGGGATGAAGACTGAAGTGACTACCTCCTAGTCAGCCAGGACTAGTGGAAGGAGGGGATCAACAACTCACCCACAAAACCTGTGAACCTCAAAATTGCCTCACCTGCAAGAAGTGTATGGATAATGAGGGAATAAAGTCAGAGGGGAAGTCCAAACAATAATTGACCCAACCTGAGACCCTCCCCACAGTAGAGAGTCAGCCCCTGACACTAGTAATGATGCTCTGCTATGCTTTCAGACAGGAGCCTTACTTGACTGTCATCTAGGAGGCTCCAGCCAACAGGAAATCAACGCAGATGCTGGAGCTTGCAACCAAGCATGGAGAAGAACTCTGGGGTCCTGTGGAAGTGTTGGGGGAAAGACAGAAGGACACGGAGGTGGCGGGAACCTTATGAGAAGACCAACAGAGATAACTAACCCAGTCACATGGGGGCGTTCAGAGACTGATATATCAGCCAAGGAGCATGCATGTCCTGAACCTAGGCCTCCCTGCACACATGCAGAAACTAGGAGGCTTGGTCTTCACATGGGGCGCCTGGCGAGTGGGGGTGGGTGGTGCTGTTTCTAACATGGACTCTATTGTCTGCTTTTGGATCACTTCCCCCTGGCAGGTTGCCTTTCCTGGCTTCAGAGGCTGAAAATATGAGCAGTCCTGATATGATTTGATATGCTAGGGAAGGTTAGTACAGGGGGAAGAGGGTTCCCCTTTCCTGGGGGAAAAGGGAGGAGGGAAAGGGGAGGAGGAGAGGGTGGAGTACCCTGGAGACACAAAGTAAGTAAACTAATACAATTTTAAAAAGAAGTCAAGAAGGAAGGAATAAAAGTGGGTGGCACCTGAGGAGAAAATACATCCCAGGTTGACCTCTGTTGCTCTTTTGATCTTTTACCTACCCATACACACATAATCACACTTTTGTGCATGTACACGCATGTGAACACGCAGAATGACACTATTAAGAGACTATAATAAACTGAAAAAAGTCAAAGGATATGTAAGGTAAAAGATTTTATCATACATTGTATCTCTCAAAGCTCAGTATTTTATTAGAAAAGCAATTTATAAAAATGGACAAAATAATTGAACAGACATCTCATCAACAAAGGCTCAGGGATTATAAATAAGTATCTGGAATAGGCTCTTTAGATACTAGGGAAACAGAAACATAACTGTAATCAGATCCTTCTAGATACCTAGCAGAATGAAATGAAAATGTCCATATCTAGCATTTTTAATGACACAGGAGACTGGGATTCACATTCTCCATGGAGAATGTGAAAAGTGGAACTAGTTTAGAAAATTTTTCATGTTTCTTAAAAAGTTCTACCACAGGATCTAGCCATCCCCTTGTAGCCATTTTTATACAAGAACATGTTCTCTCATACAAAGGTCTAAATGCTGACAGCAGCCCTACTTATAATATTTAAAAATAGAGATAACCCAGATGTTTAAAGTTAGTTCAATAAATATTCTGTGGTTTCTTTCTTAAGATCGAAAACTGTGCAGCAATAAACAGGAATGAACTATGGACTCCAATGCCTTATCTTTTCATATTGCCACAGAAATTACAAGATACTGTATTATATCCACTCTTTTATAGGTGAAAAGCAGAAGCTTAGCTAACAAACCTAACCCAGCAGGAAACTGTTATAACCATTTCACCCAAATAAGATTCTGAGGAAGAGAAACCAGAACACAAATGGTGTAGGGAAGGACACCATTTACATCCAGAGCAGCCTAGAGCAAATAAGCGCTTGCTTGGGATGAAAAATACAGCATAGATCTGGGGAGATAAAGCCCATGACAGTGAAAGGACCTTTTGTGAGGAACACCATGTTCATTGTCTTGTGTGTGGCAATGAGCCTACAGTTGTGTGACCATCTCTAAACTTTAAGATTACATCTATTCCACAAGAATTTGCATATTTCAAATATGGAAGCTTAATTGTATGCTAGTTGTACCTCAAACAAATCATGAGATGTGTGCACTAGCTTACAAGAGGGTGGGAGGATTACCTTCAAATGTGGGTGGTTCCATGCAAGTATACACCCCTATGAATTATTAGTCATAGTAATTCATGTTTAAACTAAAGTCTCATGTTCTTCCAGAGTGCTAAAAGCTTTGTTGCTTCTTCACCTTCTGCTCTTGTTGAAAATGTATTATTTTCTACAATTGAGTTCTACAAGTAGTATGAAGTCATGCTGCTGGCCAGCTACCGTGATGGAGACCCACATCACTACTGATTGCTCAAGGTCCTTTAAACTTAGCTACAGATTCTTGACAACTTGCTCACCTTTAATAATTGGTGACATAGAGGATTAATCCTCACTTAGAAAGACAAATGGGATGGACATTGGATGTAGGAGAAAACAAGTAGCAGGACAAGAGCCTACCACAGAGGGCCTTGGAAAGACTCTACCTAGCAGGGTATCAAAGCAAATATTAAGAAATATAACCAACCCTTTGGAAGAGTGCAGGGAATCATATGAAAGAAGAGGGAGTTAGTATGAACTGGAGAGGACAGGAGCTCCACAAGGACCAAATATATCAGGGCACAGGGGTCTTTTATGAGACTGTCTCTCCAATCAAGGGCCATGTATGGATATAACCTAGATCCCCTGCTTGTATGTAGCAAATGGTAGCTCAATATCCAAGTGGGTACACTAGTAATGGGAACAGGGACTATTTCGGACATGAACTCAATGGCTGGCTTTTCGACCTCCCCACCCCCTGAGGGAGGAGCAGCCTTGCTAGGCCACAGAAGAGGACATTGCAGCCAGTCCTGAAGAGACCAGATAAGCTAGAGTTAGAAGGAAGGGGAGGAGGACCTCCCCTATCAGAAGACCTGGAAAGGGGCAGGGAAGAGATGAGGGAGGGATGGGAAGGGCAGGGAGGGAATGTGGGAGGGAGCTACGGCTGGGATACAAAGTACATAACCTGTGATTAATATAAAATAAAAATGTAAAGAAATAATTGGTGACCTAGACATAAGAAAGAGAGTCAAATCCTTTTACCCTGCAAGTTAGACCGAAATGGAAAAGGCACGTAAGATGCACTTAGCAAATTGCAAACATCACACCGCTAATGGCTTTTCTCGCTGCCCCTGCATGAAAGTGTTCGCTCTCTTCTTTCTGGGTGTTTCTGGGAGACGTGGGACTTCAATTCCTGCCAGACTACAAACTACAAAACATTGCCCAGGACCATTTTTATTTACTTTTGTCGTGTTACCCAGATATATAAACTAATAATGTTGGGAAACAAATGATATAATTTCTTTTTTTTTTAATTTATTTATTTTTATCTCAATCACAGGTTAGGTACTTTGAATCCCAGG
>CM053763.1:17065564-17098331 GCA_028658305.1 Pachyuromys duprasi
ACTGACTTCCACCCTAGACAATTGCACTTTAATTAAGATTACTTCCTACTCTTTCACTTATTTGCTAAAATTGACATGTAACCTTAACAATGCTCCGGATTGCTGGCATATTATTCAGAACATTTATTTTTTGTAATTGTTATAAATTACTACCTTTGAAGAGAAGGAACAGGATGGAGCCTCCCATAAATGTCCTCTGAAAGACTCCACCCAAAGGGGGACTGAAGCAGAGGCTAAGACTCACTGTCAAACTTTAGGCAGAGCACAGGGAGTTGAAGGGAAGAGTGGAGGAATAGAAGAACCAAGAGCAGACAGGAGCTCCATAAGACCAACAGAGCCAACAAATCTGGAACCAAGAGGGCCTGCAGAGACTGGTTCATGAAACAAGAACCATGCATGAAGAGGACCTAGACCCCTTGCTCAGATGTAGCCAATAGGTAGGTCAGAGTCCCTGTGGGTTTCCTACTAAAGGGATTCTGACATGGACTCTGTTGACAGCTCTTTGATCACTTCCCCTCTGGTGTGGAGGTCTTGCCAGGCCACAGAGGAAGAGGATGCAGGCAGTCTTACTGAGACTTGATAGACTGGGGTCAGATGGTGGGGGAGGAGGTCTCCTCCTTTGTGAGGACTAAAGTACAGGACTAGAGTGGGGAGGGGGAAGGATAGTGGGACTCAGAGGAGACTAAGGAGGGGGCTACAATGGGGATGTAAAGGAAATAAATTATAAAAAATTAAAGCTGAAAAAATGCTTCCTTTGAAAGGAAACTGAACTAAGCCATTACCTGAAGATCTTAGGTAAAGCTCTGTAATTCTGTATTCTTATTTGGATGTGAAAAGATAATGTGAGATAGATTTTTCAAAGAATATATGATGCTAGGTATTCCTGTAGAGTTGTCAACATGGTGTATTTGTGCATGCATGTATGTGTGTGTGTGCGTGTGTGTTCATGGACAAGTGCATTTGTGTTCATGCACACATAAAGGAGAGAGGAAAACCTTGCCTTTTGCTTGCCAGCTTCCATCCATATTGTATTTTTGAAATCAGGTCTTTCACTAGCCTGGAACTTGCTAAATTGCACAGACTGGATAGCCTCAGGAAGCCAACTGTCTCCACCTCCCTGCGCTGTGATTACATCAGGCTGCTGCTGTTGCTCCTGCTGCTGCTGCTTCTCCTCCTCTTCCTCGACCTCCTCCTTCTCCACCTCTTTCCTATTCTCCTTCTTCTTTAAACATGAGTTCTGAGAATCAAACACAGGCCCTCATTTTGGCTCAGTGTTCTATGACAAAACTTTCCTTAGAGGGAAATAGTACATATGTCTACTCTCCAGATAGGGCCCATGCAGGTCAGCTTCTCTGAAAGTCTTTTGTATAGCTCTACTTTACATCATCTGAGAGGGATGGTCAGCTTTTATTGTTTTCTCTGGTAGGGAATCTGGTGAATCTGGTCAGTTTCAGGGACTTCCTGAAGCTATTTTGAGTTGTTTACATTACTGCTTGAAGAGCTTCACTGAAAGATGGAATGCTTCAATTTCAGAGGAAATCTTTTTACAAGATACAGAAAGCACCTTACTAGCTGAGCTCTTCATCCCTAGACATAATATACACATACACACAAACACAGTTTATGATTTTTACCTCTACTAACAAAAGAAAGGCAGATTTTTTCTTAGTTTTTATTACCCAATCATACAATCATCATTTGTTCAGTGTCTCATATATTATACAATTATTACATATGTTGAGACTGACCTATTAAACTTTGGAATTCAGGAGTAAAGAAACGAGTATTCAGAACACCTCTAGACCAAGTTCTCAGTACAAAGGAGATTTATTTGCCTCAGAGGGACAGAGGGCAGGGAATAGGAGACAAAGACAGGAGGTAGAGGACCAGGGAAAGGGAGTAAGGGAGGGGGAGGACGGTTATTTGTCCTGGAGTAACAAAGAACTGCCTCTGCATAGACATGGCCCATAGGAAAATAGTGGTTTATGAAGATAAAAGGGGAAACCCTGTTTTAGGGTAAGATATTTAAATTTAGTAGGATAGGTTAATTAGGTGAGCCAAAGGGGGGCTTTTGATTGTAGGCCTTCAAAGTTTTGATAGCTGAACCTTGGTAATCAGCTTCAGGAGAGAGAGAGATCAAATAAGGGAATAGACCTTGGTGGCTAGCTTTAGGAATGTAATCTGTTTTTAGAAAGGCAGAGGAAATAGCGGAAGGGCAAGGCCTGCCAGAGCCGTGTTTGCCATGCTTGGGCTGGCTAGCATTCCTTCAAGAAGACAGTTCAGGCTGCGCATAGCATGACAAACACTATGATAGAACTTATGTGCAAAATATCAAAATAACCTTCAATGACTGAGGCTGGAATGTGGGAAGTCCCCTTTTATCTTCATAAACCGCTTTTTTCCTATGTTTGCAGGACTGAGAAAAGCAGGAACCTCATTGATTAGAACAGTTGGGTTACAACCCCTTCACTGCTCATTCCTACCGGTAAGGCACATCTGTGTGTTCACATGCATATTTGTTTTTCTGTATGTTGGATCTCATGTGTTGAAAACTTGGTTCCTGCCCTGAGTATTATGAAGAGATAAAACCTCAATGAAATGGGGACTATTCAAAGAAAGGCAGTTGCTGGGGAGGGGTGCATTTTCAAGAGTCATTTCAGCCCTTCCCCTTGGATTATTTTGTTATTTCTATTATAAACATTCAACTCTGTACCAGTCAAGGTAAAGCATTAGTCCAGCAATCATAGTCACTGTTATGGCTTGAATAGGAAATGGTTTCCATAGGTTTATATGTTGATTGTTTGGTCTTGCCTGGTGGTACCGTTTTGGGATGCAGTGAGAATATTAGAAGATGAAGCATAGCTAAAGGAATATGATAAAGGTTACATATGATTCTCAATGTTTTCTTTACTGTCCCTCATGAAGTGGGAATCATCCTTCCTGGCATTCTCCTGTTGCCATCACGTTTTGTCTGTGTCAGCAAGAACACACGCGGACACCAGGATCCTTCTGCAGCAAGCGTTTATTGTGATGGAAAGAGGAAGACCCCGAGCCCCAAAAGGCGAGGCTATATATATATATATATATGCCTCAGAGCGGCGCGTCTCTCTCTGATTGGCTGCTGGCTCATTACCCCAAAAGACAGCCCGGGCAGGGCCATGACTAGGCACGCACTCACTTTTGGCACATGTGTATATCACTTGTTTACCAGGATCAGAGGCGGATATCAGTGCCATCTTGTAATGGCGGCTATACTTTTGGCTCTCTACATCGGCACAGGAACCCTGAGCTAAAATAAATATTCTCTCCTAATCTTTTCTTTCAGCTTTTTTGTTACAACAACCTAACACATATGAAGTTAATATTGTCATTAACATACACCCTAAACTAAATGTAATAACTAATATTTAATAGATTTCTCTTTATAAGTAAAGCAATGATTGTTAAATTGAAACAAATTACTCAATAATTAAACATACTAAAATCTGTACACTTAAAGAAGCTAAACAAGAAGGAGAACCTGGGTTAAGAGGATCAGTCCTCACTTAGAAAGACAAAAGGGAAGGATATTGGAAGAAGGAGAAAAAAGAAACAGGACAGGGGCCTACCACTGAGGGCCTTTGAAAGACTCTACTTAGCAGTGTATCAAAGCAGATGCTGCAACTCATAATCAAACTTTGGGCAGAGTGCAGGGAAGCATATGAAAGAAGGAGGAGTTAGTAAGACCTGGAGAGGACAGGAGCTCTACAAGGAGAGCAACAGAAGTAAAATATCTGGACTCAGGAGTATTTTCTGAGACTGATACTCTAACCAAGGTACATTAATCAATATAATCTAGAACCCCTGCTCAGATGTAGCCCATGGCAGCTCAGTGTCTGAGTAGGTTTCCTAGTAAGGGGGAAAGGGACTGTTTCTGACAAGAACTCAGTGGCCCGCTCTTTGATCACCCCCACTGAGGGGGGAGCAGCCTTGCCAGAACACAGAGGAGGACATTGCAGCCAGTTCTGATGAGACTTGATAGGCTGGGGAAGGGGAGGTGGATCTCCTTTATCAGTGGACTTGGAGAGGGGCAGGGGTGAGATGAGGGAGGGTAGGTGGGATTGGGAGAGAATGAGGGAGGGGGTTACATCTGGGATGCAAAGTGAATAAAATGTAATTAATGTAAAATTTTTTCTTAAATGGGAGGGATTAGTCTTCCAACTCAGATAAAGAGCCTAAGCCAAGATTCCATGTGCCCCAATTGCTGATTTATGTCAAATCTGCCATTCAGCACCGAATCTAATTCTCAATTTTATGGAGCAAAGCAAAATATTTACTGTGTAGCTTTGGTTTGAACAAGAAATGAGTCCCAAAGTCTCACATGTTAGCTGCTAGATTCGGTTGTTGTGTATTCAGAGATATTCTGGAAACTTTAGAAAAAGGAACGAAGCTGGAAGAAGCTAGTCAGTGGGGATTTGACTTTGAAAGTCATAAATTCCTATCAGTCCCTTCCTTACTCTCTGCTACTGTCTATCTCAACAGAAAGAATGTTTTGCTCCACATACAGCTAGAAACATGGTTTTCTGCCCAAGTACGTGGGGCCAGGCAACAATGGATCGTGCCCATTAAAACGTCGGTCAGTAGTGGTTGTGCACACCTTTAATCCCAACACTCAAGAGGCAAAGGCAGGAGGATCTCTGAGTTGGAGGCCAGCTTGGTCTACAGAGTGAGTTCCAGGACAGCAATTTCTGTTACACAGAAAAGCCTGTCTCAAAAAAACCAAACCAAACCTGTAAAACCAAATGAAAACTCTCAATAAATCATTTCCCCAGTAAGTTTTTATGTAATGTATTTCTTCAGAGCTCTACAAAAGCAGGTAACAGAAATTGCAATCAGAAAAGGGGTCGATGTTGTTACTCAACATAAGGTCCTGTTTCTTAAAAATTTCAAACAAGTTTGTTGAAGAAATTGTAAAAATTGGAAGATGTGGGATGGAGAAAAATCTAAAAATACTTTAAATGGAGAGTAATGGATGATCCTTGTGGGAGTTACAAAAACTAGAAGACTTCAAGATCATGTAGCAGGATAAACGGCGATGCCATAGATTTTGGGTAGAATAAAAACTTTATTGACATTTGCACTTCAAATCCTCTGTGCTATATTGTGAATTATATGTATTCAGAAGTCACTTGTCTACTTTTGTCTCTGCCCTGATATTTTTTGGAAGGCTGAATGTGAAGACAATAGACTAACCTGGTGAGGAAAATGTTGAGAAATTCCATCATTTGGTTTGAAAATGCAATATTATTGCTATGTTTATAATAGGAACTGGGGTGGGCAGAGCAGAAAGGATTTTACATTTTTCAGTTTGCTTGGAAAGGCTGAGGGAAACTTGGGGCAAAGGAATCCTTGGCTTCTCAATAGATCACTGCTGTCAAAAAGAATCCAAACTCTCTTTATTTGGACAATAAGAAAAAAAAAAAACATGCTTTGAAGGCATCTCTGGAAATGGCCACACCCTACCAATTGCTGGTTAAGGGCATGAAATAGGAGCTTCATTGGAAGGTATTTCCTCTGAGAAGAGAGTGCTTTCAAGTCACACTGTACACCAGTGATGTCAAGCAATTGCTTCTCTATGAATCTTTTTACCATAGTCAGCTGCTAAGGTATCCAGAGGCAGCTTTAGTCACAGTACAAGGCAAGAAACTACTGGTCAAGCTGGCAGCAGATGTTGGCTTGGTCCACATGAAGCTCATGTAGATTTGTAGAGTTACAAGGCCATACAGCTTTCTAGCCACATTTCAACAGAAGGCCTGGGAGGCCAGACAATGTGTAATGGGGGTTGGAGTCCTTGGAGGTAGCGCTTGAAAGCAATGTGTGAAGCTGTGAAGATGAAGCTTAGGCTGCAGTGGGGATGCCAGGAACATGGAATGCTTGCCAAGAAAAGCTGTAGACAATGAGTGGAGACACTCCAAGACAGAGCACATATGGAGAACAAATGGCAAAGCCTTAAGGGTGGACCTGGCCAAGCCCATTGCAGCTCATGTCATGACACCGCCAGACCCAGCTACAGGACTTGTAGGCACAGGATTTAATGTTTGTCTCCCTGCATTTCAGTCTTGGTGTGGTGCAATCCTTCTTTGCTATTGTCTTGTTCCTTCCTCTTGGAACTGGAATGTTTTCTGTGTGTCATCAAATCTGAAGTATGTAATTTGTCTTTGATGTTTTTACAGGGCCTTACAGCAAAGAGCCTCAGGGGAGACTGAACTTAGACTTTTGATCAATGTTAGAACTATTAATACTTTAGGGACTCCTGAAGATGGACACCATAAAGTGGCTATGGGCTTTTGAGGTGCAATGTTATATTTTAAAAATGAAATGTTCTTCCCAGGCTCAAGGAGTGTTGGATAGTTGGTACATAGTTAGAAATGATATTTGGAGAGACTGTGGAAACATCAGGAGGTGGGGCCTAATTAGAGAAAACAGATCAGGAGGGACATGACTCTGTAGGCTACACCTACTTCCTGGTCCCTTCTTCACTCTGATTCTTGCCCACCATGAAGTAAATAGCTTCCTTTCCCATGAGCCCCTGAAATCAGCATGTTCTATGTCACCAAGACTCAGGTAAGCAGGTGATGGGTGAAAATCCTCTCTTAAGCCACATAAAAAAATAAGTTTTTTCTCCTTTACCTTGTTCTCTTCTATCTCCAGCCACAGTGACAATAAACTAAAACAAGTGTTTCTAATTTCAAAGTACTTACACATATATCATGATACTTCAACTGATCTGTGCAGTACATGGCTTGTCCATAGAAAGAGAGAAGAATGCTGACTGTGACATTCATTAAATTATTCCCTGAAATCAAAGCAAACAAACAAACTCAAAGAAAGCTACATGTAAGGCTCTGATATGTTTCTGATTCTGTGACCTTTCATCACAGGTCTGCCATTGTAAAGTATACTTTCAGACATTACATTCCACAGAGATGAGTGAAAGCATGCCCATCTTAAACAGGAAAAAAGGCTACACTCAGGCCGGAAACGGAGCAGAGGACTAGGGGAAACATAGCTATTGTGAATGTGTTACAGTAGATTACTCTCAGAAGCCCCTTCCAAAGTTTTCTTAAGTCCAAAAGCTACATTTTTTTTCTTGAATATATACTTTTGCTGGCTTCAGTATAAAGTTCCCCCTTTGATCGTATTAAAGGGTACTGTATCTGAACCTTTATTGTACATGAGGTCTCTTTTATGCTCTGAATTTTCTATCATGGAAAGACTCTATAAAGCTTTAGTCTGTACATACTGCTTTTGGTGACACCTGACATTTTTAGAATAAGCTGGTCATCCGACAAATGTGTTATCTGGTAATGTTGTTCTCCTACTCTGTTTCTGTGTTTATAAATGTTTATAGTAAATATTTATAATCCCGTTACCCCCACTAATGTTTAGAATTCTCTCATCTGGTGTTCTACTTTCAAATTTGGTTTTCTACTCATGCCTTCCTTATTGTGATAGTTGTGTGTCACAAAATTGGTTTTATCCTCAGACCTCTGCCAATGAAAACATACAGAGGAAATAAACCAACAGCCTCATCTCTAGCAGCTGGCTTTGAGAGAAGTCCACACAGTTAACCAAATTTCATTCTAGAGCTGAAGAAATGGTGGCAGTATGAACTATGAATAGGTAAAAACCTGCCAGCTACACATCTGTAACAATGTTATTTTCCCAGTGGGATTTGAATTATGCCCAGCATGTCTTTCATGGCAAAGAATTTTACTATATTCTCCTTTCTTCTGATTATGACCAAGAAAATTAGGAAAGAAAAAAAGTTGCTATTTTGGTGGTGGAGGAGGCTATATTTGGAGAGGAAGCTTGTGTTCTTTTCGAGGCTAATTTTGGAGATGACTACAGTGGAAATGTGGGATAACCAACTTGGAGGGCATTAAGCACATGAAATTGGAAGGAATTACTTTTACCTATAAGTAGCCAAGCTAATTCCAAACATGGAATAGTCTTCTGTGGCCTTTCAAAAATCTTGTGGATTTTGCTTTAGACAAAATACATACATCATTTTAGCTTTTCCTTGTTTCAGTTGGAAGACGGAAGCCTTCTTTTTAACACTATTCTTGCTTTTAGCCCCAGCACTCAGGTGTTGGGAAACACTGCTGCTAAGGTCCACGTTTGACATTACTTGAAAAGCCCTGAACTTCCTGTGAAATATCAGACTCCCCTTTTGAACTTCTTTCCCTGTGGGGATCCCAGACCCAACATTGTCTACCTGAGAAATGTCATGTAGCCCTTAGAGTAATTACAGGTACCCCACCATTTCTTCCTGTAAGAATATGTTCAGCAAGGACCTGAGATTATTGAAATTCTTCCCTCTGCTAAGACGATATCCTAGTACTCTAGTTCCTCAGCCAATGGCCTTCGGCCACCTGAGATTTCCTCACTACTCATCAAAGTTCTATATATTCCCATCACCCCTTAATAAAGTTGATCTGTTTCCCCGCAGCTTGTCCCAGAAATGCCTCCTCCCCACCTCCCACTCCTCACCAGCCCACACTACCACCGAACCCCCGTCCTCACCCCCCATCCACCCCCACCCCGCCTCCCACTCCTGCCCTGCTCCTTTTGTCCTCAGGGACCTATGGCCACAGAATGAAAAGAAAAGAAAAAAGAGAAAAATGTTATGAGCTGATAAAAAATGACCAGTGGCTTACTGCCTGAAGAAACAGCAAACCAAGTTCTGAGGACTCTCAGGACAGCCAAGACATCCATTGATCATAGCATATAAATTTTCAGGTCTGTATTGGGAAATAACAAATGTTTGTCACGTTTTTATGTGCCTTCCAGATGAAGACTCACACTGTAAGGACAGAATTTTAACTTCAGAGAAAATTAACACTGCTGTTCATGTTGTGTGTGAGATGGAGGCTGAGCGCTATGTTAGTGTGAGTGATGGATGACCATGGGTCACATTGGCATCATGTTGACCGTGAGAATTTATGCCTACAGCAAACCTTTTCCACTCAATTAACATTAAAAATTAAAAGTAATACATTTTCATTGCAGAAATGTGAAGACATATGATCAAACCAAAATTAAAAGAATTAGAAAATTTTAAGAAAGCACTCACAATTCCAATGTGTATGGAAAATGGGGGTATCTTGCTTACCCAAGCCTCCAGAAACTTTTTAATGCATATTTTTGGTAAATATTGAACATATTTCTTTTTAGTAAATGTTGAACACATGATTAGTAAACTACATTTTTTTTCTAGTGCTGAGATCTGAGCCCAAGGGCTTCACACAAGCAGTCTATCACTGAACTATATTTCCTCACATAGTAAACAATTTAGTTTTCTTTTTTAATTTATTTATTTTTATATCAATCACAGGTTAGGTACTTTGCATCCCAGGCATAGCCCCCTCCCTCATTCCCTCTCACCCTCCCCATCCCTCCCTCATCTCCTCCCCACCCCCTCCAAGTCCACCAACAGGGGAGGACCTCCTCCCCTTCCATCCAACCCCAGCTCATCCTGTCTCCTCAGGGCTGGCTGCAATGTCCTCCACTGTGATCTAGCCAGGCTGTTACTCCTTAGCATGTATGGGGGAGGGTCAAAGAGTCAGCCATCAAGTTCATGACTGAAACAGTCCCTGTTTCCCTTACTAGGGTCTTCAGTTCGACACTGAGCTATCATGGGCCACATCTGAGCGGGGGTTCTAGGCCATATCCATACATGGTCCTTGGTTGGAGAAACTGTCTCATATAAGAGCCCTGTGCCCTGCTCAGTTTGGTCTTTGTGGAGCTCTTGTTCTCCCCAAGTCTTACTAACTTCCCCTATTTTTATTATTACTTCCTGCCCTCTGCCAAAGGCTTGATTGTGAGTCTTAAAATCTTCTTTGATACATTGCTATATCAATTCTTTCAGAGGCACTCTCTGGTATGCTCCTGTCCTGTTGCTTGTTTTCTCCTCCATTCAATGTCCATCCCATTTTTTCATCTAAACGAGCATTGATCATACCAATCTGGGTCCTCCTTCTTGTATATCTTCCCTAGTTTTTTTTTTTAGTATTTATTTATTTTAATTTTATGTGATTTTGCTGGATGTCTATCTGTATGCCATATGCATGCCCAGTTAATGTAAGAGATAGAGAGAAGAGGGTATCAGAACCCCTGGGACTGGATGGTTGTGAGCCGCATGGGGTGCTGGGAATTAAGTGGGGCTCCTCAGCTCTTAACGGCTGATCTACCCTCTCTAGCTGCAGAAAAAAATTTCTTTAACTTAGACATGTAGATATGCTGTTGACAAGTTTTCAAATAAATATGCATCTTTACTCATTAATTCCAATGGAGATATAGTTTCTAATGTGTATTTTGACATAATTCCTTCTTACAAATTACTTCATTTCTAGTTTTATTTTATTAATAATAATTTGATAAAAATATAATTAAATCTTTCAAGTGTAAATGGTATTTTATTAGAGGAGCTATTCAAGCAAGTATTTAGAACATCAGATTTTGAGATTTTTCTCTATATAACTGAAATAAACAAATATACAAATAGGACATTTAATCCTTCTATGAAAAGTTAAAAATTCTTTAAATCTACTTAAAACTCCAATCACTTGCAACAACTCTCCCTGAAATCAGTGTGGAGACGTTCGCCGTCTCTTCTTTTAAGCCTTCTACATCCTCATTGATCTTATGTTTTACTCCCTCAGTCCTGTGATGACACACAGCGCTTGCATAGGTCGCCACACGGATTTGTCATTTAGGCCTGTCTAACTCAAGGCTGCATTATTCCCCATCCATTTCTGACCTTAATTTCTGTATCCTCCTTTCAATCTGCTGTCATAAAGTATTTTCATAATCTTGACTCCTTGAGTGTTTTTTTTCTTCAAATTCTTGTTCCTTGTCTAGTGATAGCTCATTTTCTCTGTACTTTTTTTTCTATGAGCTAAACTTTGGAACATATGCATGTGTTTGTATCTATGCTTTGTTTGGAATCATACCTATCTTGATGAGATTTTTCTAGTGCGAGATCTCTTTTGGGCGCTTATAATTTTTTATTAAATTTATTTATTCACTTTATTTCCCTACCACAAACTGTAGGTCCCTCCTCTCCTCTAGGTCTTACCCTCCCACCTTCTTCTAGCTTTTTCCACTCATTTTTTTCTTTTCAGAAAAGGGAAGCCTCCCTGTACAGCTCACCCTGGCACTTCAAATCCCATCAGGCCTAAACTCTTCCTTTTCTAGCTAGGGGGAAGTGATCTGAAAGTAGGCAACAGAGTTCATGTCAGAGACAGCCCCTGCTCCACATTGTTGGAAGACCAAGCTGCCCATAGTTACATATATATTGGGGGCCTAATTCTAGTCCATGCACCGTCCTTGGCTGGTGCTTCAGTCTCTGTTAGCCCCCATGGGTCCAGTTCTTGGTTGTTGCTTCAGACTCCAAAAGCCTCCCCCGCCTCCACACCATGCCCAGGTTATTTGACTCTGTTGGTCTTCTTGTGAAATTCCTGTCCCCTCCTAGTCCTTCTATCCTTCCCTTCACTCTTTCACAAGGCTCCCTGTACCCTGTGCTCTGCCTAATGTTTGGCTGTGAGTCTCAGCATGTGTTTCGAGCAGCTGCTGGGTACAGACTCTCAGAGGACAGTTATGCGAGGCTCCCATCTGCAAGCATAGCAGAGTACCATTAATAGTGTCAGAGGTTGGCCCTCTCCAATAGGGTGTGTCTCAGGTTGGGCCAAGCGTTGGTTGGGCATTACCTTAATCTCTGCTCTATCTTTAGCCCTTCACATCTTGTAGGCAGGGTACATTTTGGGACAAAGTTTTTGTGAGTGAGTTGGTGTTGCCCTCCCTCCACTAGAAGTCCAGTCTGATTAGGAGGCAGTCTCTTCAGTCTCCATAATCCTGCTATTAAGAGTCTTAGCTAGAGTCACACCCTTATCCTCCTAGGAGTCGGCCCTGTCACAGTTCTCCAGCTTGTTCAGAGATGCCCTCACCCTTTTGTTCCACTTCTCTCTCCAAGCCCTCTGGTCTTCTGCCTCTGTTTTCCCCATTTCTCTCCCCGCCCTCAATTTCTTCCCCACTCCCTCTCCTACACTGTTCCCTCTCTTCATCTACTACCACCATCTATTCTATTTCCCCTTTAGAGTGAGAATCAAGCATCCTCCATTGGGCCCTCCTTGTTACTTAGCTGCTTTGGGTCTATAAATTGTCATGTAGTTACCCTAAACAAGATGGTTAATATCCACTAATACCCAGCTATGTTAATCCTAGCGATCAATAGTAAATCTTTCCATATTCTGATATCTTCTTCAGTTTCTTTCTTCAGAGACTTGAAATTTTTTGTTTGTTCATTCAAGTCTTTCACTTGCTTAGTTAAAGTTACATCAAGATACTTTATGTTTTTGTTGTTGTTCTTGTAGGTGGTTATTGTGAAAGGTGTTCTTTCCCTAATTTCATTCACAGCCCATTTGTTGTTTGTATACAGGAAGGCTACTGATTTTTTTTTGAGTTAATTTTGTATCCAGCCACTTTGCTGAAGGTGTTTATCAACTATAGGAGTTCTCTGGTAGAATTTTTGGGGTCACTTATGTATATTATCATATCATCTGAAAATAGAGATACTTTGACTTTTTCTTTTCCAAGTTGTATCCCCTTGATCTCCTTTAGTTATCTTATTGCTCTAGCTAGGACTTCAAGTACTACATTGAGTAGACATGGAGAGAGTGAGCAGACTTGTCTTGTCCCTGATTTCAGTAGAATTGCTTTAAGTTTCTCTCCATTTAATTTGATGTTCGCTATTGGCTTGCTTTATATTGCCTTTATTGTGTTTAGGTATGTGCCTTACATCCCTGATCTTTCCAAGACTTTTAACATGAAGGGGTGTTGGATTTTGTAGAATGCTTTTCTGGCATCTAATGAAATGATCATATGGGGTTTTTTTCTTTCAGTTTGTTCATATGGTGGGCTACATTGATGGATTTTTTAAAATTTTATTCAAATTTATTTAGATAAAATTAAGATTTTCACCAGTTTCATGTCATAAGTCTCTGTGTAAGATTTTGCAGATTTACTATTCAGAGGTTACTTCAATAGAATTTACATATTAGTTTCAGTATTCATTTATGCTTACTTAGATTTACATTTTCTGCTCTAAACACTAATGAAAGTACTTTACATAAAGTGGTTATGATGGACATTCCACAGACTATGTTAATGAACTCTGCCTAAGTAAACACTCTATGAGAAAAAGTGTAATGTCTTTTCATTGTTCTCTTCTGATTTATTTTAACTGTAAATTATAACAATATCCTTCCAGACCCAAAGTTAATCTTACTCAGACTATATTTTTAATGTAATTTATTTATTTTTATATCAATCACAGGTTAGGTACTTTGCATCCCAGGCATAGCCCCCTCCCTCATTCCCTCCCACTGTCCCCATCCCTCCCTCATCTCCTCCCCGCCCCCTCCAAGTCCACCAACAGGGGAGAACCTCCTCCCCTTCCATCTGACCCCAGATCATCTTGTCTCCTCAGGGCTGGCTGCAATGTCCTCCCCTGGGATCTAGCCAATCTGTTACTCCCTGGCGTGTATGGGGGAGGGCCAAAGAGCCAGCGGATGGATTTTTGTATATTGAACCACCCCTGCATACCTGAAATGACACCTTCGTGATCATGATGGATATTTTTGATGTGTTCTTAGATTGGGTTTGTGAGTGTTTTAGTGAGTATTTTACATCAACGTTTATAAGCGAAATTGGTCTGAAATTCCTTTCATCATTGTGTCTTTGTGGGATGTAAGTTTCAGGGTGACTATGGCCTCATAGAAGGAGTTTGGCAATGTTCCTTCTGTTTCTATTCTGTGGAATAGTTTGAGTAGTATTGGTATTAGCTCTTCTTTGAATATCTGGTTGAATTCTGTGTTGAAATCATCTGGCCCTGCCTTCTGTGGTTGGGAGACTTTAAGTGAATGCTTCTATTTCCTTGATCTTAACTAGACTTTGTCAAGTGGAATATATCAAGAAAATTGTTCATTTCTTTTAAATTTTCCAATTTTGTGGAGTACAGGCTTTTGAAGAAAGATCTAATGATTTTTTTATTTCCTCAGTGTCTGTTCCTACGTTTCCCTTTTCATTTCTAATTTTGTTGATTTGCATACTAAGCTCTTGGTTTTGTTGATTCTTTGTATTGTTCTCCTTGTTTCCAATTTGTTGATTTTAGTCCTGAGTATGCTATTTTCCTCCATCTATTCCTCTTTGGTATGTATGCTTCCTTTTTCTAGAGCTTTCTTTTTTGCTTCTAATTTGCTAGTATGGTATCTCTTCAATTTCTTTATGAAGGCATTTAGTCCTATGAACTTGTTTCTTAGCACTGCTTTCATTTCATCTTGTTAGTTTTGGTATGCTGTGCCTTCATTTTCACTGATTTTTAAAAATTCTTTAATTTCTTTCTTCTTCCATGACCCAGTGGTCATTTAGTAAGGAATTGTTTAGTTTCCATGGATATGTATGTTTGTTTGTTATTTATGTTGTTGATAATGTCCAGCTTTAATCTATGATGATCTGATAGAATATAAGAGGTTATTTCAATTTTCTTGTATCAGCTGAGGCTTTCTTTGTGACTGACTATATGGTCAGTTTTCCAGAAGGTTCCAAGTGCTGCCAAGAAGAAAGTATATTCTTTTGTGTTTGGATTAAAGTTCCTACAGATATATGTTAGGTCCATTTGATTCACGACATCTGTTAGATTCATTATTTCTATATTCAGTTTCTGTCTTGATGATCTAGCCATTGATGAGAGAGGGGTGTTGAAGTTTCCCACTATTAATGTGTGCAGATCCATGTATGATTTAAGCTTTAGTAATGTTTCTTTTATGAATATGGGTACCTTTGTATTTGAGGCATAGATGTTCAGGATTGATATGCCCTTTATAGTAGCCTTTTCCTTTGATGAGTATGAAGTGTCCTTCCTCAACTCTTTTGATTAATTTTGGTTGAAAATCTATTTTATTTGATATTAGAATGGCTAATCCATCTCTCTTCTTGGGATTATTTGTTTGGAAAAACTTCTTTCCAGCATTTTACTCTGAGGTAAAGTTTTACTTTGTGGCTGAGGTGTGTTCCTTGTATGCAGTAGAATGATAGGTCCTGTTTATGCATTCATCTGTTAACCTGTGCATTTTTATTGGGGAATTGAGTCCATTGATGTTGAGCTATATTAATAACCAATGATTGTTAGTTCCTTTTGTTATGATGTTGGTGGTAGTAGTATATTTGTGTGTTTGTCTTCTTTCGGTTTTGATGCAGTAAAATTATTTATATCCTGTGTTTTCTTGAGGGTAGTTAACCTTTAGTTTGAGTTTTTCTTCTTGTATCTTCTGTAGAACTGGGTTTGTGCTTAGAGATTGTTTAAATTTTTTTTTTGCCTTGGAATATCTTGTTTTCTCCATCTATGGTGGTTGAAAGCTTTGCTAGGTGTAGTAGTCTGGGCTGACATCTGTGGTCTCTTGTGGTCTGTAAGACATCTGCCCAGGCCCTTCTGGCTTTTAGAGTATCAGTTGAGAAGTCATATGTGATTCTGACAGGTCTGCTTTTATATAGTATGTGGCCTTTTTTCCTTGCAGTTTTAATACTTTTTCTTCTGTACATTTAGTGTATTGATTATTATGTGGCAGAAGGAATTGCTTTTCAGGAATAATCTATTTGGTATTCTGTAAGCCTATTTTATGTTTAACAATATCCTTTTCTTTACTTCTTTCACTTCTAGGATTTTGCTGAAAATATTTTCCGTTCCCTGTAGCAGGGAATTTTGTTTCTCCTATTCCTATTATTGTTTAGTTTTGTCTTTTCATTGTGTCCTTGATTTATTAGATTGTTATCAGAAATATTTTAGATTTAATATTTTCTTTGACAAATGTGTCTATTTCTTCAGTTGTATCTTCTATACCCAAGATTCTTTCCTCTCTCTCTTCTACTCTGTTGGGGATGCTTTTGTCTGTAATTCCTATTCTCTTCCCTAAGGTTTTCCTCTCCAGAATTTCCTTAATTTATATATGTTTTCTTTATTGTTTGCATTTCCATTTTCAGGTCTTGAAACATTTTATTCATTTCCTTCACCTGTTTAATTGTATTTTTCTTTATTTCTTTATGTATTTGTTTCCTTTTAAAGGCCCTCTTTCATCTTCATAAGCATAGATTTAAGGTCATTTTCTTGTGTTTCAGCTATGTTAGGATATCCATGACTTTTTGTAGTTGGATAGTTGGGGTTCTGGTGGTGCCGTATTGTCCTGGCTTTCTCTGGCCTTTAGCCATCTGATTGTTCCTGGCGTTAGCTGGTTGTTCCTGATGCCTGCTGGACTTCTTAGGCATGCCAGAGGAGCACTGTGACAGATCTTGGATGTGACTTGGGTCTGGCTTCCCTCCTCAGGAGGTAGATAGGGATGTGGGCTGAAGGCTGTATTGCAGCCAGTAGCAGGTAGTGCTCCTCTATGGGACTTGTTGGGATGAGGTGTCTAACCTGTATAATTCTGAGGTCCAGCAAGTCAACTCAGGAAGGCTAGTAGAGCTGTGGACTAGAAGCTGGAACTTTGCGTAACTGGTAGTTGGGATCCCTCCTCTCACAGGGTAAGCATTTAAAATGGCAATTTGGAGTCAGCAGCCGTGCGGCTTGCTCAGTGGCTACCTTAGAACAAGACCCTGTGTATTATCCTGTAATGAGAGGTTCAAAAACTTGGAGTTAATTCTTGGGACTGGGGCAAAGTCACTAGATCACAGTCCTTTCAGAGGAGGAATCCAGCAGCAGTCCCCCACCCAGATTAACGTCAGGATGTGACTAGGATCATGTAGTCCCTAAGAAAGCCCATGGAATGTGTTAACTCCCCCTCCCCCTTGCTACAACCTAACCTACAGGTAACAGGGCAGTACCTTGCCTGGGGGTCAGGTGTCCCCCAGGTAGCCAGACTTGATCATTTGCAGTTTTGGCATCTGAAAACAAACCAATCATTTTAAAGGTCAGCTCCCCTAGAGACCCTTTCACCCAATCCTGTACTGCCAAGACTTGCACTTCCCTACTTTCATTTTTTGCCCTCTTGAAAACCCTGTTCCCCTAGAGTTGGGGGTCGCTTGCCCCTTGGTTCTTGTAAAGGGCAGCCACCCAGCTAGAGTTTGTAATAAAGGCCCTCGTGTGGTTTGCATGAGACTCAGAGCCTGTTGGTCATTTGGGGATTCGTGGTCTGGGTATTTCATCTCCTCAAGGAGCCAAGTTGAACCATGGATCTGAGGCTGGGACTGCATCCCTGGACCCTGGAAGCCATCCTTGGGAAGATGGAAGCTCTGTAACCTGGAATCTTGCATGTCTGCAACTCTTCAGATAGACAGAAGGATTCAGGTGGCCGGAGTCAGGGACTGTGTCCTTAGGACTCAGAGGCTGTCTTCAGGTAGGCAGAAGGTGCTGGGTGGCTGGAGGCTAAGACCATGTTCTCGCACGCAGGATCACTCCTCTCATCAGGAAAACACAGACGCTGGCATTTTGGAAACAGGAGTACAACCACTCGCTGGTTCCACAGTGCCGTATTTCCAGCTACTCAGACACAGTACATGCTGGGCCCTGCCATCTTGGAGTCTACCATCTCCTTCTTGAAACCTGGCTCTTTTCATTTAAAACTTCTATGAGGGAACTAAATTATTCTGGGAGTGAATTAAGAATATGCTAAAAGTAAGAGGCACTTGTTCCTGAAGGGACTCTAGCCAGCCTGAGCATGACAAACATGGCTCTGACAAGCCTTGTCCTTCTCCCCGTGCCCTCTACCCTGCTAAAAACTAAGATTGTATTCCTAAAGCTAACCATGAAGGTCTGTTCCCTCATTTGGATACTTCCTCCTCCTGAGGCTGACCACCAAGGTCCAGCTATCACAGTACTAGAGTCCATCAATCAACCCCGTCCCCTTTGACTCACTTAACAACATGCCAAATTAAAATTAAATACCTCATCCTAACATGGGGCTTCCCCTTGTACTTTTATAAACTGCCATTTTCCTATGGGCCATGTCTGTTTCTGCTTTATGCAGAGGCACTCCTTTGTCACCTTCTATGACAAATACCCTTCCTCACTCTCCCTTGTTTCTTTCCCCTTCTCTCTCTCTCTTCCTCCCTCTCCTATCTTTGCCTCTGATTTCCTTCCCTCTGTCCCAAAGGCAAACAAATCTCCTTTATTCTGGGAACTTGGTTGGGGGTTGAGGGATACTGAGCAGATACCAATCCTATCAGTTCCCACCAGCCCAGGAGGGCAAAGGTGTTGTGAGCACACCCAGCGTCTTGAACAGCTTCATAAGGAGGTCTGACTATGCATGCTACACCCTGGTTGAAAACAACTTTATTAGCTCAGCTGACAGACACCTAAGGAGTCTGTCACCCATTGTCTCTAGCGACCCCACATCTTGTAAACACTCAGGATAGACCCAAGACAGTCAGAGGAGCCAACTTGAGGGGATTCTGGGGAGGAAGGTGTCCCCAAAATCACCAGACAAGCCTGATTCTAAGCACAAAGGCCACTGGCCACACAGAAAAAGTTCAGATGTGCATTAGGAAAATGGGAAAGAGGCTCAAAAGAGAACCTGTTGTAGGAAAATGTGAAAAAGAAAGGTACCATTTGGTACTCAGCTGATTTTGTGTTTGATGATTAAAATGACTGAAGATATATTATATGCACTATTAAATTTTCAAAATAAAGTAGACAAATTTAAGCAAAAAAAAATGAAGGAAAAAGTGAAAGAAATGTGTTTTTCCTTACTTTTGAGTGCACATGGTTTGATTATGCAGCCTGAAATTGGGTTGTGTTTTGTTGTTCATTTAAAGGAGAGTTTTATGTTGTTTCAAGCATGACTGGTTGAATTTCCTTGTTCTATAATTCTGTCTTAATTTTATTTTCTACTCATTTGTATCTTAAGAAAAAAAGGGGGGCTTGCTCATTCTATATATTAAGAAAGGTTTAGTACATTTTAACACTCATTAAATGTTAACACTGACAAGAAAACCAAGAACAATTATAGGAAAAGGAAGTGCATACAGGCAAGAGTTTACCAGCACTGAGTGGGCAGGAGCATATGTTGCCCCAAACTCCTGATTATTTTCTCCACATCTTTAATTCTTTCTGTATTTATGTGCAAGACTGAAAGATTTCAAAACGTTTTTGGGGGACTAGAATAATGGCTCAGTAGTTAGAAGCACTCATTTTTTCCAGAGGATAAAAATTTGAATCCCATCACCCACATTATATGCCTCACAAAGTACCTGAAAGTGCCAGATCCCCCCTCCAGGGGAGCCAATGAATGCCCTCATCTGGCCTTTGTGGATACCTGCACTCATTTAGACCCCCACACATACACACCAAAGATTAAAAAGGCACAGATTTTTTTCACTGCAGTAGCTATTCCAAAACCATAAAATCAGGTTCATTTTTCTGAAACCTCCAAGGTCAGCAGTACCCATTGGCAGGAACTGAGCATACAGCTCTCATTTTCCCCCTTTTTAAATAGTGAAAGGACTGTAGTGTGAAGAGAGATCCATGGTGCCAAAGAGTTGCACCTTCTCATTCCCATCTCCAGCAAACCCCATCTCAAAAAAAAAAAAAAAAAAAAAAAGCAAGAGCCAGATAGCAAACACCTTGTCGCCATCTTTCGCTTCTTGCTGATTCAGCTGCTTTCTGATTCTAATTAACTCTTTCCAAAATAAAACTATATGTCAGCAAAACTGAGCAATATAAAGGAAGCATGTTTGTTTGGAAACCATGAAACTTTTCATCAGCCAAAAACTATGCGAATAAAATAAGCTTTTAAGAGCCTACAGTTTCTTTGTCAATAGAAGCCTAATAAATTAAAGTTGGAAATATTTTCTGCTATCCCCACAGGATCCCATCAATCACCTATTTCCTTCATCTCTCTCCACTCCATCTCAAATAAAGGAGGACAGCTGGCAAGCTCTGGGGGCTTCATTAAAGCAAGCAATATTATTTGTGAAGGAACAGACTTCTTGCTAAAGGAAATTTGAAGTGCTAGATTAGGTTTATAAATGTGCAAAAGGAAGGGGGATGTTTTGAAGACAGAAAGAAAGGTAGGGGAAATAAAGGAAACCTCCGGCAACTTCAAAGTTGATGTTTGTGACACCATACCAGAGGCACAAAAGCCCTAAAGACGTGGAAATGAGAGGGCTAAATACTATCTTCTTGACACACTCTTCAGCTTGAGTGACAGGTAGCACGACTTAGGAAGAGAACAGGGTGCTCTCTGAGGACAAACATCAAAAATCTTTGACTAGGTAAAACTTGTAGTAAATCTCAAAGCTATTTTTCCCAGATAGATACTTTGTCTACAGTATTAACGACCCATTTGAATTTGGTCTAAATATAATAAAGTCTGAAGCCATGGTTGTCTTGTTTCTTGCTTTTAAAAGAGAAAAGTGAAGATCCTTTCCTAATCTGTAGGCAGTCATTTTGTTTTGACGACAGTGTTCTTTGCTTTACAGAAGCTTTTCAGTTTCATGAGGTCCCATTTATTGATTGTTGCTCTTAGAGCCTATGCTGTTGGTGTTCTGTTCAGGAAGTTGTCTCCTATGCCAATGAGTTCAAGGCTCTTTCCCACATATTCTTCTAACAGGTTTAGTGTGTCTGGTTTTATATTGAGGTCTTTGATCCACTTGGACTTTAGTTTTGTGCAAGGTGACAAGTATGGATGTATTTGCATTTTTCTACATGTAGACATCCAATTAGACCAGCACCATTTGTTGAAGATGATGTCTTTTTTCCATTGTATGGTTTCGGCATCTTTGCCAAAAATCAGGTGTCTGTAAGTCTGTGGGTTTATTTCTGGGTCTTCTATTCAATTCCACTGATCCACCAGTCTCTTTCTATACCAATACAATGCTCTATAGTTTTTATTACTGTTGCTCTATAGTACAGCTTGAGATCAGGGATGGACATGCCTCCAGAAGATCTTTTATTGTAGAGGATTGTTTTAGCAATTCTGGGTTTCTTGTCCATATGAAGTTGAGAATTTTTCTTTCAAGGTCTGTAAAGAATTGTGTTGGTAATTTGATGGAAATTGCATTGAATATGTAGATTGCTTTTGGTAAGATGGCCATTTTCACTATGTTAATCCTGCCAACCCATGAGCATACGAGATCTTTCCATCTTCTGATATCTTCTTCTAATTCTTTCTTCAGAGACTTGAAATTTTTTTTTTCATGCAAGTCTTTGACTTGCTTGGTTAGAGTTACACCAAGGTACTTTATGTCCTTTGTAGCTCTTGTGAATGGTGTTGTCAATAAGCAGCAATACATTACTGCATGATTATGATGTGTGGAAGGAGGACTGCCATGGATAAGATGAGGCAAGTTCAAATTGCTACTCTCCTTGCATATCAAGAGTATGTTATTTAGGTATCCTTTACTTTCTTCTTGCATAAGACAGAAGAAACAACTGCTCCTATTTTGCTATGTCTTCCATAATAAAGTATCCACTTCTAGGCACCTTAGGTCCCTTAAACAATAGAAATTTCTTCACTGCTCTGAATCTTAAATTAAAGATCCAAGGTTCAGCAGGCTTGGTTTCTCTGAGAACCTTGAGGAACAATGTCTTCCTTGCCTCTCGCTATTTTTCCCTTTCAGTTTGCTGCTAATCTTAGCTTCTCTACCACATCACCCTAATTTTGTTTTTACCTCCTTGGTGTTCTCTCTTTGTGCATGCATGCTCACTGTTCTTTGTTACAAGGATGCCAACCACATTAAATTAAAAGCCCACCCTATTTCAACATGACCTCATACTTACCAGTTATATCTGTGATAACACTATCTTCAAATAACCAAACAGTTAAAAATACTCAGAGTAAAAATTACAGGGTGTGAATTTTGGAATAACACAAATAAACCATACTAGAATAACTAGCCCCTTAGGGTTGCTGTCAAAAGGAAATGGAGTCTGTTTGTAACAGGACAGGAGCTTACCATAAAGGGCCTCTGAAAGACTCTACATAGCAGTGTATCAAAGCAGATGCTGAGACTCATAACCAAACCTTGGGCAGAGTACAGGGAATCATATGAAAGAAGGGGGAGTTAGTATGACCTGGAGAGGAAAGGAGCTCCACAAGGACCAAATATATCTGGGCACAGGAATCTTTTCTAAGACTGTTTCTCCAACCAAGGACCATGCATGGAGATAACCTAGAACCCCTGCTCAGATGTAGCCCATGGCAACTCAGTATCCAAGTGGGTACCCTAGTAAGAGGAGCAGGGACGGTTTCTGACATGAACACAGTGGCTGGCTCTTTGACCTCCCCCTCTCCCTTTGAGAGAGGAGCACCCTAACTAGGCCACAGAAGAGGACATTGCAGCCAGTCCTGATGAGACCTGATAGGCTAGGGTCAGATGGAAGGGGAGGAGGACCTCCCCTATCAGTGGACATAGAGAGGGGCATGGAGGAGATGAGGGACAGAGGGTGGGATTGGGCAGGAACATCTGGGATACAAAGTAAATAAACTGTAATTAATATAAAAATTAAAATGTTATTAAAAAGCTGAAACAAGCAAATAAATAACAAAAAGCACATTTATATGATCCTAGAACTGCAAACTGCTCTCCAGATGGATGCTTAATTCTGAAATATACTTACAACCTTATTCTCTGCCACCTCCAGCCCGTCTTCTGCCTTGCCACCAGAGCGCATTTCTTAAGCAGAATCATAGTCATGCTTTTGTCCTGCTGACAGTTCCTCAGTGGCTACTCATCCATGTTGTACAAAGTCTACTCTTCTCAGCATAGTATACAAGACCCTATCTCCATTTCACTGTTACCTTGTTCTCTAGCCTCCTTTCCCAGCTCTTGTTTTGAGAGCCTCTTCTTTTGAAGCCTAGTTGAGCCACCTAGTGTATCCTCCTTTCTCTTCCATGCCTTAGTGTTTTTCTTTACTCTCCTTCAATAGTCTGGACTGCAGTTTGCTCATAGTCCCCCTGTAACACTGCCTCGTGTTTTGTTTTGCTTTGTTTTGTTATTTTGTGATCAAGCTCAAAATATCTTCAATAGTGAAGTCATCAGTGACATCAGCCTGCAAAGTTGGCTGTTTTTCTTTCGTATGCTTCCTGGGCCTTACACATTGAGTCAGTTAGGTCATGACTCTTGTGGGGTAGCTGTGCTGGATGCTCTTATTTCAGGTAGCTCAACTGGGCTTTCCCATTCTCAGAGAATTATGTCACCACTGCAGATGGTGAATTATTTCACCATGTTTTCTGTTCAGAGATTTTTCTTAGCATAACCCTTGACTTCCTGCCTTAAAATTCAGCATATTTTTGGAAAGTAAATTCTTGTGAAAACAAGAACATCATCATTTTACCTCTTTCTACTGATTTCCTAGTCCTAGAACATTTTAGTAAAAGTAACACAAATTTTAGTAATGTATAATAAATATTTATTAAATAAAGGCATTTTTACTTATCTATTAAACCAACCACCTAATTAAATAAAAAAAACACAGCGTTACAATCACAAATAACCAGTCCTTTTAAAATTTCTTTTATACACCAGTTTTTATTTTAGAATAGCTTGCTATGAAAACTCAGACCAGCAAGAAGATAAAGGAATGAAAAAAAAAAATGGCACAGATACATCCACTCTTCAGTCCAGATAAGTCTATGTTCCTCATCACTATGTCTATTATTAGGTTGAAGTGCTTATATTTTCTACTTATCATCAAAGATGGGTAGGAGTTCTAAGACACTATCAAGGAAGATATCAAGCATACCCCTTCTGCTTCCACTATAGATAAGCGTTCCCGGACCGTTTAATGAACCTTGTTGATTGCCTTTGGAAGAAAGCAGTTACTCTCTTTTATCTGCTAGTTTCTCAGCATAAGGAACTTAATGCTTCCAGATGGTATCTTTGACCTAGTATTCAAACAGATGTCTCTTGTATTCCTTGATGGAAGCCTATATCCCTAGGACATCAGAACCTCAAACCCTATCGAGTCAAAGCTAGGCTCAAATTCCATAAATGCATTGATCAGTTGGTAGTAACAGAGGTTTTGTTACTTCCCTGTTGTGGTTCTCATGTATTTTACCTTTTGAGGATATGCAGCACCATAGTGTGTCTATTTATTTAGTTTATATTTTTACATAATTCTAGAAAGCTTATTCATAGGAAGGCAATGTCTCTCACCTTGCCCCCAGCCATGCCTTCTCCAAGGTTTTGTCATTTTATTTGTCTGATAGGGTTGTTTTGTTTTTATTTTTGTTTTTTTGTCTTTTGAGACAGGGTTTCTCTGTGTAGCCTTGGCTGTCCTGGAATCACTTTGTAGATGAGGCTTACCTTGAACTCATCGAGATGTGCCTGCTTCTACCTCCTTGAGTGCTGGAATTAAAGGCACCTGCCACTATGCCTGGCTGGTATGACATGTTTTGATTCTGTAGAGTATAACAGTGACTTACCCACTCTTTCCTGTATAGTTGACCATGTTGTTATGGGTAATTACATATTACTGGATCAATCACTCTCTAGTTTTCAGACAGTGATGCTCTGCATGCAAGAAAAGCAAACCTACGTTAGAAATGTAGATTAATCCCTACTGTGATCTTCCCAGAGTAGATGTTAATGTGCTCAGTGTCTCACCAAGTGAGAGGCTGTTCTCAAATTTTAATGGTATTTCTGAGTAAAGGTGGAGTCAGTTCACCAGAGATTGGACTGTTGCTGGTTGGCTGGATTCTTGTCAGCAATGGTTAGAACAATTCTGTGAAGAAGGATAATGTATTGATGGGTCCATAAATAACCTTTATTCCAGGTTCCAAGTATTAAAGCACTCTTGCTTGAATGCTGGCCTCTAATGAGCATAGACAGTGTTAACTCTGGTATTCTGTCCTATCTGCTTGGGTTGATTATACAAACAGGATTCTCTTTGAAGACCACATGGAATAAGTACAAGTATCTCCAACTTCCTTAGATTTCCATATAGCCACTCCCAACTTTGTATCCAAGATCTTCTCAATCCTGATTTTCTAATCATTCTTAAGCAAAGATAAGTCCTTTCCTTATCTGTGATTCTTTACATAGTCCCATTTGGAGAGGATTAAAGGATGTAACAAGAAGAGAATAACTTAGGAAGGAATGAGACAGACAGAGAGAGAGAAAGACAGACAGACACACAGAGAGAGACAGACAGAGACAGAGAGAGAGCTTGAAACACTGATTATTTTTAGAGACCGCTTGAGCAATCAGAATGCCTGGCAGATTAAGAACTAAACATTGCCACGTAATTCCTACAAAAGCTTTGAAAGATTCAAGAGATGATTTCATCTTCTTTTTAACACTGTATTTCATATTTGAAATATTCAGCAAACACAAAATCTGATATTTGTTCCCTCAAACATGAATTATTTGACAACCCAGAACTCATCCTTTCCAAAAATTTCAGCAAATTAAAGACATGCAGATAAGAAATAGTTTTCAGAGTGAGGTAAACAGTTCCAAACAAATGTGAAGAAATTTGAGAAAGAAAGAAGGCTTCATTCTCTATGAGGTGTTAAGTCAGGGAGGAGATGAACACGGGAAGTGTCCACAAAATGAGCTGGACTTTCACAACCGTGGGACGTGTCTTTCCCTTCCATGCCCTGCTCACATCTTAAAGGGAGCAGGACACAAGCGCTTGCCATGCTCTTCCCCAGCACAGCATCGCGAGCACTGCAGCCTTTTCTCAGGGATGCATCTCCTGCCATTTTCTTTCCCTTCTTTCCCAGGAAACACCCGACATAAGTCAGTGTGGAAAACCCATTCACTGTTCTAGTGAGAATCTATTCTGGTGAGAATAGTGAGAACAATTTTAATAGCCTCTTGGTTATTTGTTACTGAACATTCTTAATAACTTTTGGTTGAATCCTCCACAAACTACAGCACATATCTAAGTCCAAATATAATAACATATTTTTTAAAATATGAGAAGTGCAAATGGAATTAAAGTAGCAAATATCAAGGACATTTGTCCCAGAGTGGTGGGAGAGTGAGGATAGAGCCACAGATCTGCATTTAAGCTGACACTGGATTGGTTAAGTTCTGATACTGTGATAAAATACATGTCTCTGACATGAACTCAGTGGCTGGCTCTTTGATCACCATCCCCCTGGGGGAAGTGCAGCTGTACCAGGCCACAGAGGAAGACAATGCAGCTAGTCCCTATGAGACCTGATAGGCTAAGGTCAGATGGAAGGGGAAGAGGACCTCCCTGGACTGAGGGAGGGGCATGAGAGGAGAAGAGGGAGGACAGGTGGGGTTGGGAGGGAACGAGGGAGGGGACAAAGGTAGAGGCTACCGCTGGGATACAAAGTGAATAAATTGTAATAATAAAAAAAGAAAGAAAGAAAAAAACCTTACTTTAGCTTACATTCATGGAAAAGATTCCCTAATGGAAGCAGGAAGCTGGCTATCACATTTTCCTTTACAAGTAGGAAGAGGGTAGAATGAACAGGAAGTAGGGTGAGGCTCTAAATCTTCAAATCTTGCCCCCAGTGACATCCTTCAACAAAGAAAGGTCTTAAAGGTCACACAAACCTACAAAATCAGTGTATCAGTGTCACCACTTGGGGACATAGTGTTCAAACTGAGCCTAAGGGGCATATTTCTCATTCAAATCCCTACAAGTACTTAGGAATAAATCCATTTCCAGAAGTCCAGTCAGAAATTCTGCCTTTTTTTTTTTCTCAAATGCCTGAAGTAGCTCCCTAGCTTGTAGTAAGTCCCTACTTGCCTTCATCTTGCTTTCCAACAGTTCAAAACAAACAGCAATAACAACAAACTCAGCATGGCTGCACCTGTCATAGAAATACCCTATTTTGGGTGCCAACTTCTATATTTACTATTTTTCTACTACTGTGAGAAACACCATGGCCAAGGTAACTTGTGGAAGAAAGAGTTTATTTGGACTTCCTCTTCCAGGGGGCTAACATTGATTACAGTGGAACAAACTCATGATGGCGGGAGCAGAAACTTGAGGGCTCATAGCTTCAGCTGCAAGCACCCAAGGGAAAAAGAGAGAGACACAGAGAGAGACGGAGGATGGGGAAAGAACTGCTGATAACATGAGGATTCCAAACCTCAAAGCCTGCCTCCAGTGACATGCTTCTTCCTAAACCTGCTCAACTGTGCTGCCATCCAACTGCGGACCAAGTATTCAAACATCTGAGCCCACGGGAGGGGGGCATTCTCACCTAAATCACTAAGGAGTGAATGGAGCCAAATAAAACACCACCTTTTCTCTTCCTCTTCCTATTGACTAAGCAAAAGAGGACTCCCTAAATTGTTTCCTTCAACGCTGCCATAGAGGAATCTTTTATATACCCCATTTTATGAAGCTGAAAAAAAGAATATTGGTTAAGTTGCAAAAAAGGGCAGTAATATTGTGACTATTTCTACAGAAAGGATTCACTGAGACATGACATCCCTACACTTCTGTCAACAGATAGCATGTCACCATCCCCTGGTACAACAGTAGAGCTTCTGTCAAGTACATATGCACTTGTTACATAATACATACATGTTACATTCAGCTTTGTGTATAGACTTCCCTGGGCCTGGGCATAAGGAGACAGGGTAGCTGCCGCCGCCATTGAATTCACCTAACCACTCAATGGAGTCAAGACATATCTAGGGAGAATTTCTGTTATTCCTACTCTTGCCTTCATTCCAACTCTATGACATTCTTCTCATGCATATATAGCAGTTAAGGATGAATGCATTAGGTTTCAGAATATGCTATTCTAGCTCTCTGGTTTTTTTAATGGCACATTTATTCAAGTGTTACTTATTAAAGATACTTTACTGAAATTTTTGATATGCTTTATGGTACTTTGTGCATATTCTCAGAGCATGCTTAGAGTGAATTTATCCCTTCTCTATTCTTAATAATGCAGGATCTATTGAGAAATCTGTAGTAACTGTCACACTGGACTTATCAGAGGGTTACTTATGAAGCCAGGTGCTGAGACAGCAGTCCAAGGTTGTGTGTGTGTGTGTGTGTGTGAACAGGGTGATTTAAGGATATTCTATATTTAGTCTGTAATCCCACTTCTAAATTCAAAGCACGTGTTTAAATTCTAATTTTTAATATCCATTCTATGTGCTTGCTGAACGTGAAGTTTAATTCTGCTCAACTTTCCCAACTGAAAACTTTCTCATTTGAGCCATCATGAAGAAGAGATTAAGACACCGATTGAAAATGAATGTTTGGTACTCTTTTCTGAAAGGAGGTAAATATAACATTGCACCCTCGGCTGGTTTGTGTAGGACTTGCCTGCATCTTATTCCTGAGCTTTCATTTAATAGCACTAAAAATATACTGGGGTGTGCAATGCAGCAAAGCCCACACCATGGACATGTCAGGGTCACATCCTTTACTGGAATATAGCTACTTTTTAACTTTTTTTGCACATAAATTGCCTACACATCTATAGATTAAATGTACCTTCCAGAAGAAAATCCAACATCATTACTGAATTGCAATTTTGTACTACCAAGCTTGAAATTTCCATTCTGTCAGAATCACTCAAGTTACCCATAATTTCAAAAGACCAAAATCATTGTATCATTGTACTGTAACTATATTTTTTCAATACTAGGCCAAGGATAAATATGGTTACATTGATTTCTCACAAACTATCCTGAAATCTTTGGCTTGAAATGAGAAAACCATTGTGTACAATTATTTTCAGTGTGAGGGATGGTTAATTGGCTTTCTCTCTTTCCCTCAAACCCCTACCCCTATATGTGTGTGTCTGTTTGTCTGTCTGCCTGTTTGTCTGGCAGTCTTTAGCATGTAGTGTGTGAATATAATGGGTGAGGAGGCCAAGGTGGAGGTCAAGTCTCTTGCTCTGTTGCTTCCCTACCGTTATTTTTCAGACACATGGTTTCACACTTGGCTTGAAGCTCACTGTTTCATCTGGTCAGCAAGTCCCAAGGAGCCACCCTGTCACCCTCACCCCTAGTTCAGTGGTTACAGAATGTTGCTATTACACTCAGGTTTGTTTGTTCGTTTTTAACATGGAAACTAGGGATCAAAACTGAAGTCCTTGCTCTATAGGAAACTCACTGTTGAATCATCTCTACTGCTCAGCTTAATTGATTTTAAGAAAATATTGCCAGCTCATTTGTGAGAGATGAAAATTAAAATAAGTGTTTTATTTCCAATAGTATACAGAAATAGAATTTTGAATGTGAAAGAACCTCCCTCTTTTTTGAGCTACATTCATTTCACTCTGTGGTTCCCTAAAAATTTAGATGCTACCAGCTCTGTTCTAGTCTCCCTCGTGAGCCCTGTGCTGATGGACCCAGAGTAACCACTGGATAAAACCAGTTAAATTGGTAGTAGCCCAAACTTCAGGTTGAAGACAGTGATGTTTGCTCTTCAGATAGTGTGTTCTCAGCCACAGGTCTCTGCTCTGAAGAGCTTTTGGCTTAGAGGATAATTGTCACATATTCGTCCACAAATACAGAGAAGACATCACAATGAGATGAGTGTGCCTTTGCCTATTAATAACATTCACAAGCTCTGAGTTCCCATTGTTCACCCTCCTTCCCAGCTCTCCTTCCTCTATTGGTGACCTCCCCCCCAATGCATATCGCCAGGTTTACATCACAAACCCATTGCCCCTTGACTCTTTTTTGGGTCCAGCTATGTGAAGATTATGACAGGACCCCCACAGAAAGCAAGAGAAGTTTGAGGTTTCCTGGTTCTGACCTGTTGCTGCTGCATTGTCACAAGATAACTAGAGTTCCTCTTGAAAGAGGAACTTGTAGTTGTTTTGTCTGATTCCTAAAGGCAACAGCTCTTGCCAGACAGATCTCATTTACACTTCCTCCACCTTCTGAACTTTCCCTCTCTTTGTGTGCTAGGTGAGATTGTGCCAGGAGGCTTTAGAACGTGTTTCTTCAGTCTCACAGATTTCTCGATGAAAGTGAACCCTGTCCATCTGGGACCAGCACAGGTCCACTGTTAGCAACCAAGTTCCACTCCTTTTCATATCCCTCCCCAGGATACAGAATGAAGTGTTGTATCACTACCCGGAAACTAACAGCGTTGGGCCACTTGTAGGTACAGAGCCCTGAAGAACCTACTCAGACATAGGAAAACAGTGAGCCAATCACATGTTAATTAATTAACCTACCTGAAGACAACCAACGTAATGCAATACTCTTAATACTATGTTCTGGTTGTAACCAGAGACACTAGAAATAAAATTCCCTAGTCTGTCTACCCCAGGATTTCTTCTAAAGACACATTATTATTATTATTTGTTATTAGTTTAAGAAAGCTAGACATTATTGAATTTAAAGCTACAAGTTTGAGCAAATATGCATACTTCAGGGGAATATAAAATATCCTGAGTTTCTGCTTTGGAAGAAGACCAAAGAGAAATGCAGAACAAGATTCATAGTGATCTTACAGAGGGAACTAAGGGGGGGGTGGTAAAGGGCATAAATTTTGAAATTGATGTTTGAGAGCCAAAAAAATCTGAGTTCAAATCTGACTCTTAATAGCTACCCAATTTTGTGCAACTGAAGGAGATCAGACAATGTTACTATCCTATGTCTGGATATGAATTTGCCTGTCTTCATCAATCACTACTTTAAAGCAATTGGGACCCTTAACTGTCCATCCTAATTTTTAAATTTTATTTATTTATTTATTACAGTTTATTCACTTTGTATCCCAGCTATAGTCCCTCCACAATCTTCTCCCAAACTCTCCCTCCCTCCCTCATCTCCTCCCATTCCCCTCTCCAAGTCCACTGATAGGGGAGGTCCTTCCATCTGACCCTAGCCTATCAGGTCTCATCAGGACTGACTTGTCTTCCTCTGTGACCTGGTAAGACTGCTCCTCCCTCAGGGGAGGTGATCAAAGAGCCAGCTACTGAGTTCATGTCAGAGACAGACCCTGTTCCCATTCATAGGAAACCCACTTGGAGACTGAGCTACCATGGGCTACATCTAATTACTACAGTACATGTTCTAGCATCTCTATCTTAAAATAGATAAATGAATAATAGACTCTTATTCTTCTAGAATAAACTAAATTCCAAATTATTTAATTATGTATTGGATAGACTGAAATTTCCTCAAATTATAGGTCCCTGAATCACCTAAGCATAATAAATATAAATTTATAAATTCTGAAGCCTACATATACTTCCAATATTGATATATTGATACATAATCTAATGTTTCCTATGCATCCAGTCAAAAATACCCTTAAGTCTTTTATTTCTGATATCTGCCTCTCCTCACAAATAACTGAAACAAATGTGGGTTGAAAAGATATTTTAACCTAGACTTAAAGAGGGATGAGAGAGAGAAAGGGGTGCTCAGTAAGAAGGCAGAGTACCAATGAGCAAAGAGAACACTTCTCCAAGAAGACTCAAAGAGACGTAGGCTCAAATGCAGACTCAAGAAGGTATTTTCTAAAGATGCTTTATAAATCCCAGCAATCTTTGGGCTGAAGAAATAGGTCAGTGGGCAAGAGCTGATCTGTCAGAGGACTCAAGTTCAGTTCCCCGTGCATCAGACAGTTTTACAACTGCCTTTAGTTCTAACTCTAGAGCGCCCTCTTCTGGTCTGTGCAGAAACTTGTACTCAGGTGTACATACCCACAGGCCTATCCACAATCATAATGCAATTAAGCAATACAAAGCCCATTCATTGACAATGAAATGAAACAATCTTTATTACTATTTTTTCTCATGGAGAAATACAGAACCCTAGATTTCTCTATATGTCTAAATACCACTGTGGCAAAATTGTGAAATGCTCCAAGATTGTTGACTATGACCTGGCCTAGGTCTTTGGTGTCTTTCATTGATTATAGTTAAGTCCATTAAAGACCAGCAGGAAGAATCTTGGGGTCTGTTTCTGTTGATTATGCCTTGCTTTGTCAGGTTTAATGTTTAATGTTTTTATTTACTGAACCAATATGAAATAAATTGTATCATCATTTCAACATGGAAGACTAAATGAAATGTTTCCCATTTTAAACCAGGTCAATCCCTAGTGAATTAATATTTGTAAATCACTCCATCAACAATTGTTGCTGGTTCGCTTAGGTAGAATAGAAAAATTGGGATCAATATTGACAATTATACAAGTAGAGTTGGGGACTTGGCCTGTACTTTTAATATGCTATATTCCTTCACAAATACAAAGCGAATAAATTTATATATGAGTAGTACTGCCCTAGCAGCTCTTTTGTGACATTTGTCACACAAGTAAATACTTTTCACAGCTTATTCCTTGAAATTATGATACATGGAAGAATAGATGTTGTCATATTCAGGACAGTGGTTCACAGATCAAGAACTGTCACTCTGTGACCTGACCATGCTCCTAGGTATTTCTGCAGAGGCTAACTAAAATCACTGCTAACTCCATGGGTTAGAGACAAGATCCAGTCTTCACAGAAAAAAAAAATCCTCCTCTTCAATTTCCCTCTTTTTATAGAAATCTCCACTGACCACATCATGCAAAACAAAACATATCAAATTTTGATATTCCTACCTGCCACTCATTATGATCAGCTACTGGTCCTATATTCTTTTTTTTAATTTATTTATTTATTTTTAATTTATTTATTTTTATCTCAATCACAGGTTAGGTACTTTGAATCCCAGGCGTAGCCCCCTCCCCCATTCCCTCCTACCCTCCCACTCCCTCCCTCATCTCCTTCTTCCCCGCCCCCTCCAAGTCCACCAACAGGGGAGGACCTCCT
>CM053763.1:17098831-17114754 GCA_028658305.1 Pachyuromys duprasi
TTGAGCATTCTAACTTGTAAAAATGTTTTTAAAATGTGTATCATCTTTTTGCAGACAAAACCTATGCTCTAAGAAGACAGTGCCATTGTTAATAGGCAATGATTTAGAAAAACATTCTAAGAACTGTCAAGGGTGATATTCCAGAATGTTCAAATGTACATACCAGCTGCCAGCATAATTATAATGCATGTAACATATTGATAAAACAAAATGATTTAAAGTTAATATTTATTACGCTTTTGTATATTCTTATATATCCTGACATTTTTGACACATGGTTCTTAAGCAGTTCTTCAATTCTAGCTCATTTCTTTTGGTTCTTTTCTCTTTTTTTGAAGTTATAAGATTAACTAAATGTATTTTCCCATATATTATGGAAAACATTAGTCTGAGCATACAGGAAAAGTAGGAAAAAAGAACAAATAAGGGTTTTATATTCCTTACCTTGTGGATTTATATGCCCAAACAGTAATTGCAACTTACCATTGCCCTGTCTGCCTGTCTGGTAGAGGTTCTATTAAACAGGCTAACTTGTACTTACATAAAAGGACCTTGCAGTATCCATGAGAAGCACTAATTCCAATCATATCTATATTCTACATTAACCATCAATTAAGAGGAATTATGGAAGAAAAATTATTTTCCAATCTCTTACTAAAGAGCTGGCAAACCAACACAGAAGAATTCCATTGTCTTATGATTGTCTCTGCATGTTCCCCTTCCCAGGACTTCCTTGTTTCTATTATTTTGCTGAATAAATCTTCCTTCTTCAAAGGCCAGGGAAGAACTGAGAGAATTCATAAATAGAATTAAACACCTGTGTCGACTCTGCTGGGCCTCTATGGCTTCCAGTTCTGTCCCAAACCTCCCTGTTTCTATCTTCTGATACTTCCCTGCTCCTCTTGGTTTATTCCTGACAGTGCCATGTGCTTTCACACCTCACTTAGCACCCTCACACAGAACTGATGCATGTGTAAAGGCTCGTCTCTTCAAGTACATTAATCAAGGACTGTGAGAAAAGTTATTTGTTGTTGTTTTTTTTTATATCTCCGTGTGAAAGTAAACTTGCTTTAACATATGTTGCTATAAAAGTAACTCTGGACTTTTCCAAAGATGATCCATCATTCACCATCATTGAAAGCTGGTCCTCAGAGGCCTGGCATACATTACATCCTCCAGAGAAGTAATCACATATAGGAACCAGAATGTCAGAGCCAGGGTGTGCTCTGGAAAGAGAAACTGATACTTCGGAGGACTTGTTTTAATCTAGGCATGGATCTCAACCTGTGGATCACAACCCCCTTAGGGGCCGAATGACCCCTTCACACCGTTGCTGCTTAGGACCATCAAAAACCACAGATACTTATGTACAATTCCTAACAGTAACAAAATTATGGCTTTGAAGCAGCAATGAAAGTAACTTTATAGCTAGAGTCTCCACCATATGAGGAACTGTAGTAAAGGGTCACAGTGTCAGGAACCTCTAGGGGGAAGTTTTTTGAGAATCCAGGAAGAAGTCACTGAAAACCTCATGCTACAAAGTGGTACAGTTTTGAACTCTAAGCAAAAATTGTTTTGTAGCTTTTATAGAGACTTTAATCATTTGGGATGGGAGATTTTGAGAACTGTATAACAATTAGAAGCAGGAAAAAAATTGAACCAAATTTAAGTCATTCCATATCTTACAAAGAGATATTATATATCAAACAAATATTGTATTGTGTGTGTTGGAAGTGAAGATCAAGCAAATCAAAATGAGATAAAATAGAAAGTATAACAGGACAGTTGCAGCATGGCAGGCAGGTGGACTGAGGAAAACCACTAGCTAGCACTAGTTACTTGACAAGATGGAGCTGAAAGTGAACACGAAGTTTCCAAAAGGTTTTGAAGGAGCCACCCAGATGCCAACTCTGGAGTCCAGTTCAAAGTAGGTGCTATGGACCTCAAGGTAAGGTTGAAGGTTGTAAGTGGAAGATGAATAACCAGCAGTGGGCTGACGGCCCATGACGCTTAATCCAGAAGGATGGGTAAACTTAAAAAAAAAAAAGCCAAAAGTAAGGAGTGAGGGCACTGGTTAGGGACAGGAAGGATGCCCAGATGATTGGCATGGGCACTTCTTTTTGCATTGTCCTGTCATGGAGCTTAAGTGTGAAAAGCTCTTTAAGTAAGTTAGCTTGTAGTCATTTCAGGATTTCTTTTCCTTTCTTTCACTATATGTAACCTGGAATTGAAGGAGGCACTTGCTTATTGGAGAACAAACTTCCTGTCTTCCTCTCCTTTCCTGGTAAATTTTTGTGGCAACTTAAATGGGCCATAAGATGCCCATATTGTGGACCAAACAGTAATTCTAGATATGTCCGTGACCGCTTTCTGGGGAAAATGAGCGGTTAAACTGGTAAATTGGGAAAAGAGTGGAGAAGGGGAGTCTCACCGTGCTCCATCCTATCGGCAGAAGGCCTGGCAAAGAGAAAGGCAGAATGAATTTACACTCTGCCTGACGATGACTTGGGATATAGGTATTCATCTGGTTCTCAGATCTTGAGGCTCAGACGGGAAGTCTATCATGGATTCTCAGATCTCCGGATCACACCAGTTGTTACTGGTGGATTGTACTGGTAGGCTGTAGAAGCCAATTGTACTGAGTCTCTAGCTTCTGGATGAGAGATTGTGCTACTTCTCAGTCTCTACCATCACGTAGGTTAATATCTTATGATAAATATGTATGTATATAATGTATCATATTATGTACACTCACAACATACATATACCATGTATGTGTGATACCTGTGTTCTATTTGTTTTGTATCTCTGAAAGCAAGTCTTTTGTGTTGCATTTTCCCTGTGAAAGCATAGCCATACCTTCCCTGGGAGCTGTGAACAGAAAGAGGACATGGCTCAACAGAAAACTTAGGATGTCCTAATAGGCTTGGACTGGGCCCTTTACGAGTGCAACTCCTAGAGACCCTTCTTTATGCTCTATCTCAATCCTTCCCCATTACTAGGCTAAGTACTCATCTGGTGCTCAGTATATAGTGGGGGTCAAATCATTCCTCACAAATGATAAAGGTGTTCTTATTTGCAAAGTTTGCATGTGGGAGCCTACTCACTAAATAAAAGATGTGTGCCTGGGTTGCAAAAGTTTAAACATTACCATCTTCAGAAGGTGCAGGTTTTACTTTAAATCCACATGCATTATTCATCAGCTTTAATCCTGTCGTGTTGACCTAGAATTTCATGGCCCTGCAGTGCTGCCGAATACCAAGCATCTTCTAGGAATAAAGGCCTGTCTGAAGCTTCAAATAACATAGAGCCTCCTGCATCTCTATTTCCTGGTGGATTATGTGACGACATGTCATAAGCCTCCCATAAAGTCATCTTCCCTCCTGTGGAGGAGACTCATCTGCCAACACTGCTCTGAGCAAAGAATGCATTCCTTCCCTGGAAATACATGCTTAAATATTTAATAGAAGCATGAATTTGAAGAGCTTCTGGCGGCTATAGAAAAAGAAGCTGATGGGAAGGTGAAAACAAACTTTGAGAAGATTAAAAGAGCTAAAAAATGGCTATGGTGATATTATTTAGTTCTATAGTAAACAAACCCTTGTGACCAAAAAAAATAAAGAGGGAAACACACACACACACACACACACACGAAATGCTTGTCCCATGCAAGAAAATGAACAAATGAACACAGTACAGAATATTCAGGAGGTTTCAGTCTAAAGTAAAATCCAAGCTAGGACAGTGCCAACCACTGTCTATAGCCTTCCTTATAAATCAGCCCTGACCCTAGGGAAGACAGATGGCTTAGTATCTAACACAGACATAACCACAGCCTAGGCTGAGTGAGATCTGCCAGAAGCCAGGGAACAAGGGCGCCTCAGAGAGAAGATAAATTGGGCTCTCTTTAAACCCCACTGAAACTGTTCCTCATGCTACAGCCGCCAGAAGCTCTTCAAACTCCAGGTACAGCAGGGGGCACCAGAAGCTTCCAACATACAGGCTACCAGCTGTACAACCTTGGCAAGACAGCCCATAACCACAGCCATGTGATGGTGTGTCATTAGCTGAAGCCTTCCAGCCCTAGGGTCTTCCAGACTGTTCGCAGGCATGGCTGGAGCTGCCTTTTGAAGGTTGAAAGCATCTGCATTCCGGTGCTATGTTGGAGCAATGACTGTTAGTCAGCTTCCCTCAGCACAGAAAGTACCAGACTTAGTCCCTGCCAACTTATAAATAAATGATGTCGGCAGGACACACGGGGTCATGGCTACCCAGGCTAAGGCAGCACATGCACTTCTGCTTCCAGGAAAGTCAGGATGAAATAACAGAGCCCTGCGAGAGCCTGTAGCTCCTCAAAGCCAGAAAAAACTGTGGAGTCAGGGCAGTTCAGAGGATTGATCTCAGTGACCACTTAAAGTAAGCCTCTCATGAATAAGTCATTCCTTTCTGTGTGGCTCACTGTGATTAACGCGCCCTGTACATACATGACATCTTGTACACCAAGAAAGTCTATGTTAAGATTGGCTTTGGGTGGGGTTACTTTTTTTCCTTTTAAATATTATTTTTTTATTTATTTTTATTTTGTAAATAATAATCACAGGTTATTAACTTTGTATCCCAGCTGTAGCCCCTTCCCTTACTCCCTCCCAACCCCCCCTCCTTCCCTCATCTTCTCCCTGTCCCTTTCCAAGTCCACTCCAGGGGAGGTCCTCCTCCCCTTCCATCTGACCCTAGCTTATCAGGTATCTTCAGGACTGGCTGCAATGTCCTCCTCTGTGGCTTAGCAAGGCTGCTCCTCCCTCGTGTGTGTGTGTGGGGGGGGGTCACACTAAATTGGTTAGAAGAGAAAGTGGGGAAGACCTTGGAATTCATTGGCACAGGAGACAACTTCCTGAACAAAACACCAAAGGCACAGGTTCTTAGAGCAACAATTGATAAATGGGACCTCATGAAACTTAAAAGCTTCTGTAAAACAAAAGACACTGTCATCAGAACAAAACAACTGGGAAAGGATCTTCACCAACCTTATATCTGACAGAGGGCTGCAATCCAAAATATATAAAAACTAAAGAAATTAGAAAGCAATAAATCAAGCAATCTAATTAAAAATGGGGTACGGAGCTAAACAAAGAACTCTCTGTAGGGGTTACTTTTAAAGTTCAGTACTTTTAGAGATAGAACAAGTCTCAGATGAGACAAAATAATGCCTTAAGATCAATGGTAGATTATCAAATAGTCCTCCTCCAGAAGACGTCTCAGCACAGCTCATATACAGATAAGAGAAAATACTTTCTGATACCTCCATTTCCAGACCCAGATTTTAAACTTGTTAGGTAAGTCTTCTCAGCTACCATAAGTTACATAGCTAAGGCAGGAAGCTCCTCACTGTGTTTCTCTAAGAAACTTCAGGTTTTCTACAAGTGACATAATGAAGTATGTATTTGAACAGTGTAGGTGTGTATGTTTTATCTATTAGATTTTGGTTCTTAAACCTCTACCTCTCTTCCAACCTTATTCTATTGTAATCCCTTCCAACCTACCAACACTAGGTAAGAGAGAAAGGTGAGGGGGAAATAGTGAAACTTCTTTTTAGACTACTTCCTGCTGATTAGGGGTATTGAGTTCTTTGGGGCAAGTCCAATCTTTGTCTCAGCAGAACATCTCCAACTTCTTGTCTCTTTTTTCTTGACTACTTAACAAATGAGCAACAGCAGCAGCAGAATCAGGAACCAGCAGGAGGAATAGTCATGCCCCTCTCTTTGGGTTTTTTCATAACCTCAAATTCTACACTCTAAGATGATGTCATTAGAGGTGGGATCTGTGGGAAATGTTCGGTCATGGAAGAGGAGCCACACCAATGAGGTCAGCATCTTTATAATGAGGCCCTGGGCAACACATTTGTTGCTACTGTGTGAAAACACCAAGGAAGTGGTAGTCAATAACCACCAAAGAAGGCCCTTACTGGAACCACCACAGTTGGCACTCTGAACTTGGACTTCTTAATCCCCAGAACTATGAAGAATAAGTAGCTACGGCTTATATTCTGAACTTCTCCAAGAAACACTCCTGTGTAATACTCTGCTAGAAGGTGTAAATATCATAAACAACTGTTAAGTTCTGCTGCCAGGGGAACAACTCTTGACAATGCTCTGTGAGCATCTCTCCACAAGAGTCCCTCTGAAGCCAATCTGACTTGCTCTCAGAATTTACCTGGAGTTTTATTTTTGGAGATAATTAAACAGAAAACTTCTAGCTAAATTATGTTATTCTGAAAACAAGGGTTCTGTGGTTTTGAAATGCCTAGAAAAGGTTTTGTGTCCAACTTCCTGTTTCCCTGAGGTCTACTTGAGCCTTTGGGATCATGAAAGCGTCTGGAATTTGGAAGAGTGTATGGCACTTAGGATTTTGTGAAATATTTATGCTAACTCATTAATTTGGGGAACATTAAAGTATAATATAGGCTCCGATGGATTTTCAGCAGTACGTGTGTGGTTCTGTAAACTGTTCAGACGCTCACTGACTTGTGATGAAGTTGCTTCCTGATAAACCCACTATAGGTTGAAAATATCCTAAGCTGAAATGCATTTACTACGTTACAATACACATAAGCTGACTAACCTACTTTAGCAGGGCAACCTCTCTGTCTCATAGCACACCATGTGTATTCCTCTCTTGATCAGGCAGCTAAGTGGGAACTGCAGTTGGATTTTGCTCAACATCTCCAGATAGCATACTGCATGCACATGGTGGAAAATCAAAATTCCAACTACATATCACTGTAAAGCCCAAAACTCATAAGTCAAACCAGTATTAAACTGAGGACCTCAAGTGCAATTCTATATTTTCCATGGTAGGTAAGTGAAAACCAGAAACTGGCTAATTTCATTATTCATTTTTTAATGCCACAAAACACTATCATTTGCTCAGTCTGTGTGATTTGAAAAAGAATCTTGAAGCTCAACTAAGCTTGTAATAGATTTGATTATTCTGTCCCTGTCTTCACGTTGTGTTGGACCTGAGGCAAGGAGCCAGTCAACCCTTACAATCCATTATCTCCTAGCAACATGGAATTGAGCACTGAGTTTGTTGATTCAGACTACACACAAACCCTGTGTCTTAGTTTATTTTTCTGTTGCCATGATAAGATAGCGATAAAAAAGCAACTAAAGAGAGAGTTAATGTGACTCACAATTCCAGCTTATGGTCCATCCAGCAAGGTAGCCTCAGTGGCAGGAGCTTCAGAGAACTGGTCATATTCGTCTGCTGTCAATTATGGCATGCATGCTAGTGGTCAGCTTGCCCTCTTAATTTATGCAACCAAGTGAGTGGCCATGCCTGCCCATCCCTAAGATGGGTCTTCCCACATCAACCAAGATAATCAAGATAACCCCTAACAGGTGTGCTCAAAAGCTTGACCTCTAGGTGCAGAGTTGACAGCTAATGGCAATCATGCCAAATCCGCCCAGTGTCAACCTGACATTCAAACATATCACTTTCAACTCATACCCTCTACCCTTTGTTCCCGCAAGCTCCCTGACCATCGTTAAATATTAAAATGAACTTAGCCCAAATTTAGCTATTCCTGTATTCATTTTATTAAGTTACAACACTTTAAATGTCCATCCCCTTAAACGTGAGCTCTTGCAAAATGAAAACCAAGTTACATGCCTGTAGCATACAATGGCACAGAGAAGCATTCCTGTCACAAAATCACAAAATCAAAGCATGCCAAGAAAATATCATAACGAAACAGAACCAATATCCAGCAAGGCAAACCAAATCCTATAACTTCACATCTAGTATCTGAGACTTGTGACATAATCAAGTGGGCTCCAAAAGGATTGTGCAGCGCACTCCTCCAGCTCTGATGAGAGATTCTCTCTAAGGTTTAGGCCATCTCTGCTCTATATCTGTAGCCCTCCTTAGTGGATGGTCCATGGTCCTGGCCCCTCCCATATACTGGAATCTCCCTTGCAGTTTGCGCTTCACTTTCACAGTTTCACATACTGTTTTCAGAGCCTCAATGAAGAGAGTGAAACCCTGTTACACAGTGCTTGGTCTCATGTGCCATGCGTGAAGACCTCAGTGATGTACACCTGCCTTCAAAAACAGTGCTATATAGATGTCCTTGCCAAACTCTGCTTCCAGCTCAAGATGCAGCCTGTGTCTGTGCCTCAGACTAGAACAGTATGAGCTTCTGTGTGCTAACCTGAGGAAGTGTTTGCTGGTTATCTTCCTGCAGAGTGGCATGTTACTCTTTAAAGGCATCAATCTCTTCAACACTTGCAGATGCTTTGTTGTCTGCACTCTCCTTGCTGGAAACTTTAGCTTCCTCCCACACCTTTCCATTATTAAATAAGCTAGCCCAGACTCTGCTTTGATACCTCGATCAGGCCATCAGGCCATCTGTGATTGGCTCCTGCCCTGGTCCTGCTTCCAATGTCTGTCACGTTTGTTCTTCTGAATGAGGATTGAGCATCTTCCGTAGGGTCTTCCTTGTGTTCATCTTCTTTAGGTGTACAGATTTCAGTATATTTATCCTATCTTATAGGTCTAGTACCCACTAATGAGTGAGTATACAGCATGTATGTCTTTCTCCTACTGAGTTACCTCACTCAAGATGATCTTTTCTAGTTCCTACCATTTGCCTGCAAATTTCATGTTTTCCTTGTTTTTAATTGCTGAATAGTATTCTGTTGTATAAATGTACCACCATTTCTGTATCCATTCCTCCATTGAGGGACATCTGGGTTGTTTCCAGCTTCTGGCTATTACAAATAGAGCTGCTATGAACATGGTTGAGCAAATGTCCTTGTTATATACTTGAGCTTCTTTTCCTGTCGCTATGGTAAATTTTTCTGACTAAAGGAAAAAATGTTTGATTTGGCTCACAATCCTGGGCGATAGTCCATCATGAGATGTGAGTCACAGTAGTAGAATCTTGAGAGACCTGCTACACCTTGAACACAAGTATGTTTGATTCTGGTAAAGGGGAAGGTGAACACATAATTGTGTTTGATAGTGGTAGACTGAACTTCTCATTCTCATTCATAGTCTTAGGGGACAAAGGAGGTGCATCATCATCAGTAATCTATGCCCTTCTCTCATATGTGGTTCCAGACCTACCCATCAACAGCTGTCCATTTCCAAGGAAAACACCTGAAAAGAAAATCCTTGTTATAAGAAGATGCCTGATTTGTCCTAACTCATAAAGAATCAAATATTTTAAGATAAACAATCTATAAAGCAGTCAACGTAATCAACATCATCCTAGAATTGTTAACAAATGAAAGATGATGATGCAGGGGCATCAGTCAGGGTAGGAATGTGGCACTGGAACTGCTTATGGATGCTTCCAGGGATCTTGCCTTGACAGAGAATAGAAGGTTCACTAAAAATTTAGAAGCAGAAGATCACCATTGGCATAGTATCGTCACCTCCAGCCCTCAGCTGGAACTTGAACAGCTGGCATCTGTTTGTTACAGGGTCCAGGGACATGTTTCACCCTGGTTGTTTGTAGCTCCTCTGAACGGAGAAATACAGATCTTGGACATGAAGAGTCTCCATATAATCCCATAACCACACCAAGAAAACGGGATCATTAGCCCAGCAGCCTATTGCCTAGAGACAGATGTGGTGCTAACAGGTAGAGGAACTCATGTTTTTAAATGGAATGAGTGGATTTGTACATAATGATGCTGAGAGACTTTAAAGATCAAAGCATGCAGGAGTATATATGGGGGGGGGAGTCAACATATTCTTGATATAATGCACATTCTATATTCATGCATACATTGTGCTAATTAATTTTGTATCAGTACTAATAAGATTAAGGAATTTTCAAGTTTCTAGCAAAACATATTTCTCAGTGTGTTTCTGTAGGCATTCCCAGAATAGAATTTTCTTTCTCTCTCTTTCCCTCTGTCCCTCCCTCCATCCCTTCCTCCTTCCCCATTTCCCTCTCCCTTCCTCTCTCTCTGTCTCTCTCTCTCCATGTGTGTGTATATATGTTATGTCTGTGTGGTGGTGTCTGTGGGTGTGGGTGTATGCCTGTCTGTCTATCTAACCCTCTGCCTGTCTTCCTGCCTGCCTATAATTAAATCGACAAAAGTAATTGAATTTTGGGAATAAACTCTTTAACTTCTATAATGTGTGTGTGTGCGCGCACGCGTGCGCGCATGCACACGCGAGCACATGTGTATAGTTCTTTTATTCCTAAAACATGAGGAAGGTAATCTTTTGTGAAAAGAAAGACCTGCAAACTTATAAGAAATTATGCAATAAAAAATCTGTAATCCAATTGTCTCAGTACTTCAAAGGATGCTAAAATGGGAATTTGGTAAAATACTAATAGTGAAATATAAATGCTATCTGTTACCTGACTTCCTAAGGACAAGAATTGATTTGGAGGTGAGTTTTCTTGGCTGCAAGATATTAGGTGTAATGCTTTCCCACACCTTTTTCTCACGTGAGGTTCTTGAAAACAGGTTGAAAATTATGTTTTGCCAACTAAACGCTAAAAGTAGAAAAAAACCAACAGTTCTAGACATTTCTCACCCAATTTGCACTTACCAGAAGGAGGAAGTATCATGTTGCAAATGGCAGAACATAGGCTAGGGTCAGATCAACTTGAATTTAAATTGTGGATTCATCACTTGCTGTCTCCTGCGAATGTTGAGATTCAAACAAGTGTAATAAGCCAGGTTCCCACCCCACGGGTTATCACGAGCAGTGGATAACATATGGCATTCCGTAGGTATATATTATGTACTCAATCAGCGTTCATTCTTTCCCTCAAATCGTTCATCCTCACTTGATGAAGATGAATATATGTTAACCTACACATCTAAAACAGTACACAGAAAAATCTGCAGGACAGTATTAACCAAAAGTGGATGCTTTCACAACCACAGCTACCTCACTTGATATTTGCCTTGGTCCTGCAGGACACACATCCCACTTTGTAGGTGAGCAAACTCAAGGTCTGAAGCTCACTGAAAAAGCTCTTCCTCCCAATGTCAGTGACCTTCACTTCCTGTTGAAGAGATGCATAAGACAGTATTTTCCCCCATCAGTCGAAGGGATACCAGCTATCTCCTGTGAGAGGATCACAGCCCTGAGTCTGAAAAATTTCTGTTAGGGTCCACCCAAGCTGGGTACTGATGCAGTCATTCATGCAGCGGGTGTTAGGCCACACACTGCCCTACACTGCACAGCGCACTATAATGACTTACAGATATTTTGGTAAAGTGATATTTAGATCTGGCTTTCTCATTTCTGCTACTGATAACCAAGGGAGCTTTCCATGATCAAACATGGCTCCATTCGATATGGAATCTGGTATTTCTGAGCTTCTGTGGATATCGCATGGCAATAAGGCATCAAGAGCTCGCCCCCTTTTTACTACCAGCTTCTGAGTAAAAACTGTTTGGGTAAATGAACTTTGTAAGCTCAGGTAGCCTGGCCTGTGAGTACTTCTAGTTGCTGGCACTAGTGTCTCCTGGAATAAGATCCTAAGGCATGACTAGACATCAAACAGCAATGGCACATTGCAAGAAGGGCAGAGTTTTGTTTCAGAAGTGCTAAAATGCCAGGAGCACAGTAGAAGACTTCAGGCAGCCATTCCCAGAGGGGCTTCAGACAACAGAAAAACACAGCAAATGGGTACCCCCTTCAGTATATGAGCCATCAGTCAAGGGACACCTGCGACACTCTGCTGACATGACAGACTGCTTCAGGAATCATGAAAGAGGGAAGCTGTTAGACTCGGGGCTCCAGAAATGTAAGCAGCTGGGATGGAGGCTCTTCTCCAAAAGCTTTTTGACTGAACAGAACATTATAAATTTTCTTTTTCTCCATCCACGAGTATCATTATCTTCATTTCTGGAATTTTATTCATTTACTGATTGAAATCATGCCACATTACCTCTAAGAATTTTTGCTGATGGATATTCAATCTTGATCAAGCCCTTGGGGATTGTGGAAAAAAACATTTGTCCATTAGTTCAACATGTCCATTGACCTAGATATGCATATTGAGGAGAATGAAGGTGATAAGGAACACCCCCACACCATTTCCTTACACATTCAGTGAGCAGGACTCTTTCATCTCGGCTTAAGAAGCAGTCTTCATCCATTATCTCATCACTCTTTTGATTTTATGGATGTGTCAAGTATTGACTCCTTTGTTCCAAATTCTATTCCTGAAAGCTCTCTGACATGATACATAATTTCTTCCATTTGTTGGACTAGTTTGCATCCCATAAACCCACATATGCAACTGTGGGAAATGAACAGGAAAATGATGTCACAAAGCAGAGGAAGCAAGGCTGCTGTAGACCACAAATCAATATAGAATACTCATTTATGGCCAATCATTAGTTTTGGATCTCCAGGTGGAATAGATAAGCCATGGAGAAAACAGTGAGTTCTCTCCCTGTCTATGTATAAACATACCTTGGTCAGGATTTCTTCAAAAGAAGAATAAAACATTTTAAAAATGAATACAAAACAAAACAATGGTGTCTTTTTCTGTTTATTTTCTCCCTATAATTTCTGTGTGACTCTTCATAATCTCAGACATAGGGACCTAAGTGACGGATTAGTCAGTAAAATACTGGTTTATCAAGGATGGTCTGTGTTAAGATCCTCAACACCCATAGCAAAAGCCAAGTGTGGTGGTGTATGCCTGTAATCCTAGTTCTGGGGAACAGAGACAGGAAGATCTTTGGGACTTACTGACCAGCCAGTCTAGCTGAACCAGTGAGCTCAGAGTTCTGTGGGATACTTCACTAAAACACTTGAATGGAGAGCAACTAACAAAAATATCTGATAGCAACTTCTGGCTTCCACATACATATTATATATACACATATATCTATGCATGTACACACACATGAACATATACATACACTCAGATCAGAAGTAGTGTTTCTAATGTGGTCTTGGAATTATTCTGATGATAGCATGAGCACTCTAAAATGGCTGATGTTTGTTTAGAAAAGTTTCAGATACCAGTTTGGACTGCCATAATGAAATACCAAAATCCATAGGGTGAGTCTGTTTTTAAATAACAGAAATTTCCCACTCACAGTTCCGGGATGTGTGGATTTAAAGATCAAGTCCTTGGCAGTCTGTGGGTAACGAAGACCCTCTTTCATAACTTCTAACTCTAATGTCACATGACAGAGAGGTGAGAGATCTGGCTGGGGTCTCCCATGAAGAAATCAACCCCACTTCCCAAAGGCCCTCACTTTCATGTCCTTACAGAGCGAGGATGTTACCAGATGAACTGTGAGACCTGAACATTCAAATTATCCATCTGCTGAGCTGCTTCTGGATTTAATGACTCTGGAGCTGACAAAGGGAAGTGGACATGGAATGATGAAAACAAGCATAGCGGCTCCTACACACATACACAGGTACACACTTATACTCCCATCAGTCCACAGAAAGTCAAGAACCTTCTATGATCTTTGATGCAGTTTTACAGTAAGATGTCCTTAGAAAGAATTTTAGGGACAAAGGAAAAGTCATTAGGGGTAACACTTTCCCACATGCACACATATGCCTTTCTCACAATGTCACTATCAGGGCCCTGAATTTAATTTTAAATGCTACCCTTGTGAGCATTTTAATAATTTAAAAGGGCTGTTGTTTGGCAGCAACAAGGGTAACATATTAACAAAGAGAGGACTTCAAGGTCTCTAATCATCTATTTGCATCACAAAATAATTATGCAGAGTCAATCCCCAGGAAACTGGTGAGCCCAAGGGCAAATCCTGCCACCAGGGATGGAGGGAGAAGCCCAAGGAAGAAGCACAAGCCCTGAGCTGCTTCCTGAAGCCTAGAGGATGGCAGCTCTCTCTGAGGGATTCCAAAAGCTCCCTTTGCCCAAAAGGAAAGAAAAAAAAACGAATCCTGAGAGCTGCCATTTGCCTGGCAGGTCTCTCCTGCCACTTTGCCAGGTTAGATGCTTCTTTAGAATACTCGAAGTCTCACTACTGCTCTCTTGCCTCTTCCCTTCGGTGATGCACTGGGCTCTGTGATTAGGATGAAAACTCAGTAAAAATTTGCTCTCTGGGTTCCCAGCATTATCAGCCAGCAGGTCTGCTCTCAGCTGGCTTAGACCGAAGGCTTCCCACACTTATGGGTTCTCCTCAAGAGCAACAGATGTAACCTGTGCCTAAAACTGTCTCTACTGGAGGAGAGCAAGGTGTGGTTCTTGTGAGGCTTTGGGAGAACGAATAGGGCTTGATTCAGACTGTGTCTGAAAGGGCAGTTAAGAATGGCTGCTGAGTGTGTAATGGCTTCATTGGGCCACACACAAAGCAATTGTGAAGTTTATAACCAAACAAATCTGGCTGGAACTTTTGGGGATTTTGTTTGTTGGTTGTGGGGTTTGGGGTTACTTGTTTTTCGTGTTTTTCCCCTGTATATTTTTGGTAGGATATTATACACCATCTCCAGGCTTTGCTTTCCTTGCTCATTAAATGGGAATAAGAAATCTTCACAAATACACATTTTCCTAGCATTTCTGCTTTTCTCACAAAACACAGATTGCTTTAGTTCTTTGTTTAAAGTTGGCCTTCTCACTACAGCAAAAACAGCTCAGTTCCCCCTCCTTCCTTCCCTCCAAGCTCATAGCGAACACATCCACTGAGCCGTCTGTGTCATCCAGTCATTTTCCAATCCTCCACAGCAGGGTCATTTTAGACATATGTGTGTTCTCTGAGTTGATCCAGTTAAAGGGAAGCCCCAGCCCTGGACTTCTGAGTGATTTGAAGGAAAAGCCCCCAGCATGAGAGTTCTCCACAGCCACCTTAACACATGTGAAGTCATAGAAAAAAACCAAGCAGAAATGATCAAAAATGAAGAACCAGGAGCCCAGACATGGAGCTGCAGATCTAACAGGCGTGTGCACATCTGGATCCCCAGTCGCCTCTGTTCTCACTTTATATTACCCATTCCTTGCATTTATTAAAAAGGGGGTTAAAATCTCTTCTTTACAGGAAGCACTGCAGTGCTCCCCTTCCTTACAGGACTCAGGGAGACTGCCACCCAGGATCACATGCACAAGAGCCACCCTGCGTCCTTTTCTTTGGATCGGGAAGGGTGGTGGGAAGTACAGAAAACTGGCCAAAGGCAAAACGATGCTCTCTGTTTAAGTCTTTACACATAATCTACTTCAGAACATCTTTTGCACCGTCAAGATCTGCAACCGAATTCCCATATTCTTTAAATAGTTTTGAGTTTGGTTTCCGCTGATTCAATCTAAAAAGTCATGATGAAGGCATACTACCGTCAAGGTAGCTCTTTCTGAACGAAAATATGCCCGTTGAAGATGGCCAACACTTGTCTGTTAGCGCTATAGTTCAACTCAGCCCTTGCCCAGCTGTGCCTCCTGGAACTGCATCCGAAAGGAAGCCAGCTGGATATAAATTCATTCTCCCTCTCTCTCTCCTTCTGTCTCTCCTGTTCTGTGAACTGGGCTTCAGGGTGAAATGCTATTTGAGCAAAGAGGCCATTGCTAAGAGGATTTGAAAATAACTGGTTTGTTCTGGAAAATCAGACCCAAGGCAGTCTTTCTTCCAAGAGCCTAGATGAACAGTCCTGGGCAGGGAAGGGGATGGGGAGGGGAGGATGTAGTGCTGGCAGTGACCGCCAGAGGGAGCTCGAGAGATAGTGGAGACAAGGCAGGATACCAAAAGTAACTTGAGAATTTCCTTTGCAAATGGGTATTTATTACAAAGGGATGACTGGGACTACTTGCCGCCTGTATTTCTTTCTTTCTTTCTTTCTTTCTTTCTTTCTTTCTTTCTTTCTTTCTTTCTTTCTTTCTTTCTTTCTTTCTTTCTTTCTTTCTTTCTTTCTTTCTTTCTTTCTTTCTTTCTTTCTTTCTTTCTTTCTTTCTTTCTTTCTTT